>CM064515.1:29438235-29679792 GCA_032716605.1 Paralithodes platypus
GTGTGACTCCGGCTTGAGTCACCCGAACGAAGCTATGTGTAAAAAGGATTCTCGTGAACATCATCTCAAGGCGACTAGGGTTGCCAATTTCGATGTTTTAACGCTACATCTTGGGATCTGTATATTACTGCCATTAATTGAATATCTTTAAATGTAGTATCATAAATATCAGAACCTAGACATGTGTCATTTATTGACTCCGTTATAGATATTATACCATTTTCTAGCAATATTTTTTAGTTTATAGTATCTAGCAACTTGGCCACATTTCTCAGTATGTGTAGGTAAATTGGTAACCTTGCTCGAAGTTAGACATACACAGTGTCGCCCCGGCATCTAAGGAGTGAGGTTGTGTTCTTCTCTCGGATGGATTGATACCCGCGTGTTTTCTGCTATTGAAAATTTCTCGTGAAAATATTTATTTCATTGGAAGCATTGATAGTTGATATTGTTAAAAAAAACAAAATATATATATATATATATCAGTGCTAAAGTGGGTGTTGCCAAGATTGCCATTGCGTATCATTAACCCACCATAGCCTAGGCTATACAGAACAGAAGGTAAGTTATTCTTTACTCATTAGTAAAGGGAATAGGCCTAGGCTATATGGACAGTCAACTATAATTGTGCATGCCCTAATTGTATAGTATATAGTCATCTAGTGTATACAAAAAAAATATATATCCATGCAAAATTTTGTTAGTTTTAGACTTTTGGTGTATCATAACATCATAACACCAAGTCACGTTTTCGTGCCTCGTAAAATTAAGTATGCCCGTCGTATAATATAAAGCCATTATTGCAGCACCATAAAGTAGTGTAGTAAGTGCAGCACAAGGGCAGGCTTTAGTGTCCTGGCTCAGCTGAATGTGGTGGGTGGGAGAGAGCTAGCCTTATTCTATGTGTTAGCGTTGGATCATCTGTGTAGTTTAGTTCGTGTAGGCAACTAACACTAACGCAGTTATTAGTGAGTAGGCCTATCAACACTAGGCATATGCGTGTTTACATTTGTTTAGTGTATATACAGACACAGTGTATATATATATATATATATATATATATAATATTTTCGATTGTCTGTGTGTGTGTCTGTTCTTCATAGGCGGCCACAGTTTTGTACCTGGGGAGCTGAAACTTTGCATGTGGATGTCAATTGATCTGGGTCAGGTCATAGAGGGGGCGAGGCCACGATCGGAGGTCGTTTCGAGGCCGAAATTGAAAAAATAAATAAAAAAATGGCCGTTTGGGGCAGAAGGAGGCCTCCGATCGAAAAGGCGTATGGAACGAAAGTTGTTCGCAGCCCTCCAAAATGGGGGTACGGATGAGGTCAGATCCAAAAGCGGAGGTCATTTAGCGGCCGAAATCGAGGTCGCCGTTTAATGAGGCTTCTTCTTTTGAACCCGCCCGCAGACTGCAGGCACAGGGAGGTCGAGGCAGGTGATTATGGTGGTAGTATTGTGATGATTGTGGTAGTAGTGATTGATGATGGTGATTATGGTAGTAGATATATATATATATATATATATATATATATATATATATATATATATATATATATATATATATATATATATATATATATATATATATATATATATATATATATATATATATATATAATATATATATATATATATATATATAATATCCAACCCAACTCACCTATTAACGTCTAATATGTGTGATTACAAAATGGAAAATTACCTGCTAGATCCGGCTTACTCAGAACTTGAACATTTCCAAGTTACGTAATAATGCTGTAGGAACGCATCGGGAGTTTCGGATTGAGAGGGAGGTGTAGCATGGTGGACTGTTCATCAACATCTGAGGTCTTATCTATCTATCTATCTATTTACTCATGCCCAATCCCCACTTTTTCTATTGTTTTTTTTTTTCTCTTCTTTCTTTTCTCTTTTTCTTTCTTTTTTTTTGGGGGGGGGGAGGGGGCAAGAACGGGGAAAACACAAAACAACGAACACACAGACAACACACAAATTCACACACATCTAGGTTTAGTTAGTTAAAATAGGACTTCAGAGGCTATCAACCATTCTGGATTATTAAGCCAGCACACTGTAAGTCAAGAATAGCGTCAGGACTGGAGCCCCTTTTGGAGAACTCCCAGTCCCTTCTGTAGAAGGAGGGGTGGCTAGTTATATGGAGGAATGAGGAGAGGAAATAGTAAGAACGAAAGGAAAGAGATTAAGAGTATGAGTAGACAGGGAAGGAAGGGACAATAATGAGAATGAGAGATATATATATAGCCTAGGTTTACTTACATACGCTGACCACACACCTTACGATCCAAGCGAGGTGGTGAGGCCTTAATTCGGATGGATAGTAGAAACCCAATCTAGAATAGTTAGAAGAAAAGGTTAGCGCAGAAGAGAGAGAGAGAGAGCACGGGACAAGATGAAAGGGAAGAACAGGCGCGAGAGAGAAAAGATAAACGAGGGAATTAGAGAGTCGAAACAAAGAGGCAAGAGATAAAATAAGTGGACAGGAATAATGAACAACTTAACAAGAAACTGGTAAGGCAGAGCAGGGAAGAACGGGAATAAGAGGGAAGAGAGAAAGATATCATTAAGGGGAGATGGGCCGGTTTTCTGGAACACTTTCTCCCTCATGTTTTGCCCCATTAGTTTTCAGATGTTAAAATGTTTGCCCCATTAGTTAGTCGATTTTAAGACTTTTCGCCCCATTTCTTCGTCAATATTTAGACCTTTCGTGCTATTTAGGTGTCGATTTTTTCCCTGGCGAACGATAGTGAGCCTATAATGTTGGAAGAACCGGCCTTTGGCCGGGAAATTTTTCTATCGAAAAATGTACCAACTAATCTAGAAGGGGGATCTAATGGATTTTTGTTGTTTTTGTTTTTTTGTTTTGTTTTTTTGATGGAGGTCTAGGGAGGAAACTAGAAAAATAATGAATACATGCAAAAATCGCCCAAAAAGTGAACCATCTCCCCTTAAGAGACATTTAAAAGGATGGGGGTGGTAGGAAAGGAAGGATGGAGCAAAAACAACTTAGGCCTACCCCTCCTCATATTATGGTGCAGTCTTTAATTTACTGGAGACAGACTTAGGCTACTTTTGCAGATGGAAAGATAGATATAAAGAAACAAGAGACAGAAAGATATATATAGATAAAGAAACGAGAGAGACAACCTGGATTTCAAAACAGAAACAGCCTTGACAAAACAAAAAAGGTCCCATCCCATATTGCCTATGCCCGCAGCCGCCTATTGACAACGCTATGACGCAACACATTACGCAATAGTCTCTGCTCTGTATGGCAACACGACCCACCTTAGCAACCACGTTATGTTATTTGTTGTGTTATGCATCTAAATATGACGAGCGATAGCGAGCCTGTAAAGGAACCGGCCTTTGGCGTGAACATTTTTCAATCGAAAAATGTACAATATATCTTGAAGGAGGGTCTTCGGGGGGTGTTTTTGAAGCTTGATGGAGGTCTAAGGAGGAAACTAAATAAATTATAAAAAATATATATAATATATTTTGTTCATTTCACTCCCAGCACCAAACACTTTCCAATGAATTAATGAAAGCATGTGATCCTACCGGGATTCGAACCTGGGTTACCACATACAGATCTTAAACACTCTAACCGTTACACCATCAAGATATGAGGAAATAAATACGCCCCTCCCCCCTTAACCCCTTCAGTACCATGGGGATCTGCCTTGCTTAGGCCAATCGGCTTTCTGCAGACTCCCATTTTCTTATGTTCTTATGACGTTTTTTTGCCTCTGATTCTTGCTGAAGTCAGAGGATTGTATGCAGTTTCAGAAGGACCCATGATATTCAGAGAGTTTATTGAGACCGTATTTACCCATTTGAGTCCTAGAGGTTGATAATAAACTAAAGATAATCGTCTAATGGTAACCAGAATACGATGCCAATTACGTCATGGTGCAGAAGGGGTTAAGTTGGGCTCTGGACCCGGAAATGTGTGTTACAGAACTTACTGTATATACAAGTCTTTCAAAGGCATCACAGTCACACTAACTCCACCCTGACCTCCCTTCTTCTTTTCCGTAACTGTCTTAATGATGGTTCACTTTTTGGTCGATTTTTTCATTTATTTATTATTTTGTCTAGTTTCCTCTCTAGACCTCCATCAAACTTTGAAAAAAAAATCCATTAAATCACCTTTCTAGATTAATTTGTACATTTTTCGGAAGAAAAATGTTCCGACCGAAGGCCGGTTCTTCCAAAATTACAGGCTCACTATCGTTCGCCAGGAAAAAAATGACACCTAAATAGCACGAAAGGTCTTAATATTGACAAGGAAATGGGATGAAAGGTCTGAAAATCGACAAACTAATGGGGCAAACATCTTAAAATCTGAAAAATAATGGTGCTAAACATGAGGGAGAAGGGGATCTCGAAAAACTACCCATCTTCCCTTAAGTAAACAAGATGGAGGGAGGAGGAAGGGGAGGGAGGGAGGGAGAGTGAGTCAAGGTTAAGAGATGTAAATAGATATTTTTTATTATTATTATTCTCTCTCTCTCTCTCTCTCTCTCTCTCTCTCTCTCTCTCTCTCTCTCTCTCTCTCTCTCATATACTTAATGACGAACTTCCTTTTGCTTGTTTTTATTACATTCAGTTCGGTCTGTTGCTCGGTAGGCTATTGGACTTGCAGAGAGAGAGAGAGAGTACGTGTGTGTGTGACACATTCATAATTGTAGTTTGACAGGAATTGAGTTTATGGCTCGTATTTTCCCGCTTCCAAAAGACATTATTATCAATAACAAATTGACAATAGCCCATCTCCTTGCTCAAGGGAGATGGTAACCGCCGGCTATGTCTCAGAAAACCTTCATCAACCTGAGCGAGATTTGAACCCCTGTCTGCTGAGTTGCAAGCAGGGACGGCACCACTGAGCTACCCGCGTGTGTGTGTGTGTGTATGTGTGAAAAAAGTGTGTGTAAAGTGTATGTGAGCTTACCGGATACATCAAATTAATCAAGTTGATATGTTTAGTATTGCACCTGTAGGCAAGTTGACAACCCAACTTTGCTTTGCCCATATTGCATAGGCTACGGTACGCTTGTGAGGTGAGGTGGTGATAGTGGTGGTGGTGACAGGTGAGGTAGTGGTGATAATGGTGGTGGTGATGCAGAAGTGGTAGTGGTGAGGTGAGAAGGTGTTGATGGTGGTGATGCAGAAGTGGTAGTGGTGAGGTGGTGATAGTGGTGGTGGTGACAGGTGAGGTAGTGGTGATAATGGTGGTGGTGATGCAGAAGTGGTAGTGGTGAGGTGTTGATGGTGGTGATGCAGAAGTGGTAGTGGTGAGGTGAGAAGGTGTTGGTGGTGGTGATGCAGAAGTGGTAGTGGTGAGGTGAGGATAGTGGTGGTGGTGACAGGTGAGGTAGTGGTGGTGGTGACAGGTGAGGTAGTGGTGGTGGTGGTGGTGATAGTGGTGGTGATAATGATAGTGGTGGTGAAAGAGGTAGCCTAATGGTGGTGATAATGATAGTGGTAGTAAAAGAGGTGAGGATAGTGGTGATAATGATGATGATGGTGAAACAAAATAGGTGTACCCTAGCCTAGTTAAGGTAAAGGGGTGAGCTAGGCAAGGCTGTACCAAGGCCAGACATGGGAAGATGGTGCGAACAGTCCTCTCTCTGTCTGTGTGTGTGTGTGTGTGTGTGAAAGAAGAGCGCAGGTGTAGGTCGTGAAAGGGCTAGTTGTATAAATGTAGAAGGCCCCAGACAATTACCGGTATCCGGTAGTTGTTTTTCTTTCACAGGAATAATTATCATGTATGAGTGGTGGTCGAGTGGCGAGCACGCTCGCTTGTGAATCTGCAAGACCCGGGATAATCCCCGCCACGGCGGACATTTACTGGGTGTGGTAGTACGTCCTAGCATGTTTCACATGCTTGCACCCAGTCAGGGGACATCCTGACGACGTATACAGACTAAACACACATAGCAAAGCCACTCCAACACCTTCCTCTCTCTCCAACACCCCTTCTCCCCTCTCAACACTCTTCTCTGAGCTAGTGCCTGTATAGAATCGTAAGATTCAGACTCGTAAAGATTCCAGGACGAGCTCAATTACGGCGGATCCCCAGATTGGCCGTGGTGATTGTACCTAAACACATACAAAAGTTACAAATACAAATATACGTTTCACAGGTGTTGGGATGGTGAAGCAGCTGAAGCTAATTCATTATATTTAACTTTCAACGTCGTCGGCACGGAAGGGGTCCGACCGTAATACATATAGTACATATTATAACTAGGCAAGGATAGGAAATGTGTTGTGATACCTGGAGGGTTTTTATGCATTTAACAAAATAGACACTACAAAAAAGACAAAATTATACTTTTTCAAGCACGATATATCTGCCTGGTGTCAAGGGCGGGGAAACCGAACTGGCTGGGATCCAGTCCAGTGACCTGGACATAACAGTTACCATAGAGGGGGTGATGGAGGAAGTAGGTTGCCATAGAGGGGGTGGAGGAGGAGGGAGGTTGCCATAGAGGGGGTGGAGGAGGAGGGAGGTTGCCGTAGAGGGGAAGGGGGGGGTTGTCATAGAGGGGGTGGGGGAGGAGGAGGGTTGCCATAGAGGGGGAGGGGGAAGTTTGCCATAGAGGGGGTGGAGGAGGAGGGAGGTTGCCATAGAGGGGGTGGAGGAGGAGGGAGGTTGCCATAGAGGGGAAGGGGGGGGGAGGGAGGTTGCCATAGACGCGCAGAGGAAGATAAATTTAGGATACAATGTTTGGCAACGCGCACGAAGGTCAAGTTGCCGGATACCGAGTCACACATAGTCAAGGCAGAGTCACACGGAATCAAGGCCGAGTCACAAGGAGTCTTTCCGCGGCAACATAAATCTAGAAACTTAAGGGGAGGATGGGAGGTTTTTAGATTGTTCCCTAGACGTCCATCACGCTAAAAATTACAACCCCTAGACCCCCTTGCAAGATAAATTTGTACATTAATTTCGATCGAATAATGTCTCGCTATTGCTCTCCAGGAAAAAATCGACACCTAAATGTTACGAAAAGTTTTAATATTGACAAAGTCTTGAAATCGCCAAATTATTCGGCCGAACGTCATAGAATATGAAAACTAATAGGGCTAAACATGAGGTAGAAAGGGGACCAGAAAAAGGACCCATCTCCCCCTTAAGCCAATCGAAAATTGTCGGAAAATTCGTTCATGTTGACATCGCCTTCTTATCATTGTTATCTATGAGAGAGAGAGAGACCTGAAAAATTGCGAGAGGAAATTTGGTGTTCGAAAATTGGCGGGAAAGGCGTTCGTGTTTACATCGCCTTCTTATCATGTTTATCTATGAGAGAGAGAGAGAAATTGGCTGAAAATTCGTTCGTATTGACATAGCCTTCTTATCATTGTTATCTAAGAGAGAGAGAGAGAGACACAGAAAATTGACGGGAAAGGTGTTCGTGTTGACATCGCCTACTTATCATTGTTATCTATCACCTATCTCTGTTATCTTCTACCTTGGTAACAGTGTGTGGTGTTATAGTAGAACAGCTGATATGTATGCTAATCTGGCCCTTATCAGTGTCCCGTGTGTGTGTGTGTGTGTGTATTCATAATTGTAGTTTGACAGGAATTGAATTTTTGGCTCGTATTGTCCCGCTTCCTAGACATTATTATCAATGACGATTACCCATCTCCTTGCTCAAGGAAGATGGTAACCGCCGGCTATGTCTCGGAAAACCTTCATCAACCTGAGCGAGATTTGAACCCCGGTCTGCCGTGACACATTTTGACAACTTGTTCTGGTTATCATTAGACGATTTCATGCAGTTTAAGGATCTGTGGGTATTATAAGGGTAAAGACTATCTTAACCCTTTTACGCATATGACGCGATTTGAGCCTATTGGGGATACTTTAAAGCCTCTGTTACAATCAGGGGTATTTAGAAACCTTTAGTTTAGTTACTTCAACCTCTGCAGCTGTCTTTGAGTTAGCTGTGGGCAGAAAACTAATTTTGGAGAGGTAATTATAAGAGTGAGAGAACTCTCTTTCTTATTGCTAATCTGGCAACCTCTGCGTCATAAATGCGTGAAAGGGTTAAATACTATAACCGAGTACGGTAATCAACCTGAAGACATGTCATCTGGGAAAACAAAAAACAAACAAACCAGATTATATAGACGGTATTTTATAGTGAGCTGGATATTGTACAAGAGAGGAAGTCACAGCTGTTTACTTATAATGGTACAGGATGTGTGTCAGTGAGAGAGAGATAGAGAACAAAAATGTGAGAGAGAGAGAGAATGTGAGAGATAGATAGATAGAGAAAAAAAAATGTGAGAGAAAATGTGAGATAGTGTGAGAGAGATAGATAGAGAAAAAAATGTGAGAAAATGTGAGATAGTGAGAGAGAGATAGATAGAGAACAAAAATGTGAGATAGTGAGAGAGAGAGAGAGAGAGAATGTGAGAGAGATAGATAGAGAAAAAAAGTGTGAGAGAGAGAATGTGAGATAGTGAGAGAGAGATAGATAGAGAACAAAAATGTGAGATAGTGAGAGAGAGATAGATAGAGAACAAAAATGTGAGATAGTGTGAGATAGATAGAGAAAAAAAATGTGAGATAGTGAGAGAGAGATAGAGAACAAAAATGTGAGATAGTGTGTGAGAGAGAGAGAAGGGGGGGGGGAGTTACAAGGAATAGTTAGTATCTCAGACACCTTGGGGTCCACTCCGAGGAGATATTCGAAGTGGAAGGAGAGAGAGAGACTGTTTAGTGCACTACACTCATTACAGAGTGTGCAAAATACTATCTACTCTCTTCTTGAACTGCTCTACTGAAGAACTGTTTACAACTTCCGAGGGAAGTTTGTTCCAGGTAGAACAGATCTTAATTATGTGAAAATGTTTCCACAAGAACTAGTACTGAACCTTTTCAATTATAATTTACAGCCATGGTTGCGTGTTGTATTTATATTGAGGCTAACAAATATATACTGTATAATCTACATTGTCAAACTAATTAAGTCTTTTAAATACCAGTACTTCATTGAGCTGACCTCGTAGTCTGCGAGAGAGAGAGAGGGGGGGGGGGGGGGGGGGAGATATTGGGAGTGTGTATGAGTGAGAGAAAGAAAAACAAAGAGAGAGAGAGAGAAATGTGAATGGATGAACCCGTTGACATTCAGAATGGTATTTCCCCCATAGTACAGGGTGCATGTATGATACCCCCCCCCCCCCTCTCTCTCTCTCTCTCGCTCTCTTTGTTTTTCTTTCTATTACTCACACACTCCCAATCTCTCTCTCACATGCTCCCAATCTCTCTCTCTCTCTCTCCCCCCCCCCCCCCCCCTGTTAGAATCCCTCCCTTTCAAGGATTCTCTCACCATGACTCATTTACAGTAGGTAAGTAATTCCATGGGCCTGATTCGGCCGGGACATTTGAAAAATGTACAAATTTATCTTGAAAAGGGGTCTAGGGAACAACCTAAAAACCTTTCCTTAAGGGAGGTCATTGGGTATGATAATATACAAGTGTGTTAAACATAGGCCTATGTGTGTGTGTGTGTGTGTGTGTGGACGAGTGGTTGTGTGTTTATTGGTACAAATCTCTGGATATTTGTAGGTTTACAGGTACATGAGGTTTGGGGCGACAGTTAATCGGTACACACCTCTTTAAAATACGTTGAAATGGAGTGTTTTCGGTTAAGTTAGGTAAGTTAAGTTAGGTTAGGTTAGGTTAGGTTAGGTTTAAAAATCGAAAAATGTACTCGTAAGCATGCACCAAATTGATATGTACCGATAAACGCCAACCGCTCGGGTGTGTGTGTATGTGTGTGAGGGAGTGTGTGTGTGTGGGAGAGTGTGTCTGTGTGTGTATATATGTATGTGTGAGGGAGTGTGTGTATGTGTGAGGGAGGGATGTGAAGGTGTGTGTGTGTGTGAGGGAGTGTGTGTGTGTGTATATCTATGTGTGTTTATGTGTGAGGGAGTGAAGGTGTGTGTGTGTGAGGGAGTGTGTGTGTGTGAGATAGTGTGTCTGTGTGTGTGAGGGAGTGTGTGTATGTGTGAGGGAGGGAGTGTGTGTGTGTGTGAGGGAGTGTGTATGTGTGAGGGAGTATGTGTGTTTATGTGTGTGTGAGGGAAGGTGTGTGTGTGTGTATGTGTGAGGGAGAGAAGGTGTGTGTGTGTGTATGTGTGAGGGAGAGAAGGTGTGTGTGAGGGAGAGAAGGTGTGTGTGTGTGTATGTGTGAGGGAGAGAAGGTGTGTGTGTGTGTATGTATGTGTGAGGGAGAGAAGGTGTGTGTATGTGTGTTGCCAGTTATACGACGCCGAGAAAGATACTTGATCATTTATACCTGGAAAATTATCAACAACTTAGCCCCAAACCTGCTGGGAGAGGAAGAAAAGGAGTTGATGGAGATAAAAGAAAACCAACGACTGGGCCGTATGTGTGTTATCAGGTCAATTAACTCAAGAGCACTGACAAGAGTTAAGACACTTAAAGAAAATGCCTTCGCTACACGGGGTCCGAAGCTCTACAATGCACTGCCAAAAGAAATAAGAAACCAAAACTACCCAACCGTTGAAAAATTCAAAAAGGACTTGGATGATTTCCTGTGATCCCTGCCAGACCAACCCATCCTACCCCACTACTACCTCCGTGCTGCCAGCAACAGCATTCTTGACCAGCTGGCACAGAGGAGGGTAGATGGGATGTACAGTGGCGGCGCCACAACGGCGTGGACCACGGAGCGCTAACTGACAGCCCTCAACTACAACCACAGGTGTGTGAGGGAGTGTGTGTGCATGTGAGGGAGTGTGTGTGTGTGTGTGAGGGAGTGTGTGTGTTTGTGGGAGTGTGCATGTGTGTGTGAGGGAGTGTGTTTGTGTGTGTGTGTGAGTGAGGGAGTGTGTGTGTGTGTGAGGGAGTGTGCATGTGTGTGTGAGGGAGGGTGTGTACGTGTATGTGTATATGTGTATGTGTGAGGGAGTGAAGGTGTAGTTACTATATATAACTAGACTATGCTGGCAGAAGCTTAGATGTATCCCTACCCCCTCTCTACCCCCTTCTTTCTTAGGCTACCCCACCTATCCTCGCTGTCCTCTCTCTCTCTCTCTCTCTCACAATAATCAGTTTTTTCAAAGCTTTCTATGTAGCCTATACCTCCTCCATTACGGAGAGTGAGGGGCACCCGCCTTTCAACACATTCCCATCCCTATTATGTCTAACTCTGCAACTCAAGAGTGAACCGATTTTCCCAGTCTTCCTTGTACTCAACAAGTAAACTTTGGATCTCTCTCTCTCAATCTGTCTTTCCCTCATCCTATGACTTAAACTGCTTCAAGCTCCGTGTCTTCAACATTTTGACACACGTACCGTACCGTGCCTTGAATTTGGCTTCCTGTCACTTTTTCAGCTTGGGGGTGCGTGTGACACTATTAGGCTACAGGCAGCATTGCCTTTTGTATTCTTCATAGACATGGAAAACAAAATATATATATACCAGTATATAATATATATATATATATATATATATATATATATATATATATATATATATATATATATATATATATATATATATATATATATATATATATATATATATATACAGTATAATATAATACACACACAGTAGCCTATATGTATCTAATATATGTATGTATGTGTGAGTCTATATAGCTTTAAGGGAGGGGGGGAGGTATGCATAGTTTGAAGGAAGTCTGTGAAGGCGTTTATGTTGCCTAGGGGACAAACTAAAATACATTGTTTGAAAATTATGATAAACGCATGCAAACTCACCAGCAGCAATTAAACAAAATATCATGGTGTTAAGGGAGTAGGGTTTATTTATTTATTTAATAGTTTTAGTTTCCTCCCTAGACCTCCATCATTCTTAATCAAATATCCTTAAAAAAAAATATATATATATATTGTATACCTATATAGCCCTTTATGTCCCAGTCATTAAGCTATATCACACACACACACACACACACACAGACACACACAAACACAGACACGGGTCGCTGTGGTCCAGTCGGTTAATGCGCTGTGTTTCGTGCTGACCACAAGGGGTCGGGGCGAGGGTTCGAATCCACCAGAATCCTAAAGGTTTGTTCAGCCATAGCGACTTAGCGACGGAGATAATTGTATCGTGGTTCCTCCCTAACCAAGCTGCTATCAGCCTGTGTTAGCCTACACATCTTCTCACCAATACAAAGTGTATCTGCGTATGTACAGTACTTGGTGGGAAGCCAGGCACCTCACGGTCGCCAAAGGTCGCAGGAGACCTCGTAGTTAAGGTAGAATAAGTATTGTACTGTACATAGGTTTAAGATTTTTTTTTTAGATTTTCAGGGCTGCAATGAACACAGAACCGACACACACACATTACATTATTGAGATGCCTACATAAATTGGGAGGTAAGTAGACGCTCAAAGATGGTTGACTCCTGGCTAGTGTATACAGTACTCTACTTTATCTGGAAGGTATTGGCACAATAGACCGTGACTGTACCAAACTGTAGTAGAGAAAGAGTGGTATATAACTAGGGGGCAGGGCAGGGCAGGTGGTAGTGTTGTTTGGTACTAAGGAGGTGACGCCCACACTCTCTCTCACTCCATATTGGGGCACTAGACACACACACACACACACACACCCATGTAGTCTGTATACTCACACACACGCATGTAGTCTGTATACTCGCATACACACATTCACTTTGAACGTACCGGTATATATGCTAAGGAACACCCTGTTCTTAACATTAATCCTTCAATACAAACCCCAATGCACTAAACTAAACTAATGAAAGCATAATAATGATCCTCCCGGGAGGAAATTTAAATGTAATTACAACAAAATGTTTTATATATATATATATATATATATATATATATATATATATATATATATATATATATTCTGCCGGACGCCGGGAGCCCCGAAGAGGTGGCCCCGAACGAAACACCCCCAGTCAGTCGACGCCCCTCCTCCCATCCAGCACCGCTTTTACGCATATAACTACATCCTACCACCTCTCTCTCGGCCTACCGGTACGTCTCCCTCTCTGTCCTTCCACTATACACTCGTACAATATATATCTCGCTTCCCTTAAGTTCCATATGGCCAAACCATCTCAAGGTGTTCCTTTTCACACTTTCCAGCACATATTTCTCTCTCTCTCTCTCTCTCTCTCTCTCTATATATATATATATATATATATATATATATATATATATATATATATACCGGTATATATATATTTTTTTTTTCTATGTGATTGAGGGAGGCAAAAGGCAGAACTGCCTATAGCGAGTGCCTCCCCCATAGTTGAAAGAGTGACAGGGCCAAAATCAAGGGACGCTCGAGCCAAAATGCCTGGACACACAGAGTTTGAAGCAATTTAAGTCATAGGAAGAGGGAAAGACTGATTCTGGGAGAGAGTTCCAGAGCTCAGCTGTTGTGTAGAAGAAAGACTGAGAGTAACGTTTCACTCTCGGGTTGGAGAGTTGCACAGAGTAGGGGTGGGATTGAGTTGCAAGACGAGTACCATGTGCCCTACGTAAAGGAGGTGGTATACACTGGGAAAGCTCTGAGGAACACTGATTATTATAGTAGCGATAGAATAGCGAGAGAGATGCAACATTGCGGCGGAGAGAGAGATTGCAGAGAGTTGGTGAGTGGACGGGAGTTAATGATACGAAAGGCCTTCCTTTCAACTTTGTCTAGGAGAGCGGTGTGAGAGGAACTTCCCACACATGTGAACAATACTCAATACAAGGACGCACTATGCCCCTGTACAGAGCAAGAAGCTGTGCATGGGAAAAAAAACTTTTAAGGCGGTTGAGCACACCCAGCTTCTGGGAGGCTGCCTCAGCGCTCTGCAGACCCCCATAATCCTGCGTTAATCTCTAACCGTTTTGGTAAGATGATCCTCAGGGTATTAGAGTGTGAAGCCTATAATTGGGCTTTGTAATTGAATTGGGGTTGTGTGGGACAGGGATCTGCCTTGCTTAGGCCAATCGGCTTTCTGCAGACTCCCATTTTCTTATGTTCTTATGTTCTTAGCAAGACTGGTAAAATATATATATATATATATATATATATATATATATATATATATATATATATATAGAGAGAGAGAGAGAGAGAGAGAGAGAGAGAGAGAAGAGAGAGCGACAGATAGATAAGTAGTATGGGATCTAACTACATAATATTTATCAATACCCATATATTGGTATTAGTAAATTCATAGCGGCACCTGTCCGGTAGTTCTAGTACGAGAATCAGATTGTAAACAAAGCTCCGCCTACGTCATCGGGTTCAAGTCTCGCCAGTCCCCTAGCCCCCAACTTGTTATTTTATGGTTTGGTGCATAGTTCCTGTAGTGAAAATAATGTATGTCTTATATGAGTGTATTGAAGCAATGAGTGGGTATATGTAGGTGATTATTGAAGTGGGTTAGCCTGTTGATATGGACGATGTTGGGAGGAAACTGGATGGCGCCACGTCTGATTGCATAATAGGGTAGCCTACAGGGAAGCGATTTTATTGAATTTGAAATAGGCTAGCCCTAGTCTCATTTCAGTTGGATTATTTGTGTGTGGTGTTTAAGTTTATTGTTTGTTTGGAATGGTAGGCCTAGTCTTCTAAATATTTAAGCCTAGGCCTAGCCTAATGATGCAATTTTGAGACGAGGTCTAGGCCTAAACTAAGGTTAGGCTAAGGCTGTTAAGCCATTTTGAAATTAGACTTCTTGTTGGCTCAAAGTTTCAAACAGTAAGTAGGCTAGGGCAGGCCATGCAGGGGATAATTCTTGATATAGACTAAATGCCATCCGTCGGGCGTGAACGCCGCCTAGCAGGGATATTTGTGGACGTAGGCTAAACAAACACTTAACCCACCCGCCTCTCCTCCTCCGTCAGTATTATCATTACCGTAACCTCGGGGCAGCGCCAGACCCCTGCTGCTTTTATAAATTATGTACAATTATTTGAAAGTACTGTGGCCCTGCGGGAGAGGGAGAAACACCTCCGAGATTGTGCATCTTAGGAATAGAAACTTAGAAAGCGGGAGTTGCAAGGGTAAACTTGTCTGCGAGATCGTCAATGCCAAATATTATTAGGCCTATAGGGTAAGGGTTGCGTTAGCGGGCATACCGTCGCCTTGTTTATGTAATTTGTACGCTCGTAGTTATGTTTGTGTCAAATTTGAATGATTTTTCTACAAAATTATCCCACGGTTAGCTTTTATTTGCCCTCTGCTGGTAATATGATGATGACGAAAATTCAGAGGGTTGAGGGGGCCAAAGCGGCCCCCTCAACCAGGGTGTCAAACGAAAACCGAATCCATTATTTTTAGTCTTAATTGTGTTACTTGTGTAGCCTAGGCTATATGTAATAATGAAATTCTAGTTTATAGGCTAGTTCAAATTATGTCTGGAAGTGATAAAATGGCCAAAACAATGCAATTTCATGCTAATTGTCCTGTATTCCTTTTCATATTCATTCAAGTCTTCAAACAAAATTGCTCCGGTTTGAGACCCTGCCGGGCCTGCCCTCAACCCTCAGCCTATTATTGTATCCCATGGCGAGCTGTTGGGTAGGCTAAATTGTTTTGTTACCAGCTGTGAGAATGTGAGATACAATAATAGGTTGAGGGGGCATGGGAGGCTTTGCTCTCTTCATTGTAGTTGATTATATTCTCCGATGGTACTGTACATCCTTGACTGTCTTCTCCAGGATTTTGAAGTAAGACCTGATAGTTTCTAGGGTGACTGAGGCTCGGGACTCTGTAATGTTTTGACTGAAACGCTGAGTTAGTTAATTTTTGGGATGAGCCAGGAAGCTACGTGCCCAATCGTAGCCTGGGAGATTGTTTTTAAATTTCCTAATTATTATGCCCCTTCTGTTAAAGAAAGTTTACCATTGTTACAAATTATATACAGTACTGGTACTGTATTTATATAAAAAAAAAATATTTAATTAAGTACGGTACTGTACCGTATTATTACTAATTACAGTAGGCCTATAGTTAATCATTCCCCCTTTTTTCAGGATGTATAGCGGTGAAACTCCCTGAGTGCCAAGCAGTATACTGTATACCGGTACTGTATATTAAGGGGTCATCCAGCGACTGGAACCAATGCAGGAGATATAGACTTCCCTCTTCTCTCTCACACACCCTGGGACCATACTTTAATGGGAACATTGGTGAGTAGCTCTTCAAACTGTTGGGTCATGCACTTTATTATTTTTTTTTGTTTTATTCATTTATTTTCTATTTATGGTACAGTACTTACATATTTTGTTATTTCAGAGGCTTTAAGTCAATAACTTCATAATGTTAGCAAATAAGATCATACAATTAGTAGTACAGTAGAACCCCTCCCATCCAGTGCTCTCAGATCCAGACAGGCATTTCGATCCAGACTCATGTTTCAGCCAACCAGACTTGTCTGGATGGCTTGGGAAAAATATAAGTCAATCCAGAAATGAACGAGACGAATACAAGTTTCCACACATATTATTTACATCCAGTGTTAGATATCCAGACTAGTATGTCAGCCATCTGGATTTGTCTGGATGGCTGAAACCTAAGTCTGGTTGTTTAAGTTAGATATCCGGACTAATGTTTCAGCCATCCGGATTTGTCTGGATGGCTGAATATATGTCCGGACTTTTGGCAGATCCAGACAGGGTTCTCCCCCAATTAGTTTGGATGGGCGAGGTTTTACTGTACTACTTGTATAAATGGATAATTGGGCTATCTATTGATATCTGTTATTGAAATGTGATTAAATTGAACGTACGTTATACGTGAAGTTCTGTGACGCCTTTTACATGAATGCCACTTTGTTTAATTTTGCATTGTGTTTTCCCCAAACTCCCAATCGGTCAAGTTTTGGTAGCGGGGAGACCTGCACATATATCTCAATAATTTGGTAATGTTACCGTACAATATATTTTTACATTTTACATTCATAAATAGTCCACTATTATATTAATTTGGTTAGGTTTTGGTTAGGTTAGGCTAGGTTAAAGATAATGTTCAATGTTTCTTAGTAAATAGGCATCTAAAAAACAGTTCTCCCCGCTACACAGGATTTTACCAGGTTTTGTTTTGACTAAGAATACAGCCCTAACTTGTAATCTTGTTCCTTCTTACAGACGGTGAGAGAGAGGGGAGGGTGGCTGGAGGGCGTGTGGTGGTGTGTGCAGGAAGGAAGGATGGTGTTGGGCCACTACAGAACAACACCACCACCACCACCACAACAACAACAACAACAGTGACATGGCCGTACACCACACTACCATGGGAGAAGTGGATAAGCCTTTTGGTTGCCCTCAGCCTGGATGTGGGATGGTAGGTTTTTATTGCTATGTTAAGGGGAGATGGTTTTTATTGCTATGTTAAGGGGAGATGGTTTTTATTGCTATGTTAAGGGGAGATGGTTTTTAACCATTTAATTGTTGAGATATGCATACAAGGAAATCACAAAATCAACAAAAGAGGCCCAGATCTCAGGCCCGTGAAAGTTCAAACTTGGCCGGGCGAGAATGGTTAAAATACTGTATATTTATATATTTGTCCTTGTGCATTTTGAGGGGTATGTGTTATGTATTAGGGTAAGACGGGGCAATTTCGCCGAAAATCACGGTTTTTGACGAATAGAAACTGCCACAAATGGAATTTTTTAATTTTTTATCTAGGCCTATACATTCAGCCTTTCTGCTATAGATGCCCAAAAAAACATAAATAATATACAATGTTTTGGTCATGCTGCCGATTTTTTGAAAAAAGTTATTCTCGCGGCGAAATTACCCCGCCGGGTGGGGTAATTTCGCCGCGACCTATTTTATGCATCATCTAGCTAGTAAACTAGATAATATTATATGATTAATGGCCAGACAAAACACTAGTGCACAGGTAAAAGCAATGAAAACATTCACAAACCCAAACTGACACTAAACATACCAATAGAATAACGTCGCACGCGCGCGCACACAACTGAACAGGGCGGGCAGAGATGCAGGTGTGTCGCACGTGTAGGCCTAGGCGCCACTGTGTCTAGTGCGGGTGTGGACGTGTCTAGTGCGGTTGTGGACGTATTTATTAGGCCTATGGGTGAGGAAGTATTTAGTGCGGGTGTGGACGTGTCTCGTGTGGATGCTAGTGCAAAGTATGAGGCAGCAGCTGACGGCTACTGCCAACACTGTGTCACACGCACCACCACAGTATACGCACCCACATACACCCGACCATACCGTCAGCCGCGCCGCTAGCCCCGGCGCCAGGCCCCGCGAAACTGCAACACTACCTATGCCAAACTAGATCTACAACCTAAGCCAAACTTGCTTTACAACCTAAGCCAAAACTGTTCTACAACCTAAGCCAAACTACAGCCGAATCCATGCAATAGTTTCGGAGATATCGGCGTTTGAATGCAAATTATTAGCGTCGTGGCGAAATTACCCCGTCTTACCCTACTGAAAGTTAGTCGAGGAAACACCTTTTATAATATTCATGTCAATTATTAATTTAGAACAGAACCGTAAAAAGGCCTAACTTCGGTTAAGGGGGTATACTTCGGACATATATTAGGTATAGTTATGGAAAAATGGCTCTGCATTATGGAAGAACACCACAGACATACATACTTGGTTTTTGCATAACATCATGTATTTTTCCCATAACTGCAGTTCCATATATTTTTTCCAGGATGTCCAAAATTATCTCCCCGTCCAAAGTTACATCATTTTACCCGTATATATTTTTCCTTTAGGATTTTGAGGGGTATGCGTTATGTATTACTGAATAATTAGTCAAGGAAACACCTTTTATAATATATGCATGTCAATAATTAATTTAGTACAGTAATAGTAGGCTAACTTAATTTGTTTATGCCACAGAGGTTCACTAATGAGGATCACCTTACTGTCCATCGTCGTTGTCATGAGATGCAGCTGTCAGTACCGGGCGACCACCATACTCCTTCTCTAGTCAAGCACCATGGATTTATTATTGGTTAGTACAACACCTTTACCTCATCTAAGAATAGGGATTATAGTTATATATATTTAGAATGTATGTATGTATGTATGTACTCAGGCACATACCCCATAGCTGAGGGTGGCCGACTCCAGACAGAGCCCGAACAGAAACAACATTTAAAGTTCCAATTCTTAGGGTCCGGGACCACTTACGCATTCCGTCGCCCCTTACTTTGTCTCGTCTAGTAGGTAACAGATCCGTTCATGGCCGAGTGGTTACGGTGCCCAACTCTCCTCCCAACTATACCTGGAGTAGTGGGTTCAAATCCTGGTCAGGGTACAGTACCTCTCTCACAGCCCTATCATGTCATCACAGTGGCCGATATTGGTATAGCGCTAACAGTGTCTCAGCAAGACTGAACAAAGTCCTCCTGAAGCACTTGTACCTGGCGAATCCGCACCACACCAGCCTTTACCGTGCTACAATAAGGAAGTAACAAGAAATCACTGCTGCAGAGACTGACTACACTACTGAAGTAGTGGGCAGTGAGGTCTCTGCATCCCTACGCCATGATATCCTAATGATTACACAATTGGAAGAGGTAATTATTGGGGCCTTAACCACAAAGGAAGGCGTCGCTAGGAATTACTCCAGAACCTGAATAGCAGAGGCAATGTATCATTGTATGATAGCTTACTTAATGTATCATTGTATGATGGCTTACTCAATGTACAGTATAATACAGTACTTTAGTTTAAACTTGAATTTGTTAAATATTTCTTAAATTGGATAAAATTGGCTAATGTTAACCAGAATAGATCTAAAAAGCCATCACCTTCCTGAAAAGAGTACGAATATATAATGTTTATTATCTGTACAATCCATGTTACCAACAGCTTAGCTTAAACTACATATTATGCCTCTGTTCCTTACGTTGTTTCTCTCCCCAGACCAGACCCCCACCCCCACGAGGTTCCTGCGTCAGTGTGAGGAGGTGGGGCTCTTTCAGGAGATATCACTGAACCCTTTTGATGAACAGTTCAGACGAGCTTCACTACTCCGTTCTCACCACTCCATCACTGAGGTCAGTCCAGAGCTGTCATACTTTTTTTTTTTTTTATCGTTTATTTACCATTATTTCTCACGGTTATTTAATGTCCACTCCCCGCACTCCGCCCCCTACCTGCTCCTCCTGTCATTCCCCTCTCACTGTTCGCCACGTCTTTGACTGCCCGTCTGCGTACGGCTTGTTTTGGTACTAAATCATTCGCTGACCTTTTATCCGATTCTCCGTCCTTTTCCTTCCCTCCCATCGTCCGTTTTTTTGCGTCGCCTTAAGCTCCTTTCAGTAATCTGATCTAATCTTTCGGGCCAGACCTATGAGAGTTCCGTATGGAACTCAGTGGTCTGGTTAATCTGCTCTACATAACTAACTAGCTAACCTTACTGGATATATAGCTTTTGCAAGATACAAAACTATAATTAGTGATATATCAGTGGCATATGGTGAGAGCCTCTCCAAGTTAAGAGCTTTGGAGAATAACTTTTCTAGCTTGGCATCGGGTATAAACAGGCTTACCTTACCTTACCGAGGTGCCATATCTCTTGGGACGTCGGCAACCTTGGCTTGCTACTTTTCTCTCTCTACATGGTCAATTGACCACTTACGAGTTTCAGGCTATAAGGAATTTGGAGCCGTAAACATCGATATTAATGAGAAATGCAATCATAATGTGGGTTTCTGATAGATAATAAGTATGATAAATGTTATTTTTTGTATTTATAAATGTATTATGACCGTATTTGACCTGATATTTCTGCTAAATATTGATGGCCACAGCTCCAACTTTCTTATAGACTAAAACTCACAAGAGGTCAATTGTAACAACTAGGCTGCAGACACTCTCCCTCCAGTCTCCCTCACCAGTCCATGAAGTATTTTTGTCTACGGCTTCCCCCTGGCTTTCTGCCCTCCATTTTACTAGTGATAATGTAAAACTTGCAAAATAAACACTAAAACTGGGACGATACAAGATAAATGCAAAAGAACTGATCAAAATCGCTATGTGGAAACAACGCTTAATAATGATAATAGTGATAGATAAATAAATGCTCTGTCTTATGTCGGCCACCCCCCCTAAAAAAGGAAAAGAGGGAAAAGAAAAAAAAAATGGGAAATGTGGGGATTGGGCCTGAGTATATAGAATTAAAATGTAAACCTTGCAAACTAAACAAACCAAAACTGGGACAAAGACAATATAAATTATTATGTTCTATCCAACAACCAACTCTACTCCTAAAATCGATTAATGAAATATTACAAACACATGTGGCAGTCCGTGGATTCGAACCCAGGACGCTCACACCGAATATCAACACCTTATACATTGCACCACGAAGGCAGTTAAAGAATGGTGGACACTGCCTACGATTTATTATGCAACTTCGAATCCTGCATATCAATCTAAGCATGTACACACATCCCAACTGCAACTCACGTAGGCTATGCATATGTGAATGGAAAGAGCAATTAATGGGGCCTTAACCACTAGGGAAGGCCTCTCGATAAATTACTCCTGAGCCAATATCAATTATTATGTTCTATCCAACAACCAACTCTACTCCTAAAATCGATTAATGAAATATTACAATCAAATAGAATAGATAAATTATGTTAAAGTTCTTGATGTCTCATCACACGACCCAGAAAGAGCATTTGTCTTTTCCCCTCACTGGAGACACCAGCTTCCTCCCAACACCACCTCGTTTGTTCTCCCTCTCTGTCCACGTCCATTTATATCAATGTGTTTGGCTCCTCACATATACAAGTCTCCCTCGATATACGATTGGGTTACGTTCCTGAAAACCTGATCTTTAATTGAAAAATCATATAGCGAACCCTAAAATTAATGGGGTAAATGGAGATGCATTCTGGGACCAGCCAAAACCCAAACCCAAACACCTAAAAACCTATACTAATATCGTAAATTGGGGCATCGGATAGTGAGGGAGACCTGTACCTTGTTCTTGTGTAGTTTGTGTTGGTATTGTTGTCCTTCATATTTATCTGTTCAATGTGTTAATTATGTTAATCCTTGGTGACCCTGGTCTCTGGGTATTCTCCTGGGTGACCTAGATGTGTGTGAATTTTGTGTTTTGTCTATGTTTTTTCGTTGTTTTGTCTTGTGTTTTCCCTGTTCTTGCTCTGTCTTGAGTCGGCCAACCCCAAGAAAATTAAAACAATAAAATAGAATAAAATAGAAAATGAAAATAAAGAAAAATAGGGAAAGAGGGGATTGGGCCTGAGCATATAGATAGATAGATAGATAGTGTTAATTATATCAACATTTGTTCCCCTTAGTCCGTGAGTGGTGGAGGAGGTGCTGGAGAGAGCCTGGACACCCCCCGAGTACTGCCGCCGGTAGACTCGGACCAGACCATCACTTCTACCACCTCCCGGGATGACTTGGTGGGTGCTGCTGGTGGTGTTACTGTACCCACCTCACAACACCATCATCATCATCATCATCACCAGACACAACACCACCAGCATCCCAGCACACCCACCAGATACCATGATAATAGGTTAGTGTGTGTGCCACCCAACTCCCATTTTATCAAAGCCACAATAAATTATTCATCGTTCTCGTAACGTGATGATCAGTGATCAA
Organism: Paralithodes platypus; assembly: GCA_032716605.1. Taxonomy (NCBI): domain Eukaryota; kingdom Metazoa; phylum Arthropoda; class Malacostraca; order Decapoda; family Lithodidae; genus Paralithodes; species Paralithodes platypus. The sequence goes on from CM064515.1 coordinate 29,460,899, forward strand.
GTATGTTTTGTTTATATGAAAGTTAGTGGTGAAAAAGGAAAAACTCTACTATTTTTTGTTAAGTGGATTAAATGCAATCAAGACAGTACAGTACTCGTATAGGCCTACAGTAATAACAAATAATAAATACTAAAAATACAAAAAAAAGGGGGGTTAATGGTCTTCCAGTAACTTTCAGACTAAGTTATCAGTCCGGATTTTACCTCTCCTTCAGATAGTGAGAGGAAATGCTGGAATAGTTGTATTTATTACAGATATTTTCCTTTTTCTTTACCCATACTGTAGCTGATTAAACTGATATTTTTTAGGAAAATTTCTGATGTAATAATCCTAAAGACCTTGGTTATTTAATTTATTGTCCTTGTGTTTCAGAGGTGACAGTGAAGATGGAGAAGGTTTATATAACGAATATACCGAAGACGAGGGCGATAAGGTTGTGGTCGGCGGCAGTGGTCGGTTGTCACTGAACGTAGAGTCTGCAGCAGCTGAGGCCGGCCTACAGACTTCCTCCGTTATCTCTACACCTACACCAGTCATCACCGCTGGGTCAGTCTTCACAGTCGGTCATGGATAATAATATAATAAAAGTCTGATAGTTCACCATCCAGGAAGGCCAGTAATCTGACCCCTAGTACAAGTCTTCTTCCTGTATACTATATATGTGTGAATGTCTTGCTTTGTAGTAGTTGTGAATGTCTTGCCTTGTAGTAGTTGTGAATGTCTTGCTTTGTAGTAGTTGTGAATGTCTTGCCTTGTAGTAGTTGTGAATGTCTTGCTTTGTAGTAGTTGTGAATGTCTTGCCTTGTAGTAGTTGTGAATGTCTTGCTTTGTAGTAGTTGTGAATGTCTTGCCTTGTAGTAGTTGTGAATGTCTTGCCTTGTAGTAGTTGTGAATGTCTTGCCTTGTAGTAGTTGTGAATGTCTTGCCTTGTAGTAGTTGTGAATGTCTTGCCTTGTAGTAGTTGTGAATGTCTTGCCTTGTAGTAGTTGTGAATGTCTTGCCTTGTAGTAGTTGTGAATGTCTTGCCTTGTAGTAGTTGTAAATGTCTTGCCTTGTAGTAGTTGTGAATGTCTTGCCTTGTAGTAGTTGTGAATGTCTTGCCTTGTAGTAGTTGTGAATGTCTTGCCTTGTAGTAGTGAGAAAAAAACAGGGGAACCGGAATATACATGTAGACTTTAGTGAAATAAGTGTACTGAAAATAGAATTGCAAAATATATGTATAATACCACAGTGAGAGAGGGACCAGCAAAAGCAGTGTTGAGAGAGCAACTTGTTAAAGAGTTAACTGATGTGATGATCCGTGGTGGTTTGGCCTTGTGGAAAGCATAAATAAGAATGATGTGGGTGAAGTGCGTTAGAAGTATGAAAATGGAGGGAACGGTCACAGTCTGTAGATCAAGGAAGACCTGCGACGAGAGCCGGTGGAGGGATCTTAGAGTTATGGGTCTTGCAGGGGACGCTATTGGGGACTTGGCGACCATCAGGTCGCCAACCAACCAAGTCGGCTCGTGTGCATCACTTCACCGACACTCCTAAGTCGGTGAAGTGATGCGCACTAGCCGACTTGGTTGGTTTGGACACATGGAGAGAATGGATGACCAGTGCTGGGTGAAGAAATGCCGGACTGTGAACTTTGGGGGGAGCTGCACGTAGGGGTGGACCTAGAATGACGTGGGATCAGTTACTCCGGTCCGATCTCAAAATATAGAACTTGACTACAGAGGCAGCCCTTGAGAGGGTTGCCTGGAAAGCTGCCATTTAGGATGTGAGACTGTAACCACATTCTCTGTGGACAAAAGGGTCTGTAAACTTGTATGTATTCCTATAAGATATGGAACTGCTTTTTCACGGATACCGATTCAACTGATGATTCAGTCCTTCATTTGAAGTAACTGGTGGAGTATAGTACTGTAGTGGTTTAATGTTTTCTACTTTTTATTTATAGCAGTATTTGTTATATTTGCAGTCCGTCAGTGAGCCAGTCGTTGGGTTTGGTAGAGTGCACTACTATCGGTGGATTGAGGTTGAGCAGTGGTGGTAGCATCCCGCCCTATTCCCCCGCACCACCACAGCTACCAGCCAGCTCAGCCACTCTCTGTAGCGCCTCCTCCAGGACTGGCTCGGTGCCGCCCTCACCCAGCGCCACCGTCTTGCAGCTGCTACTAAGGTAAGTACATTATGTTTGTCTATTTATTTGCTTTGCTTTCTGTTGTGTTGTCCCTATTCGGGCTCTGTCTTGAGTCGGCCCCCCAAAAAAAATATATAAATAAATAAATAAATAAAATAAAAACATAAAAAGGAGAAGTGGGGGATTGTGCCTGAGTATATAGATAGATAGATCTATTTGCTTTTGCTTGGGAAACAAATTTATTTGCTCATGTAGTGATGTACACCCTATGTGGTGGATTTGTGTTAGGTCTATTGTATTTCAAAATATTATTTTTCTAAAGCGTTATTTCCACATAGTTGTTGTTGTTGTTGTTCCCCAAAATGCCTGGCCGAACAGCCCCAAGGCCATAACCGAGTGCCCCCACAGAACCCTCCCCGCCGACCACAATAAAGCCTGGGTGACCGAAGCCACTCCATGGCGGGGAGCTGAGGAGGGTGCGGAAACGCCCGGGAAACCAAAGCCCCACCCAGGGCCCTGTGCCCCTCAGCAATTATGAAGAGAAAGTTGAGGGGCAAGGGAAAAATGTGATGCTTTGGCTTCCAATCTTGGTAGATTGGGAGGTCAATCCACGGAAGAGACGCCATCACTTGAGATCTAGAAAATATATAAGTTAAAGGAACAGTCAGAGTAAGCTATGGGTATGGCAGAGATTGCTCAGCTCTCACTCTGATAGACCAGCCCATCACCACATAGTAATTTTGATTAGTTCTTTTGCATTTATCTTATGTTGTTTCTGTTTTGGTTTTATAATTATAATGTAAAACTTGCAAAATAAACAAACCAAAACTTTGACGAACACAGTAAAAAGACAAAACAACTCATCAAAATCGCTATTTGGAAACAACGCTTGGTTTGTTATATAAAGTGTGATACAGTAATTTAACTTTTTCCACAGGCTCCCCAATGGACAGGCCATACCCGTGGAAATTCCGGCAACCCCCGTGGTGTCCTCCCCCGCGTCCTCTTACGCTCCAACTAGCTTCCCCTCCACCTCCGCCTCTCCTCCTCTCTCCATGGGGGACGGCAGGATACTACCTCAACAGTCACTGGCTAAGATGGTGAGTTATTTTTATTTTATTTACAGGTCTCCCTCGTACTGTCTTGATAGCGTAATGCATAGTGCGCGGAATTTCGATGTGAGTATCCTGGGTTCGAGTCCTCGGAGTACCACATGTATTTGTTGATTTCATTAATTGAGTTTAGATGTGAAGTTGGTTGGTGAAAAAAACATAATAATTACATTCCTGAAAACCCAATCTTAAATAGAAAAATCACATAGCAAATCCTAAAATTAATGAGGTAACTGGGGATGCATTCTCGGATCAGACAAAATACAAACGCCTAAAAACCTATAATTATATCATAAATCGGGGTTTCGGACAGTGAGGGAGACCTGTATTTATTTATGTAGAGCAGATTAACCAGACCATTGAGCTCCATACGGAACTCTCATAGGTCTGAGTTATAGAGTTACAGATAGATAGCAGGAATATTGTATTATTTATGTATTTTCCTTTGATTTAATTATATATGACTGCCTTAGAAAAATATAAGTTTTGACACCCCTTAGCTAGGCCATATTTTCTATATTATTACTTGTTGTTGGCTATTTTTTGTTGTGCAAAGTATTTAGTATACCGGTACTGTACTAAACAAAAAAAAATTTGCTGTGTAAATGCGAGGGGCTGCTTACATACATACATACATACATACATCCTTTTAAAGGAGTGTGCAGAGCAATTAGTGGAGCCAGTGAGGGACATAATTCAAGCTTCCTTAGATAAAGGACAGGTTCCTGTTGAATGGAAAAGAGCTAATATCATTCCGATATACAAGAATGGAAACCCTGAGGACCCTCTAAACTATAGACCAGTTTCACTTACTAGTATTGTATGCAAGATTTGTGAAAAGCTAATTAGGAAGAGATGGATGAAAATGTTGGAGAGAAAGAAAATAATAACCCCAAAGCAATTTGGATTCAGAGAAGGGACATCTTGTGTTACCAGTTTGCTATGTTATTACAGTAGGGTGATAGATGTACTCCAAGAAAGAGGCGGATGGGTGGACTGCGTCTACTTAGACCTTTCCAAAGCATTCGATAAGGTACCACATAAGAGATTGTTATCTAAGCTTGAGACGCTAGGATGTGTCAGGGGGAGTTTGCTGAAATGGATGGAGAGCTATTTAACAGATAGGGAAATGAGGACCAACATTAGAGGAACTTACTCATCGTGGCGGAAAGTTGAGAGTGGTGTGCCGCAGGGATCTGTGTTGGCACCTCTCATGTTCCTTATGTACGTGAATGACCTGCCGATAGGCATAAACTCTTACATGTCAATGTTTGCAGATGACGTAAAAATTATGAGACAAATAACAAATAAAAGTAGTTGTGAGGAGCTGCAAGGGGATTTAGATAAAATATACGAATGGAGCACCAAGTGGAAAATGAAATTTAATATAAGTAAATGTCATGTGTTAAATATGGGAAGAAGTGTGAATAGACCAAATTGGGAGTACAGGATGGGAGATAATAAAATTAGCAAGGCCGAAAAAGAAAAAGATTTAGGGTTGATTATACAAGATACTTTGTCGCCGGAGAAACATATTAACAAGCTCTTTAGCGGAATGTATGCAATGGCCGGGAATATGAAAGTTGCTCTGAACTATTTGGATGAGACCATGGTAGCGAAAATTATGAAGAGTATGATTAGACCAAGATTGGAGTATGCAGCAGTGGTGTGGTCCCCGCATCTAAAGAAGCATATTCACAAGTTAGAAAGAATCCAGAGAGCAGTCACTAGATTGGTTCCAAGTCTCAGAGAACTGCCATATGAAGGGAGGCTAGACAAATTAAATCTACCGAGTCTAAAAGAGAGGAGAGAGAGGGGAGACATGATAATGATGTACAAATGTACCCGGGGGCTGGAGAGGCTGGATAGGGAGGATATATTAATTATGGATACAGGAATAACTAGAGGCCACAGCTACAAAGTAAAAAGACCTACCTGCAAGAACGATATCAGGAAGTTTAGCTTCCCCTATAGATGTATTGACAAATGGAATGGGTTGGAGGAGGAGGTGGTGGGGGCAAGGAACATCCATATTTTCAAGAAAAAATTGGATAAAAAGTAGACTGAGAGACGGGACAACACGAGCTTAGCTCAACTCCTGTAAACTACAATTAGGTAAATACAATTAGGTAAATACATACATACATACATACATACATACATACATACATACATACATACATACATTTTTTAAGACCAATTGCTCCACACATACGTGCAGTTTAAGTCTCTTGTCCTAATGGCGGCGTTCCAGGCAACCCTGTTAATTAAGGGCTGCTTCACTTGTCAAGTTTTTGGATTTTAGATCGGAACGTATAGTCCGATCCCAGGTCTTCCACGGTCCACCCCTTGGTGCAGCTCCCTCCACAATCACAGACCTGCATCTTTTCACCCAATTTTGTTGATCCATTATCTCCACATGCCCAGTCTACTTATTGTATTTATTGTTACTGGTATTTATGTATGGTGTAGCATATATTTATTTAAGTTTTGATCTTTAGTTTTCACCATATGTGTTCCCCGCCTCCCCCCAGCGACTGAAGCAGGCCCTGGCATCGAGCAGCACCGCAGCACGTCCCGGCGGTGGCGTCCGGGCCTCCCGTGCCAACACTGCCGACCGCATAGCAGAGATGACCATGTCACGCACCAGGCACTTCTCCGGCACCAGCAGCACTGAGGTACGGAATAGTATACAGATTATGGGTTAACCCCTTCTGTACCGCAATGGCTTTTCATTTATTCTGGCTACTATTATATGATTTTATTCAGTTTAAAAAGGGCACAGGCCGTAGCTCGGTTGATAGAGCGCTCGCCTGCTGACCGTGAGGGTGACGGTTGGAGTCTCGGGCCAGCCAGTGTGTTATTGGCAGACATCAGTGCTGTGGTGAACGGCGCGGTCTAGCAATCTGTGGCAACTGTTCACTGAAGTCCCTGATTCATCAGGGCACCCACCCTAGCCCAGCTATTCAGCAGGGAGTGTATGGTGGTAAAAACTGCATCATCATCATCCTCCAACAATCAAAAGGCTTCTAACTATCTCACTTTTAAAGCCATTTTGCTACCACAGATCCTTCTTAAACTACATAAAATAGTCTAAATATAGTTAGAATATAATTAATAAGACTTCACCGGTACAGAAGGGGTTAAGGGGACAGTGGCTATTTTTTTGGTCTATATATTTATTTATTCATTTATCTTTTAGTTTCCTCGCTAGACCTCCATCAAGCTTAACAAAAAAAAGAAACTTAGAACCCCCTTCAAGATAAATTTGTAAATTTTTCTACCGAAAAATGTCCCTCTTTTAAATTACAGGCTCTTGAAATTTCGGGTCACGAGCACAAATAATACACTTGTAGCCGAGATAAAAATATAATCGGTGATTTTTAAAGGTAGGGTTGCAGGCTAATTATAAGACCAGGTAAGACATGGTAACTGTGTTGGTGGTGTAATGGTTTAGATGCTTATGTTCTGGGTGTGGTGTCCCATGTTTGAATCCCGGGAGGACCATATGCTTTCAGTAGTTTATTCAAGTGCATTGGGGTTTGTAATGGAGGATTTATGTTAAGAATGGGGTGTTACTTAATCATATTTATTTTTACATCTTTTGCTTTTCAGGGTGAGGGTGAGGACGACGGGAGCATGGAGTCTAGCGGAGGCATGAAGTCCGGTGAGAGGAAGCGTCGACACTCCTCGGATAACGACGATCCCGTGGAGAAACGCAAGAAATTTCTGGAGAGGAATAGGTGAGGCTGTGAGGTGGTATTGGTATAGTCTATTCACTGTTCGGGGTGGATGGGACTCGATAGCCTTGGCGGGCAACCTATCTAAGGGAAAAAAACCTACACAAATTACCGATGGGCGACATGCTAATCGGTGCCACTTACAGGTGGTGATTTCAATAACAGACAGACAGATATAACAGATACTGTAAGTAGGCGAGAAATCATGACCTATATCCTCTGTAACTCAAAAAGGGCTAGAGCAAACTGGCTGTAAATTTCCACATATATTCCTTGACTGCCAATACGTATTTATTTATGATTAACGATACCAAAATATGAATAATTGTGTTGATAGATACTTTAGGATTGACAATTTTTCACTCATGTGATATATATATATATCAAATACTGCCTTCACGTACTTCACCATGTACAAAATACATCAGGGTAAGTTAAATATAGGCAATATAAAAGCAGATTCAATTCCCGCGGTCAAGTTTCTCTCTCGCAAACAAAGGAGAGAGGCGAAAGGGTTTGCCATCAAGCTCCTAAAGCTTGAAATATCTTACACGGCTTTGTTTACTATTTTAGATCAACATTTAAGGCAAACCAAGACAACTGTGCAGTCTGTGGGGGCGCTCGGTTATGGCCTTGGAATTGCTCGAGGCCTTGGGGCTGTTCGGCCAGGCATCTTGGGGAACAACAACAACAACTGTGCAGTATTAATCATGCTTTAATATGCTTTAGACAGTGATAAAATGGAATGGGATTTTGTATGAACTATGCCCTTTAACCCTTGTCTAGCGGGGTGTTTTGGGCTCATTTGGGCATATTCAGGCCCTCCTGCATGATAAATCAAGCATCTGCATGAAAAAAATATTATTTAGCAAAACACTAGGCACTAAAAGCTTCAAAATGAGACCAGAACGAGCTACGTAGCACTCGTGGTTCTTTTGCAGTGATGCCACGAACATGGGAGTTTAGCATATTTCGGTATATTTTTCCCAGCTATGCTCACTACTGGCTACACTGCCGGCCTCTCGAGAACACAGGGAACATGAGTTAATGGGTGGCGGTAAGCCCTGGGAGTCGGCTGTCTGGCACGCTGTGCTCCCGGCCATTTGCACTCGATTTTAACCCTTTAAAAGCCTTAATAATGCTCCTAACTTGCTGCAAATTGGTGCACGACTTAAGTCGAGCGCCGCCAATAAGGGGTTAAGCTATAAAAAATTGTCTACTGATAGTAAAGGATAAATAAAAAATGGCTTGATTGTACTAATGAGGTAAATGATTACCATAGTCTTTATATGCATTATCCTGTGAACCTTTCACTTAAACATTAAGCTATTCAGTGTGCAGTTGGGTTTGAGTACATGATTAGATTGATATCCAGTATTCGATAAATGGATATAAAATCGTAGTCATGTACTTAACCTTTAACTGTCTTGATGGTGTGATGGTTAGAGTGTTTTAGATCTGTATGTGGTAACCCAGGTTCAAATCCCGGGTGGATCATATGCTTTCATTAATTTCATTGGGAGGTGTTTGGTGTTGGGAGTGAAATTAATACATTAAATTATTCATCAGAGCGGCCGCTATCCGTTGCCGCGAGAAGAAGAAAAAGTGGATAGAGAACCTGTCTGTAAAGTACGACGAGCTGGGGTGCATCAACCAGAAGTTACAGACCGAGGTGGGGTCCCTAAGGTCGGAGGTGGCGACACTCAAGACTATGCTACTACAACACAAAGACTGTCCGGTGACCCTCGCTATGCAGGGAGGTAAGTATATAGTGCTATTCTACCTATTCTATATACCAATCCCTACCTATCCAATCCCCAATTTTCCTTTATTTTTATTTTTATTTTTATTTCTATTTTTTTTTTGGGGGGTGGGGGGACTCAAGACAGAGCCAGATTAGGGACAACAAAAAACACAACAGAAAACAATGAACAAACAAAATACAAATTCACACACCATTTTGAATCTTTCCTGTCCTCTTACCCTCGCTAGGCAGAGAGGTTCGTATGTAGTGGATACATTTATAGTCGTGAGCATATATTATTATGTTCTCTCCACTAACCAACTTTACTCCTAAACTCGATTAATGAAATTATCAAACACATGTTAAAGAACACAATCCACCACATAGGGTGTACATCACTACATGAGCAAGTTAATCTGTTTCCCAAGCAAAGTAATCGCACCATTTTGAATCTTTAAACCTTAAAAGCCAAGTACTGAAGCCACTGGGTTTTAATGTAGCATTGTAAAGAGAACTGAAAAGCTAAGGAAAACAGACTATTCAATATACTTAGTTTTAAGATTATGCAAAAGCAATTTAATATCATTTAACCCCTTCAGACACATATGACGCAGAGGTTACCAGATTAGCAATAAGAAATAGAGTTATCTCACTCTTATAATTACCTCTCCAAAATTAGTTTTCTGCCCACAGCTAACTCAAACACAACGTCAGAGGTTGAAGTAACTAAACTAAACTAAAGGTTTCTAAATACCCCTGATGGTAACAAAGGTTTTAAAGTATCCCTAATAGGCTCAAAATCGCGTCATATGTCGGAGAGGGTTAATGTAAACGTCTAATTTGTATTTTTCAGATGGTTGTTGTGATGGTGGATATGTCCCAGTGCCCTATAGCCTCCCTCCCATCCCTATCCCGGTCCTTCCCCGCCCCTCCGTCCCTTCCCCCGCCACCTCCCCTGGTAGCAAACCTCGAACACGCTCCCTCTCCCTCCCCTCCATCCCCTCCATCCCCTCCTCCACCCCCACCAGTAGGATGGAGCCCCTACCTGTCAACCTCTCCTGCTCCTCCTCCTATTCCTCCCCCTCCTCCACTTACTCTAACTCCTCATCGTCCTGTATTGGTCTGCTCATCAGCCCCCCAACCAAGAGTGCACACGGTACCTCGGTCTCATCTTCCACTAAACTACCGGTAAGTAACATGTTTGATGACGCTAATAAGTCATGTCTCGGCTGTCATTACGTTTGGCTCGCTCTGTGTTGTATTAATGTCTGTCAGATGTTGAATAACGTGGGTAAGTGTAGGAACATGTTGGTATATCTCACTCAAAAAGAAAAAATCATGTGTAGGCTAAATATTGCCGATACCGATTATTGATCAAAACATAATTGGTGCCGAGACATCACTTATTAGGCCGACTGTTCCTTGATGTTAATATACGGATTGAATCGTAAGTATATGCATGTATGTATGTATGTATTTACTCAGGCACATACCCCACAGCTGGGGGGTGGCCGACTCGAGACAGAGCTGGACAGGATGTGTATATATTTATGTATATACTCAGCCCTCAGGGGGGTAGCCAACTCAAAACAGAACTGTGTACATTTAACATTTACATTTAAGTGCATGCGCATCCTATATTTACTTTGTATTGATCCTTGGCTGTTTATTAGTTATGAGCGGAATTTCGATGTGAGTATCCTGGGTTCGAGTCCTTGGAGTGCCACATGTATTTGTTGATTTCATTAATTGAATTTAGATGTGAAGTTGGTTGGTGTAAAAAACAGCAACAGTAGTTGCTGTGAGGCCAGGCTGCAGGATAGAATAACAAATTATGATGAGACGTTTAGGTATAAAGAGTATTAGCTAGGTCATGCGTACAAGTAGACTGGGATGGTATGGACATGTGGAGAGAATGGATGAACAAAATTGGGTGAACAGATGCAGGTCTGTGATTGTGGAGGGAGCTGCACCAACGGGTGAACCGAGGAAGACCTGGGATCTAACTATACTTGCCGATCTCAAATCCAAAAACCTGACAAGTGAAGCAGCCCTTAACAGGGTTGCCTGGAACACCGCCATTAGGACAAGAGACTGAAACTGCATGTATGTGTGGAGCACTCAGTCTTAAAATGTTATGTATGCACAGTATGTATGTTCTACTGTAATGCAAATATATGTTTTGATTGTGTTCTTTTATTTATTTATTTTAATTTTAGTAAGCGTTGTTTCCACATAGTGATTTTGATCAGTTATTTTGCCTTTATATTGTCTTTTGTCCCAGTTTTGGTTTGTTTAGTTTGCATGTTTTACATTTTAATTCATTTAATTTATGGTTACCTGTGTTTTCATGCTAGTAAGTTTCATTGTCTGTAAATTTATGTCTGTGTATAATCTATCTATGTATACTGGTATATCCTGGCACAGAGCACCCACCTCCCTCCCGGTCACACCATCACCACCACCACCACCAGTTATCAACCTCGGCCGGGGAGTATAATAATGGCCGCACCCCTCCCTCCATCCTCCTCCCTCCATCACCACCACCACCACCACCATCCCACCATTCTGTCCACATCCAACCCCTCACCAGTAAGTCATAAGGAGAGTGTAGGTACTGTATAATAATTATGATGTATGTATGCATGCATGCAAGGGGCAGGGGGCTAGGAATCCTCCTCCCCTTGTATATTTCTCCTACTAGACGAGACAGAGTAAAGGGCAAGAGAACGCGAAAGTGGTCCCGGACCCTGAGAATAGGAACTTTAAATGTTGTTTCTGTTCGGGCTCTGTCTCGTGTCGGCCACCTCCAGCAATGGGGGTATGTGCCTGAGTATATACATACATACATGTATGCTTGTACAGGTCTCCCTCGATTTACGATTGGGTTACGTTCCTGAAAACCCAATCTTAAATAGAGATTTTTTTTTTTTTTTTTAAAGACCTCCGTCTACGTATTTTGAAAAACCTGTTATCCTCCGGCAAATTACGGGGTTGAGTGAGTGAAGTGAGAGACAGTGAATTGTATGAGGATACATGTTTTTCACAATACGTGTTGCTAGCCCCAAACGCGCGAGCAACTGTGGCTTTCAACCATCCGACACATCCCCTTTTATTTACAGCGATCCCTAAAATTAATGAGGTCAATGGGGATGTGTTCTGGGACCAGCCAAAACCCAAACCCAAACTCCTAGAAACCTATAATAATGACGTAAATTGGGGCATCGGATGGTGCGGGAGACCTGTTTGTATATACCAAGGTTGTTGTTGTTGTTCCTCAAGCTGCCTGGCCGAACAGCCCCAAGGCTCCGAGCACGGCCAAGGCCATAACCGAGCGCCCCCACAGAACCCTCCCTGCCGACCACAACAAAGCCTGGGTGACCGAAGCCACTCCAAGGCGGGGAGCCGAGGAGGGTGCGGAAACGCCCGGGAAACCAAGGTACATACCCCATAGCTGGGGTTGCCAACTTGATCCAGAGTTTGAACTGAAACAAATTTTTAAAGTTCTATTTTTTAGGGTCCCGGACCACTTTCGCGTTCCCTCGCTTCTTTCTTTGTGTCATCTTAGTTGGTGAATTTTACAAGGGGAGGAGGATTCCTAGCCTCCCGCCCCCAAAGTAGGAAAATTAGTACAGTAAAAGAGACAGGCAGAAACGGCTAAGGTTGGGTAGAGGACCAGCCCTCACCCAAAATAATGGAGATATTGATGATATAAGTAATTTTGTACTAGCCTACTCAGGTGGGGATAATAGAGTAGGGACAATTACTGTATTGTTTATATACTGTATGTAGTGATGATGGTAAGAGTAGTAGTGATGACTATAATAGTAGTAGTAATGATGATAGTGACTAGTAGTGATGATTGTGATCCATCGCAGAGTTGGGTATGCCGTTTTGATTTTGGGCAAAACGGCACGTCTACTTTATTTATATTGCAAGTTTTATAATTTAACATCATGTAATGTGTTCACAGCCACTTGCTAATAATCTGCCTTCCCAACAGCTGAGTAAAGTGACAGTGGTCGGGACGCCGGACACCCTCGCAGCAACAAAAGATCACCAAGTTCCCCAAACTCTGGTGTTAGCGCCCAACGTTATAATGACCACACCACAACAACATCAACAACCCAGCCTACTCAATCTCACTGCCATCGCCCCTCGCAAGTCGCACCACTGAAAATCCCTTTTTTTTTTTTTTTCTCATCATTCATTGCAAGCCAGAATATGTGTGACCTCTTTTCTTTTTGTATTATTATAATTTTGTCCTGAAATATTTAAAGTGGGTCTAACATATTCAACGACGAAAAAAGGGTCTGTGCGCTTAGTGACCTCTGTGAAGAAGTTGTGAAAATTGGATGTTGAACTGTTGAACGGTGGGTGGAAAGTTGTGTTAAGTGCTGTTTATTATACTAGATCGGATAATTTTATACACCGGATAATTTAAAATGTAAAACTTGCAAACTAAACAAACCAAAACTTGGACAAAGACCATATAAAGGCAAAATAACTTATCAAAATCGCTATATGGAAACCACGCTTACTAAAATAAAATTTATGAAATAAAAGAACACAATCCACCACATAGGGTGTACATTACAGTACTACATGAGTAAGTTAATCTGGTTCCCAAGCAAACTAATCGCACACATAACAACGCATTAACTGATTGCTAGAAAAATATGACTTGATAACTATTAGAAATGCCTTAATGAGTTATCGTGGGCTTTACAAATGTATATACAGTAGAGTAGTTTATTGTATAAATGCGCGGAATTTCGGTGTGAGTATCCTAGGTTCGAGTCCTTGGAGTGCCACATGTATTTGTTGATTTAATTAATTGAGTTTTGAAGTAAAGTTGGTTGGTGAAAAAATATAATATATAGCAATGCCTGCACAAGCTTTATTACAATGCCTAGCTTTACAAAATGATAGGAATGAATTACACATAGCATCTATGTTGTATAGATTTGTTATTTTGATAGGCAAGATGTAGTACTATAGGTATCGCCAACGAACTTAATTGTTCCCTGACCTCTCTGTAACTCAAGAGGGCCTAGAGCAAACTGGCTGTAAATATCCACACCTATTTCCTGCTGGACTCTTCCCAAATGATGGAAACGTCAGCCAGATTGCTTTCATTCATTTTTGAGTTATAAAAAGTTAAGGGTTCAAGGGGCCTACTAATAAAGGTTTATTATTACCTATAGCGCAACTATCAATAATATAAAACAATTCTTACTAAATCAATAATAATAAGAGTTATTTAAGGTAGTTTTAAGCCCCGGACTATGAGCTGGCTTTCCTAAAGAGATTAAAATCACCTACCGGTATGTTCGCTAGAATTATAAAATAAGTAAATAGTGACTAAGGACATTTTTCTACAATTGGTATTCGTAGGTAAAAACAGAATCGCATTATCACTTTCTGGTAAATTTTTCAGTAATTATAATAATATAATTTGACAGTTTCTGAAATAATAAAGTTTAACCCTCGGAATCCGGAAGGCCTCTTATGAGGCAAAACAAAATTTTCAGTAATCCGGGAGGCCTCATACGAGTCTCAAATGAGGTGCTAATATCATCATAACTTGGAAACCACGCGTCGTAGCGATGTCATCTCAACGGTATTCTACAGACAACAAAAAGTTCTACAATTTACAAAAACAAATTGACTGCTCTAGGTGGTCTCAATCAGTAGCTACTGAATAATAAGCCGACTCTAAAATTACTGATTGAAAATGACCAGACTAAGTGTTAGTGCAACTCTGTCTCAAGAGAGTGGTTAGATTGTCTCGCCCTCCCATAACTTGTAACGCCATCACCTCCTCATATCCATCAACCCACTTTGGTACAGCAGAAAAATATATTGACAACTTTTGTATAGTCACTGTCTAAAGTCGTGGCCCACTTTCAAAACATTAACTCCTGAGCTTCAACATTGTTTTCCTCAATTTTTATTTTTTTTTAACCAAAGCTTTATTTCTATCTATCTATTGCCTGATGCCGTGATCCCCGAAGGGGTGGACACGAACGAACCTCCCCCATGCACCTCTGTCCCCAGTCAGTTGACGCCCCTCCCCCCAACCAGCACCGCCTTCGTTCATGTACTTCCTCACTCCATCCTTCCACATAGCAATTTTGACCAAAAAAAAAAAAAAAAAAAAATCTCGCTCTCTCTCTCTCTCTCCCGTGAAGGGGTGGCAATGAACGTTAGGCGTTTGTCACGAATTGGTAGGTCAAATTGCCCGGGCTTGACATCTATCAATAACATTTTGACAGAGCGGGTTTGACCTCCCGACCCTTTGATCAGCAGCTGACGCTTTACTGACTATGCCACAGCTTGCAAAATGTAGAGCTGTCATTTAGCTGTTATAATGTAAATCTTTCAAAATTATAATGTAAAACTTGCAAAATAAACAAACCAAAACGTATATGAACACAATAAAAAGACAAAATAACTAATCAAAATTGCTATGTGGAAACAAAGCTTAAGTAAAATAATAATATACAAACCAAAACTGGGACGACACAAGATAAACGCAAAGGAACTAATCAAAATCGCTGTGGAAATAACGCTTAATAAAATAAAATTTGAAATAAAAGAACACAAATTTCAATGCAAAATAATGAAGACTTTACTGTCATCAACTTCCTTATTTTTCTGTTTGTGCAAAGTGGTATATATATAGGTCGCAGTGATTATATTAGTCGCCGCAGCCAATATCATCTTCATCTTCATCATGGTGTCAGACGAAAGGAGAGTCCATTATTTTCAGTTTAAATTTGTGTCTATGTAAAGATAAAATTATGGTTTATTGTTCAAAATATGTCTTTGGAAGTGATAAAATAAATGGCCAAAACAATGCTATTTCTTGGTAAATTTCTTGCATTTCTTCTCATATTCATTCAATTCTTCAAACAAAATGTCTCCGGTTTGACACCTTGATCTTCATCACTCCTATCAGTACCTCACTCTTAAATTTTATAACTTTTTATATAAGCAGCAGGCAGAGTGTGTGTGTGTGTGTTTGTTCTAATATGTACAGTGTTACACAAGTTGAACATGTAACCAGGAGATTGTGTAAAGTATTGGCATTATTTATATTGCAGTATTTTATGCAACAGAGTCTGATTGTAATATGGATTTACTAAAAACTTAACGTATGCCCATTTTTGTAATCTCTATCATAGACTACAGTAGATCTGGACTGGACACAAAAATGGAACTTTGCAGTAAGGGACCCAAAATCGGAGAATGAACTCCCAAATTCGAACCTCGAAACTGCGAAAATGTGATATTTTCGTGGTTTCTAGGCTTGAACTTGGGGGTTCGTTCTCCAATTTTGGGTCCCTTACTGCAAAGTTCCATTTTCGTGTCCAGTCCAGATCTACTGTAGTCTATGTCTCTATTAATGAAATAGTTTAGTGAAACTTTAGTATTGTCGCCCAACCTTGATTTAGTATTGATTTAGTATTGTCGCCCAACCTTGATTTTTTCCAAAGTGCTTTACAATTTTTGTATATTTGGTTTGTTTATTTATGTATTTATTAGTTTAGAAAAGTTACCAGTTTGTAATTACTGAAGGATATCTTGTAGTTAGTGTCACAGGATTTTTTTAATTTCCAACTTTTATACAGTCGGCCCCGCAAGGGCGCGGTCGATGTAAACTGCAAACGCTGTGTCCTTTGAAATCGTGCCCTTGGGACTTAAGAATCAATGGGGAAAATAGGACCGTAGTCTGCCAACCCGACCACCCGTACCTATTTTAGCCTAATAACGCCTAAAATACATAAAAAAGTACAGATTATGATTAAATACAGTTACTTATATGATATATTAACAGTAAATGGAATGGGTACTCACTCATAATGTTCGTATGCTTGACTCATTGACATTGAAGTGACGGGCAACATTTGCTTACACGTTTGTCTCCCCTCTCGAGCATATCCAACACCTGCTTCTTCTCAATACTCATCAACTTCAATTTCTTCTTCGGCGAGACCAGTTATAATGTAAAACTTGCAAAATTTTGGTGGGTTACGGTCGGTGGGGGGGCCGGTGGCGGGGTGGGGGGATCCATAATCTCGGAGCACGCTCAAGGCCACGAAGGACGCTAACTGGGACTCAGGGGGAGGGTGTAAGCGGGCTGACGTCACGTCAAGTTGACCGACAATAGCTGCGCATCGCTTTCCGAACGGGCCATAGACCGCGCCCTTTTTGAAAACCGCTTCGTTTACGAATATTGTGCCACTCTAGTACCCCCCGCGCCCTTTGAGTCCGCGCCCTTGTGGGGCCGACTATATTCTTACATTTTTACTAATTGAAATGAAAAGTCAGGTACAATACTGTATTTCCTTTATCAAGCTGTTTATAGACAATCCATTATAGGGAGAATAACGTTTTCACTAAGTTAAATTTTTTGCAGAAAATTACAGACTTCAAATGGTGATTAGAATATTATTATAGTATTTTTTATTATATTTTGGCGTTTTAGTTTAAGAAGGGCCAGAAATGTTTTTTTATCGGTTATAACAACAAATCCTATAAATTTCAATATATTATAAAAAAGTGTATGCAAAAAATATATATAAATAATATAAACTAACTTTTACTGTCCACTACATCTGACAAAATATATTGAATAAGTGTACAGTCGCGCTAATAAGTCATGCCCCAGTTGTCATTACGTTTGGGTTGCTCTGTGCTGTATTAATGTCAGTCAGATGTTGAATAGGGTGGGTAAGTGTAGGAAAATGTTTATATATTTCACTCGATATGAAGAAATGAAGCTTTGATAATTATTGCTGATACCAAATATTGAGCGAAACATAGTTGGTGCCGAGACATCACTTATTAGCGCGACTGTACATTATAGATAGGCTATAGTCTATTCACTGTAAGTAGGCGAGAAATCATGACCTATCCTCTGTAACTCCAAAAGGGCTAGAGCAAATTGGCTGTAAATTTGCACATCTATTCCTTGACTGACTCTTCCCAAATGGTATCAGTGGTCTGGTAAATCTGCTCTAAATAACCAACAATCTTCCTAAATGGTAGAAATATTAACTCGATTACTCAAGTCGTTTTTGAGTTACAGAGGTTAGAGGTCATGATTTCTCGCCTACTTACAGCGAATAGACTACTGTATACATTGTATGCTTATAAGTTCACCTATCACCAGGGGTTTTGGCATCCTCATGGCACAAGGAGTCTAATGGTTTATTAAATTGTAAAACTTGCAAAATAAACAAACCAAAACTTTGACGAACACAGTAAAAAGACAAAGCAACTTATTAAATTGTAAAACTTGCAAAATAAACAAACCAAAACTGGGACAACACAAGATAATTGCAAAAGAACTAATCAAAATTGCTATGTGAAAATATTGTATTGTCGCTCGCTCATGTTTGTTTGTACAATCTGTTCCGGTAATTTTTTTGAAAAGACTCGCAGCGTTATTATACATAATTTATTAGGGAAAGTGAAGCTCTATGGAATCCTTATAATATACTCACATAGATTCCACTGTGGGAGAATAGTTTTGATAGTTAACCCGGCAAGTGCTGCAAGACTGATATAAGTTTTACTGGTGGGCTGCGGGAAGCCTTATATAATCCAAGGCCTAAATTTTTTTTTTTAAATCAGCCCAGTATCAATTATTATTATTATATATATATATTTTTTTTTTTTTTTTTTTTTTTTAATTGCCCCTTCTATCTATCTATTGCCTGACGCCGTGATCCCCGAAGGGGTGGCCACGAACGAACCGCCCCCATGCACCTCTGTCCCCAGTCAGTCGACGCCCCTCCCCCCAACCAGCACCGCCTTTGTTCATGTACTTCCTCACTCCATCCTTCCACCTCTCATTCGGTCTACCTCTCCCTCTCTGTCCCTCCACCTCGCTCTCGTACACCCTCTTAGTCATTCTCTCGCTTTCCATACGTTCCATATGGCCGAACCATCTCAAGTTGTTCCTTTTCACACTTTCCAGCACATCTACCTCCACACCACACCTCCTTCTTACTTCCTCATTAGTCTGTCTATCCCTCCATGTAACTCCGCACGCACTCCTTAACCCGGGAACTGCCGGAAGACTCTTAAGAGTTCCCCCGGCGGACTGCGGGAAGACTCTTAAGAGTCGGAGAAAAGAAAAATCAACTTTAAACATAGATTTTTTTTTTTTTTTTTTTTTTTTTTGGGCCCCTGGGCCATGCAAAATATCACTCCTCTACCTCCCCTCCTTCCCCCCCTCCTTCTGTTATCACCTATTTTCCCTGTTATTCCCTTATTCTGAGGTATATTTTCGTGCTACCATTAGCGAGTTGCAAGCAGGGCATTGTCATCTCTGTTAGCAAGCGAGTGCAAGAGAGAGAGAGAGAGTATCAATCGACTGTGTCTCAGTGGCCTTGGGGGAAATTGGCGGGAAAGCAGGTTGCCTCACCCATACATTATATAACTCGTGGCCTATATCTGCGATTTTGACCATCCAAACGCTGTTTTCACTCGTTTTATTGTTGTTTCAGGTTAATACCTTTATAATCAACCCATAATAGGCGCGTATGGATAAGTATTAATGCTATTTATGGTAAAATTAATATTTTAGTGATGGAAACAGCTCAAATACGTCAGCACAGGGGGACGTTTCTAATTACCCCCATGCCCACTTCTTAGGTTAAGTACTGTAATTAATTTCCACTGCTCTCACTCTTTGTCTGAGTCTCTCAACCAACGTCCATGCTTCGCTTCCGTGTCAGTGTCGAGATTACCACACTGTCATGCAAGGACTTCTTCACTTCCATACTGACCACCCTATTTCTTGGTACTGCTTTTAACGTTCCTACAACCCTCTTCCCCTGTTGTACCCTCTCCCGCACTTCTTCATCCATAGTCCCATCTTTACTCAACACACTGCCCAGATACTTAAAAGAGTTGACGATCTCCATAGCTTGACCTTTCAGCTTCACCTCACACTCTGTGACTTCACCCCTTTCGAAGACCATAACCTTGCTCTTCCCCACATTTACCTTCAAATTCCGTTTTTCGCACACTGTTCCAAACTCATTTACCAGACCCTGCAACTCCCATTCATTATCACTCAGAAATGTATCATCCGCAAACAGCAGTATAGGTAGCTTCCACTCAATTCCCTCCCTTTTCAGCGATACACCAACATCCACTGCTCTTGATAGTATTTCTTTCATGACTCCATCCATATATACAATAAACAACCACGGGGACATCACACACCCCTTTCTCAAACCAATATTCAGGTCAAAGAACTCGCTCTGCTCACTCTCCACACGTACTGCCGCCTTTGCACCCTCATACATGCTCTTCACTGCTTTCAGCAACTTGCCCTCTACTCCGTATATTCTAAGTACTTTCCACAAACCTTCTTTATCCACTCTGTCATAGGCTTTCTCCAAGTCCATAAAGGCAACATACACCTTTTGTTTCTTCTCCAGATATTTCTCCACAACACAAGTCAAAATCTGATCTACATATCCTCTTCCCTTCCTAAAACCTCCCTGCTCGTCGCCTATCCATTCCTCTGTTCTCACTCTCACTCTCTCAATCACTACCCTACTGTATACCTTCCCTACTACGCTTAGAAGACATATTCCTCGGTGGTTACCACACACTCCTCTTTCCCCTTTGCCCTTATATAGGGGGACTATTATGCCAGTCTTCCCCCCCCCCCCTTCAATTATCACCTTTTCTCCCTGTTATTCCCTTATTCTTAGGTATATATTCGTGCTAACATTAGCGAGTTGCTAGCAGGGCGTGGTCATCTATGTTACCAAGCGTGGGAAAGAGCGAGAGAGAGAGTACCACCCAACAGTGTCTCTCCAGCCGTCTTCACGGCTGGCTGGCTGGCAGGCTGCCTCAGCCATATGTTATGTAACTCCCGGCTTCTATCGCCGATTTTGACCATCCAAACGCTGTTTCCACTTGTTTTATTGCTGTAACAGGTTAATACCTTTATAATCAACGTAAAATAGGCGCATATGGATAAGTATTAATGCTATTTATGGTACGATGACGATTTGAGTGTAGGAAACACTCTAAATACCTCCGCACAGGGAGGGGTGGCCAATACCCCACCTACGCAGCGGAGAGGTTAACTATAGTTTTGATGTAAATACTACCGCAACTACGAATCTTGTTTCCGAGACCTAGTATATTAACCTAACCTAGACCCAGTACATGGGATACAACACTCTAGCCCTTGCATGCCAGCTACTGTGGGTTCATATATTAGACATACAGTAACATCTTTGTAGAACATAACACTTTACCGTAGCGAGTGTACTCCATTCCGAACACTTTTTGTAAACATGAACACGTCCGTAGCAGAGCTCTGTGGAATGATCTGTGGGTATTATACGGGTAAAGACTATCTCAATCAACCCTCTGACTTCCATATACCCTTCCTAATCTGAATAAAATCGTCTATAACTACCAGAAACCAGAAAAGAAAATGCGTCTTGGATCTTGAAAGGGTTAATTTCACTCCCTACACCAAACACCTCCCAATGAAAGCATGTGATCCTACCGGGATTCGAACCTGGGATACCACATTCATATCAGAAAAGTGTTGGACTCATACTAATAGGAGGCAGTGCCAAAAGAGAAGTCATTATGGGTGTCACTAATGGGTTCCATAGGGATTGGGCCCATACGGGATTGGAACCTAACCTAACCTAAGTGGGCCCAATCCCGTGGTCACCGTCACTAATGGTTTTTGTCGCTAGACTCCGCCCATTCTTGAGGGAGTGGGCGGAGTCTAGTGACATTATCGGTGTCACCTACCTCCACCCTCTCTCGCCTACCATTGAGATAAGGGGACTAAAGCCGGTATCACACGAGCGCTTTTTCCCTCAACATTTATCCTCAACACTGGTCTGGCAGCTTATGTGGTCAACTTTTATAATATTTCGGATGCCTAAATTCATCTACCATCAGTCTAGTTTCCGATACCTGTGCAAAATATTCTAGAAATGTTGCCAGAAAAATGTTGATCATCGAATGTTGATTATAAAAGCTCTCGTGTGATACCGGCTTAAAGTAAGCTAGATAGGACATACCGTAATGCAAACAATGGTCGCTCTTCTGTAAATCTAAAATGGCTTACTTAAGAATGGGAAAGGGGTGTTTTTTTTTTTTTTTTTTTTTTTATTATTGTTTTCTATAGGCCTACAGTCACCCCGCCCCCTTCATACACCAATATGAACCCTTGTATAGGGTAAATAGAGACTTACTCCTATGATTCCTGTATTAAATTGATGTATCACTACCAATATACCTTCATATTTATATATACCATTTATTATTAGTAGTTCAGTTATGTAGAGTAGATTAACCAGACCACTGAGCTCCATCCGGAACTTTGTTTAGTAGTAGTAGTAGTAGTAGTAGTAGTAGTAGTAGTAGTAGTAGTAGTATTGGCGCTAGTTTGGACTATAGTAGTAGTAGTAGTATGTTGTATTTTGCTACTGTATTAATATTAGTAGTAGTAGTAGTAATAGTATTAGTAGTATTGGCGCTATGTTGTATTTTGTTACTGTATTAATATTTATAGTATTATTATTATTAGTAGTAGTAGTAGTAGTAGTAGTAATAGTATTATTATTATTATTATTATTATTATTATTATTTTTATTATTATTGAGGAGTAAAGTTTGTCACGTTTTCCATTTCAGATCTTGCGAGAATGTTATCCTCTTCCCGCGTCGTCGTTCGTGTCGTCTCGGCCGCCTGTGATGGATTCCCTGTGGTGGTTGGTCTGTGGCTATATAGATAAAATAGGACTTCAGAGGCTAGCAACCCTATTGGATTATTAAGCCAGCACACTGCAAGTCAAGAATAACGTCAGGACTGGAGCCCCTCTGCGAAAACTCCAGTCCCTTGTTGTTGTTCCCCAAGCTGCCTGGCCGAACAGCCCCAAGGCCCCGAGCAAGGCCAAGGCCATAACCGAGCGCCCCAACAGAACCCTCCCTGCTGACCACAATAAAGCCTGGGTGACCGAAGCCACTCCATGGCGGGGAGCTGAGGAGGGTGCGGAAACGCCCGGGAAACCAAAGACCCACCCAGGGCCCTGTGCCCCTCAGCAATTATGAAGAGAAAGTTGAGGGGCAAAGGAAAAATGTGACGCTTTGGCTTCCAATCTTGGTAGATTGGGAGGTCAATCCACGGAAGAGACGCCGTCACTTGAGATCTAGAAAATATATAGGTAAAAGGAACAGTCAGAGTAAGCTATGGGTATGGCAGAGATCGCTCAGTTCTCACTCTGATAGACCAGCCCATCACCACATGACTAGAACCCAATCCTCTCAGCATCAGCTAGGAAAGGCCCTAGAAAGCCGCCTTTGGCGGGGGGATAGCTCCCCTATTTCAACCCCTTTCGGGGTTGGGCACCCGCCCTTGTTCTGTGGCAGGGTTAAGGGGGGTGACCTGCTTTTTGTTATTTCTGTCCTTTTCTCTCTTTCTCTGGATTGTATCCATTCGGCCCCATTCAGCCAACTATTTTAAGACGTGTATCCCCATCTAGGTGTCGATTTCTTCCTGGCGAGCGATAGCGAGCCAGCATTATATGAAGAAATCCGGCTTCGCCGGAGACAATTTTCTATCGAAAAATTTACAAATTTAGCCTGCTGTCAAATTCATTTTTAAAATATGCTGGCTCGCTACCGCTCACCAGTAAAAAATTGACACCTGGATGGGGATAAACGTTTAAAACAGTAGGCTGAATGGGGCCAAATGGATACAAGCCAGAGAAAAATAGAAAAGGACAGAACAAAAACAGGTCACCCCCCTTAAGTGGCCCTACCCATACAGCCCTTAACAGGAGATGGGCTGTTTTTTGTTTGGTCTATTAATTCAATTATTCCTTTATTTATTAGTTTCTTCGCTAGACCTCCATCAAGTTTAGAAACACGCACCCTAGACCCCCTTCAAGGTAATGTGTTACATTTAATAATACAACCCCTAGACCCCCTTCAAGGTAATGTGTTACATTTAATAATACACCCCCTAGACCCCCTTCAAGGTAATGTGTTACATTTAATAATACAACCCCTAGACCCCCTTCAAGGTAATGTGTTACATTTAATAATACAACCCCTAGACCCCCTTTCAAGGAAAATGTGTACATTTGTCTGTAGAAAAAAAATCCGGCCGAAGGCCGGTTTCTTTTAAAGTTATAGGTTCGCTATCGCTCTCCAGGAAAAAATCGGCACTTAACCCTTTCACGCATTTATGACGCAGAGGTTGCCAGATTAGCAATAAAAAATAGAGTTCTCTCACTCTTATAATTATCTCTCCAAAATTAGTGTTCTGCCCACAGCTAACTCAAAGACAACTAAAGATTTCTAAATACCCCTGATGGTAACAAAGGCTTTAAAGTATCTCCAATAGGCTCAAAATCGCGTCATATGTCGGAGGGTTAAATGACACGAAAGATCTTAATATTGACAAAGAAATTGGGTGAAAGTTCTCAAAATCGCCAAATTAACGGAACGAACTTCTTAAAATCTCAAAACTAATATGCTAAACATGAGGGAGAAGGGGGTCCATAAAAACTATATGCTAAACATGAGGGAGAAGGGGGTCCATAAAAACTATATGGTAAACATGAGGGAGAAGGGGGTCCAGAAAAACTATATGGTAAACATGAGGGAGAAGGGGGTCCATAAAAACTATATGCTAAACATGAGGGAGAAGGGGGTCCATAAAAACTATATGGTAAACATGAGGGAGAAGGGGGTCCATAAAAACTATATGGTAAACATGAGGGAGAAGGGGGTCCATAAAAACTATATGCTAAACATGAGGGAGAAGGGGGTCCAGAAAAAAGCGAACAATCCCCCATAACTATCGCCTAACCTTAACGGTTATAATAAGCATGTAAGGTAATTTGTAAAAGTTGAACCCTTGTAGAATTATATTGATAGTTCGCTTACTTATGCCGGTATCACACGAGCGATTTTATGGTCAACATTCGATGATCAAAAAATGTCTGGCAACATTTCTGGAATATTTTGCTCGTGTATCGGAAACTAGACTGATGGTAGATGAATTTAGGTAACCGAAATATTTCAAATGTTGACCTAATAAGCTGCCAGACCAGTGTTGAGCATAAATGTTGAGGGAAAAAGCGCTCGTGTGATACCCGCTTTACGAAGCAGTATTATAGTGGTGATATTTAATTAATTCAATGCATTATTCATGTCATTAACCCTTTCTGTACTGGCAACGTCTTTTTAGCTTTAATCTGGCTACTGTTAGAAGGTTTTATTCAGTTTCCAGCGGGCCTCTAGCAATGAATAGGCTTCGAACTATCTCAATGAACCCTTTTTACTGCCACACATCCTTCTTAAGCTGCACACAATCGTCTAAATATAACTAGAATAATATATAAAAAGACGTCGCCGGTACAGTAGGGGTTAAATGTAGGCCTAAATATATTGTCTTTTAAATTAGTGTGACTATTGTTTATTATATCACATGTGAAAAAAAATATATATATATGTATTTGTCTGTGGAAATACAGCAATGTGTTCGAAGCTTCAATTATATATAGTTGGTAAACTGCAAGTCTCGGAACAAGTGTTTTGAAGCCGAGCCTGTTTCTTTGATAAGAGTGTCTACATAAACAAAGTCCCGGGAGTCAGGCCACTGATGGCCATCTTGTTTCCATAGTCACTTCCTGTCAAGCACTCATTGCAGTGAGGGTACTTAGATAGATGTATATAGATGGGTAGTGATAGAGATTTAAGTATATAATAAAGTTATATAATCAGCATAAGCTAGGTACTGACGCTTAGTAATAATGGCGAGGTAAACAATAACAAAGCGAGGTGGAAACAAGATGGCGCGCAAATGTCAAGTCTGTAACTATGTTTTATCAAGCTACCCTAGTTTTGGTGGGCGGGGCAAGCCAATGTGGTAATTTTGCAGCCATAATTGATATTTTGCAAGGTACGGGGATTAATTAGACCAATATCAGTATCACTAATATGCTTTTAATATGCCATAGTATATTGTTCAATAAATCCAGTAATAAATAGTTGCGAATTAGATAGATATTTACTTATTTTATTGTGTAAATTGGCAACTCTTCGGCATAGCAACCAATAGCAACTAGAACAACAAGGCGAGAGTAGTCTACAGAGGTCAGAAAGGAAACTTGAATTAGTCTACGGGGAATATACTCACATTTTCACATTATGCTACTTCTATTACGACTACAAATTAGTATTAATTATTACTATTACTACTAATAAGCTAATAATAGTAATAATAACATAGCATTATGCTTTAACATAATCCTTCCTCTGGGTCAAAGGCATTGAGGGATAATAAAATATACCTGTACTGTATTTCTTGTATTTATTGTTTTATTTTTATTTTTTCAAATGTATTGGTTGTATTCCAACTGTATTTTATTTGTGTAATATGGCTTATGATATATTTATTGTATGAAGTTTATGCATATGAATAAAGATGAATTTATTACAACCTATTTCACTCACCCTTATCTATTCAGTACTGTAGATTCTTGACTTACAGTGTGCTGGCTTAATAATCCAGAAGGGTTGATAGCCTCTGAAATCCTATGTTAACTAATAGCACAGGACTATGCTTAATCAGGAATTGATTTTAGTGGATTTATTCAGTCCTACTCAAATTCTAAACGCTAGTGTCCCCAAAATGGCGACAGGATGAAAAGTTGTCCGATTTCTGAAATATAGGGGGAAGATGAGAGAGGGGGGAAGGGGGAAGATGAGGGGGAGGGGGGGGGGGGAGATCTCAGCCATACTCAGCTTACAACGCGTGACAAGAGCTGAGAGGGGCGGGAGAGTCGGCCTATATCGCTGCTCTCTCACTCGCTATACGTTACAACATATCAATAGGCATATGTTATACAGATAGGCTATAATATACTCTTATTCACACCTCAATGGAAATCTGAGGTCTGTATAACAGCATACATACATTACTTCTCATAATTAGATTAGCCTACTAATCGTGGGCGATTCCTTCGTGTCCACCCCCTAGTGGATCAAAGAGTCTGGCTATAGATAGTTCGTAAGGGGTCGAAGGCTTAAGAATTATATATTTTTTTTTTTTTTTCTTCTGACGAAACGAGAACATTCATCAAAGTTGCATGAAAATCTTGGTAAAGGAACTCACTCAAGCTCCAGCCCCCCCCCCCCCCGTCCCCCCCCCCCCCCCCCACCCACCCACCCACCCACCCCTGTTCAAAGAAAATGGGCAGCCATGAAGAGAATATGACAACAAACATTAATTATTCACAAATTACGTAAGTTAGGTATGTTTAACTTACATAAACAGATAAAGGGTATAAAAACACATAATTCATATTAAGTAAATTTTATTCAATAATGTTTATTAAGGGCGATATTGATGAGTTTTTTATTGAAATTCTCTGTCATCTGGCACCCAATAGTTGCCATCAACCACCAGCAATACAACCGAGGTTATATAAAGCTTGAATTTTCGCTTATGCGTTCATTTCGTTCCTGGTCGTCCAGCTGTAAGAAGGTAAGACTCGTGTTCTCTCATTTTCTCCATTTCATCCCTGAAAATCGAGAAAAAAATATTGTATTAGCAAATAACGTGACTTATTTACCGCCAAACTAGAATTTGTGGACACTAGCCTGTTGGTTTTCCCGTAATAGTTCGTTTCTTACCATTAAACAAGGCAAGAATTATGATGGGAAAAAGCCGGCAGGTTTAACGAACCTTCTGGAAGCCGGATTTGGGTTGTTCGTTCACTTATACCTCATTAACCCTATCCATAAAAGCGATCTCCTTTCTCAATATCATTCTATCACTAGATGATTTAAATCATTTTGGGAAGGAATTGAGAAGTATGATAAAATTGACATAAATCTTGTATCCCCGCGTGTCCTTACACAGACATAAGTTTTGATTTAGTCCGAATAACCTTTAGGAGTTATAATCCGTATATGCTACTAATACTAGATGCCTTGATAATGGCAAGATTTAGTTAATATATTGAGATCCAGGGAATAAATTGATTGTATAAAGAACTTGTATCCCCACGTGTCCCAATTCCTAAAGACGAAGTTTATTTTAGCCAGAACAGCCTTTATGAATGCGTTAATTGCCTTATATTCCACTAATAACAGATGCCTTGATGATAATGGCATGGATGATTAACTTAGAATATGTCTTTATTAGATTTTAAAACTTAGCCGGTAAACTACCGAAGCGAGGCCGGCTAACTCGACCCGTAATGGCGGGATGGGCCGGTTTTCTGGACCACTTTCTCCCTCATGTTTAGCCTAGCCCCATTAGTTTTCAGATGTTTAGATGTTTGCCCCATTAGTTAGTCGATTTTAAGACCTTTCGCCCCATGTCTTCGTAAATATTTAGACCTTTCGTGCTATTTAGGTGTTTATTTTTTCCCTGGCAAACGATAGTGAGCCTGTAATGTTGGAAGAATGTTCTACCGAAAAATGTACGAATTTATCTAGAAGGGGATCTAATGGATGTTGTTTTGTTTAATTTGATGGAGGTCTAGGGAGGAAACTAGAAAAATAATTAATACATGCAAAAATCGGCCAAAAAGTGAACCATCCTCCCCTTAACCCTTTGTGTACCGACCCGTCCTTTTGTATTTTGGCTATTAGACGATTATATTCAGTTTAAAAAGGGCTTCCAGCAATTAAGAGGTTTCGAACTAACCCTTTTTACTACCGCAGAGCGTTCCTAAGTTGCACAAAAGCGTCTAGATAATTAGAGCTAGAACTAATTATTAGAAAAGAAGTCGCCGGTATGGAAGGGGTTTTAGCCTAAATCCTTAACACTGTGAATATAATTAAGATATTTTTAATTATCCTGGCGATCATTAGACGCTTGTATACAGCTTAGGAAGGACCTGTGGGTGCTTGGGGCAGTAGTACCAAACGGACAATTTGATAGGATGACTGGAATTATTGAAAGAATAGTCAAATTACCATGGAATTAAATTAATTTAGCCATTTTATAATTCCCATTCCTATTATTATTGTTTATTATTATTGTTATAATTATTATTATTATTATTTTGATGTTTTTTCCTTTATCTTGTATCGTCCCAGTTTTGGTTTTAGTTTGCAAGTTTTACATTTAAACTATAAAGCCTAAATCGAAGTTCGTACCTTTCAATAATCATCACGAAAACGCTATTATAATTTAAGAAACTACTCTCTGCATCATATTAAGGCAAAGTTTATATAATTAGCACCAATTTTCACTACAAAATCTTAAGTAGCTGAGAAATCTCTATGGGAACTTAGCAATTTACCGTCAGTTGAAAAGAAACTAATTATAGCCTTCATTTGCATATCCATTCAGAGAAGGAGAAAAAATTACTTTACTCGAAAAGTCTTCAAATTGACAAAGCAATGAGACGAAAGGTCTTAAAATGGACAAACTAATGGAACAGAAGTCTAAAAATCATAACTACGGGGATTAAACATGAAAGAGGACCCGAAAAACGACCCATCTCTCCTTAAATGGCCAAATAAATTAACTTTATTATTTTTCTGTATTCCCTCTCACTGTCTTGACACATTGCCCGGGTTTGATACTTTGACCAGAGGATTAAGGGGGGAGGAGCTGGTTTTCTGGACCACTTTCTCCCTCATGTTTAGCCCCATTAGTTTTCAGATATTAAGAAGTTTGCTTCATTAGTTAGTCGATTTTAAGACCTTTCGCCCCATTTCTTCGTCAATATTTAGACCTTTCGTGCTATTTAGGTGTCTACTTTTTCCCTGGCGAACGATAGTGAGCCTGTAATGTTGGAAAAACCGGCCTTCTGCCGGGATATTTTTCTACCGAAAAATGTACAAATTAATCTAGAAGGGGGATCTAATGGATTTTTTGTTAAATTTGATGGAGGTCTAGGGAGTAAACTAGAAAAATAATGAATACATGCAAACATCGCCCATAAAGTGAACCATCTTCCCTTAAGATCAATATTTCCAGTCGATTCCTAAAGGTACTTCCTAAGATTAGGAAAATAGTCGGTATAATCCTGTGTAGCGGGTAGACCTGTATTTATCTCAATAATTTGGTAATGTTACAATATATTTTTAAAATTTTACATTCATATATACCTGTAGTCTACTAATATACTAGGTTAGGGTTAAAGATAATTTTCAATGTTTCAGTAAATAGGCATCTGAAAAACAGTTCTCCCCGCTACACAGGATGTTCCCACGATACCCCCTAAATTACCACGATACCCCCTAAATTACGATAATTCTTCAAGGGTAGTGCACCCAGATAACTTTTTAATATTGTAATTATACCACATGTCTATAATTATAACTATACTAATTATAATTATTGTTTCTCCGCAGATGCCTTGGCCGTTGAGACTCTGGAACAACCTGGATGACTCCACCCAAAATCAAATAAATGACCGACAAAGAATTTCCCAACCACCACCACCTTATCACCACCACCACATGTCTGGAGTCACCATAATCACCACCACCACCACATGTCTGGAGTCACCATAATCACCACCACCACCTCATCACCACCACCACCACCACATGTCTGGAGTCACCATAATCACCACCACCACCTCATCACCACATGTCTGGAGTCACCATAACCTCATCACCACCACCTCTTCACCACAGATGTCTGGAGTCACCATAATCACCACCACCACCACCTACCTCATCACCACCTACCTCATCACCACCACCACCACATGTCTGGAGTCACCATAATCACCACCACCACCTACCTCATCACCACCACCTCTTCACCACAGATGTCTGGAGTCACCATAATCACCACCACGACCTACCTCATCACCACCACCTCTTCACCACAGATGTCTGGAGTCACCATAATCACCACCACCACCTTATCACCAGCTCACCACAGATGTCTAGTCACCATCACACGTCCCTGGAATCACCATCCAAATTACTCCACTGCAAAATAGAAATGTAAGTAGAGCCTTTTGTTAATTAAGGGGAAGTACTAGCTTTTGCTGGACCCCCTTCTCCCTCATGTTTTGAACCATTAGTTTTGCGATGTTAAGACGTTCGTTCACTAGTGTCTCTTTTGAGACCTTTCGCCCCATTACTTTATCAATATTAAGACTTTTTGTGCCGTTTAGGTGTCTGTTTTTTCCTGGCGAGCGATAGCTAGCATTTAATTTTTGAAGGCACCAAAAATTTTCTACTGAAAAATTTACAAATATATCTTGATAGGGGGTATGGGGAGTGTTTTATAAGCTTGGAGGTCTAACGAGGAAAATGTTGATCATGGAATGTTGACTATAAAAGCTCCTGTGTGATACCGGCTTAAGACATCGATTTAGCTTACTATGGCTTTGACGCCTCCAGTGTTTCAAAATGGTGTAACAATAAACACATCTGGAATTACTATGCTTCTAAATCATATATTTAAAATATTTCAACACAAAATCTCTGTATTTATACCCCTTTGTTTACTAGAGAGCCTTCCTAAACTTTATAAATTAGTTTACTGATAGCCATTAAAATCATAATAACTGTAATAGTGTGTAAATACTAAGTAATAGTTATATAAATACCTGCTACTATTACTACTAAATAATACATAAACAATATTAATGTGATTTTTTTCTTTGTTTGCAGGTGGAGTGATAGACCATCGAACCCTAACCAGACCACTGCCTCAACCGGTCTACCACCACCAGCGTGGCTTATAGATCATGTCTTTTAATCCTAACCATCCTTTCCCATCGCCACCTCCACCCTTTTCCTTGTCACCACCTAAACCACTCCCCTTTCTACTAACATCTCTGTAAAAATTAGATAGGCGCCAATGTTAAGGTAAGCTATTTGACTTTTAATAAAATTCAGTGTAAATTATATACTGCTAATATATATATAATTGTATACTTATAAATTCTATATACTCTATATTTACTGTTGATGAAATATATATTTGTGTTATAATTAATCCATGCACTAATCTTTCTCTCTTATCGTCGTTGGCTTCGAATTAGACGAGGTTTCTGGTAGGGATGCTGAGATGGGGGGGGGGGGGGGGTTAGAGGGAGGTAGATGTAGTTAGTTTAAGGGGTAGGGATAGGTAGGAGTGTTATAAGTTAGTATTGGTTAGGCGTTGCTCTTTTCGGTTGGCTGTCAGGCTTGGGTAGGAGGTTAGTTAGTTTGGGTAGGAGGTTAGTTAGTTTGAATAGAAGCTTAGTTAGATTTAGTTGGTTTGGTTGGTCGTTTTGGTCTTGTTGGTTGAAATCCGGCCGGTGAAATCCTGGTTGACTGGTCGATGGTTGGGATAGGTTTCAGATGTGGCGGCTTGTGGCTGGCAGAACGAGTCGCTCCGGAAGTGGATTAATCATCTTACTTTTATCTCCAGGAATGAGGTGGAAGGCCTGATGGAGAAACGACGGTGATATTAGAGGTATGATCAAACATTTAAAACAATACAATCTTCCCAACAGATAAGAGATGGGATGAGCTACCCGACGACCGCCAGGAGCCCCGCCCACCTTGGCTATGGATGAGAGGAGCCCCGCCCACCCTGGCTATGGATGAGGAACCCCGCCCACCCTGGCTATGGATGAGGAGCCCCGCCCACCCTGGCTATGGATGAGAGGAACCCCGCCAACCCTGGCTATGGATGCGAGGAACCCCGCCCACCCTGGCTATGGATGAGAGGAACCCCGCCAGGTGTGAGGGAGAGCAAGCAGCAACAGAAGGATCCATGTACAGTTGCCCAAGGTAATTTGTATCCACTCTGATTATATGTATGGAAGGGAATGTTTTATAATTAGTTAATTAATATTTTCAATTATCGGTTATAAATTATATATTGGCGGTTTTTAGTAAATTAATGTTAAATTGTCGGTTTTAAGTAATTAATTGTCGGTTTTAAGTAATGTTTAATTGTGGGTTTTAAGTAATGTTCAATTGTGGGTTTTAAGTAATGTTCAATTGTGGGTTTTAAGTAAGGTTTAATTGTGGGTTTTAAGTAATTTTCAAGTGTGGGTTTTAAGTAATTTTCAAGTGTGGGTTTTAAGTAATTTTCAAGTGTGGGTTTTAAGTAATTTTCAAGTGTGGGTTTTAAGTAATGTTCAATTGTGGGTTTTAAGTAATTTTTAATTGTCGGGTTTAAGTAATGTTTAATTGTCGGTTTTATATCAAATTTTTCTAGTAAGTCCATTCCATACATAAAATCAGTGGTACAAATTTCCGTGGTGAACTGTACACCAGCCGCCACTGCCCCGTGTACAGGTTAGCGTTCTCTATTATTGTATTTTGTAATATATGTACAGTCGGCCTAATAAGTGATGTCTCGGCACCAAGTATGTTCTGATCAATAATTGGTATCCGCAATATTTAAGTGATTTCTTCTTTTTGAGTGAGATATACATACAGGTTCCTACACTTATCCACCTTATTCAACATCTGACAGACACTAATACAGCACAGAACAAGCCAAACGTAATGACAGCTGAGACATGACTTATTAGCGCCACTGTACAGTCTAAATATATAGTTCAGACAACATTCATCACAAACTGAAAAAAATACTATATCTTTCCTTGGTCTAAATGTGTTTTTAAGTAAGCCACCATAGTTTGGATAATAAGTCGGGCAGCAGGCTAAATTTGTAAATTTTTCGATAGAAAAATTTCTCCGGCGAAGCCGGATTTCTCTACAAAAATTGAAACCTGGATGGGGATAAAAGTCTTAAAACAGGGAGCTGAACGGGGCCGAATGGATACAACCAAGTAATATAAAATAGCAGGTGACCCCCCCCCTTAAATTAGCCTATATAGTTTATAATGTCTTAAGTATCGGGTTGTGCACTACTAACCTTCCTTATTGTTTCCAGGAGCGGAGAGGCGAGGGGGCAGACGGTCCGAAGAGAGAAGATAGAAGACGAGAGAGAAGCGAAAGGAGATAATAGAGAAGAGGAGAGGGTACGGGTAGACACTGAACCCCCCCCCCCCCCCCCCCCCCCCCCTTTGGAGCCTCCACCACATCCTCACCACCAAACTAGGGTAAGAAAATATAAATTATTGAAAAGTTAATATTTGTTTCCACCCACTAACTTACTTCTAAACTCAATGAAATCAACAAATACATGTGACACTCAAAGGACTCGAACCTAGGATACTCACACGGAAATTCCGCTCATTTATGCATTACGCTATCAAGACA
Source organism: Paralithodes platypus (assembly GCA_032716605.1). Taxonomy (NCBI): domain Eukaryota; kingdom Metazoa; phylum Arthropoda; class Malacostraca; order Decapoda; family Lithodidae; genus Paralithodes; species Paralithodes platypus. The sequence continues at coordinate 29,494,858 of CM064515.1, forward strand.
GGCATATTTTTGTATTTTTAGTTAATCTCCAGATCTCAATCAAGCTTAAAGCAATAATTCCAAACCCCCATGGAGATACATTTGTACATTTTTCAGTAGAAAAATCTCTAGGGCGATTCCTCAACTATCAGGCTAGCTATCGCTCGCCAGGAAAAATACACCTACATTGCTTAAACATTTACTAATTAATCTCTTTTCCATTTTATACATTAACTGTTCAAGCTTTTCATAAGCTTAACCAATATTCTGAGACTGCGGATTATAAGAGTTGACTGTACAGTTGGTCAAAGTTCCAGCTGACCCACCCTCGGTCTGGGGCTCGCAGAATTATCTGGCAATACTGGTGTAGGAAGGAGGTGTGCATTACAAAGATTGGGATTGGTAGATCTGATTTCGGCTATATCATTGTTAGAACATACACTAAACAAGGGAAAGTAAGCCTATCTCAAATAAAAATGCATACATCGCTATGTATGATCCCGAACATTCACCCAAAGTTCATAGATTTGCTTAAATATTAAAGTTATTATATCCACTGATTGACAACTCATATAAAACCTGCTGGCTGCCACAACATACTTTACTCAATTTTATAAGAATACAGTATATCTGTTTTATTGGTGGCTGCTTAATGAAGGAGCATTTAGTCTTCACAAAACATTACATAGTCTAATTTGCAGTAATATACAGGACAGACACAGGTAACACATTAATGGCAAGTGGTATCCCTGCACCACTACACCAGTATTGCCAGCCAATTCTGCGAGCCCCAGAGCGAGGGTGGGTCAGATGGAACTTTGACCAACTGTACTTAGGCTTTCTCAGAGTTAAATCATTTAATCTGTTATGACTCGGTGGTCTGGTTAAACTAATGTACAATCAATTAATCAAAATATTATACGACGTTGAATCAGTGTTAATGTAGGTTTTAAGATAAAGGACTTTAGATTTGTTATATATTTACTTAAAATGGTGTCCCAAGTTCGAATCCCGGGAGGACCATATGCTTTCATTCGTTTATTAAAGTGCATTGGGGTTTGTAATTGATGAATGTTAAGAACGGGGTGTTACTTAATACTGACCTAATTGTTTTAGATGTATATAGAGATCAATGTTTGTAATCATGGCCTATTGTTTCAGTTATCGAGATCAATGTTGGTAATATTTACTTATTGTTTCAGATGTATGGTAGACGTCCAGCCAGGGGAGGGGAAACAAGAGATGGATGACCAAACACCTCTCTATCACAACACACGGTGGGTCGCTTACATGTACAATTTATGCCTATTATGAAAGTCTATGCAGGGTGATATTTTGAAGTTTGTTCTATAAAGTCCACTTGCTGGCTACAGAATAATAATCCCATTGAGTGGTCGATAATTACCCATCTATTCATTAATTTATTCATATTTTTTTTAGTTTCCTCCCTAGACTTCCATCAAGCGTAGATAAAATCCCCTAAACCCACCTTAAAGATAGATTTGTACATTTTCGGTAGAAAAATTTCTGTCAAAGGCAGATTCCTCCTATAATTTCAGGCTCGCTATCGCTCGCCAGGAAAAGAGAAGCCTAAATGGCACGAAGGGTCCTAATATTTTCAAAGAAAGTGGGTGTAAGGTCATAAAATCCCCAAAGTAATGGAACCGTTTTAAAATCTCAAAACTAGTGGGGCTAAACATTGGGGAGGAAAACGGTCAAAACACAATAACTATCTTAAGATGGAGTTTGTTGACGTTCAGTTAAGTCATTATCATGGCATAACAACTATTTTGAAATGTCGATCTTATATTTTCGAAGTTAGTTGGGGCAGGAGGCTAGGAATCCTTCTCCCCTTGTAAAATGTTCCTACTCAACGAGATGGAGAAATGGGCGAGGGAACTCGACCGTGATCCCAGACCCTAAGAATTGGAACTTTAAATGATGTTTCTGTTCGGGCTCTGTCTGGAGTCGGCCACCCCCAGCAATGGGGTATGTGCCGGAGTATATACATAGGCTACATACAGTTTGTATAACTTGAATTTGTCAAAACTAGTCTGGTAAAGTTATTTTACAGCACTAAAATTAAATGACAAATTAGTTGAAATAAACCAGTATAGTAAAGCTGAAGAAACTTAAAAATATCACATAGACTATCATAAGTGGTGGACAATGATCTAGGCCAAGTTTTTTTTTTTTTTTTAGTAGCTATATTTAACCAGTTCAAGGCAATTCGTATATCTGGCAACCTTTAAATTTGTTTGGATTATCGTGCAACAGATCATTTCCAATCAGAGATCTATGAAATGGGTGAATGGGGAATAGGTAGACATATTTGTCTTTTAAGTAAAATTGTGTGTATTTAGTGAGTAAAATTAAAACTATAATTTCAATGAAGTTTCTTGAAAATTTGTACCGCATTAAAGTACTATCAGTATTCAATTTGTACCGCATTAAAGTACTACCAGTATTCAATTTGTACCGCATTAAAGTACTATCGGTATTCAATTTGTACCGCATTAAAGTACTATAAGTATTCAATTTGTACCGCATTAAAGTACTATCAGTATTCAATTTGTACCGCATTAAAGTACTATCAGTATTCAATTTGTACTGCATTAAAGTACTATCAGTATTCAATTTGTACCGCATTAAAGTACTATCAGTATTCAATTTGTACCGCATTAAAGTACTATCAGTATTCAATTTGTACCACATTAAAGTACTATCAGTATTCAATTTGTACTGCATTAAAGTACTATCAGTATTCAATTTGTACCGCATTAAAGTACTATCAGTATTCAATTTGTACCGCATTAAAGTACTATCAGTATTCAATTTGTACCACATTAAAGTACTATCAGTATTCAATTTGTACTGCATTAAAGTACTATCAGTATTCAATTTGTACCGCATTAAAGTACTATCAGTATTCAATTTGTACCGCATTAAAGTACTATCAGTATTCAATTTGTACCACATTAAAGTACTATCAGTATTCAATTTAGGATGGCTAATTCAATGGAAGCATTGATTAAATAGCATATGATTTATATATTTTTTCCACCAACCAACTTCACTTTTAAGCTCAATTAATGAAATCAACAAATACATGTGGCACTCCAAGGACTCGAACCTAGGACACTTACACCAAAATTCCGCTCACCTAATGCCAGTTTTTGTCTAAACTCTGGGAATTGTAGGGTTAAAGATCATCTCCATACAACCTCGAACTCTTAACAAGTCCTTCCGAAGTTGAATAAAATCGTCTGGAGGTAGCTATGATGAAACCGAAATGATCGTAGTCTGATTGTAACGATTAAGGAATATGGTAAATAATAATAATAATAATTCAATTATTTCATATAACCAACCCACCAATTAACTCACGAATAAACCCAATTAATGAAATCGATGAAACTAAAGAAGACATGTGGTACTCCACGGATTCGAACCTAGGTAATAATAATAATAATAATATATCTATATACTTAGGCCCAATCCCCACTTATCCTATTTTTGTTTACCACATCAAATAACTCTTCAAAGATCCTGAGAAGTTATGTCTGAACAAAGTAACCTTGAGGAACGTCGTACAATCTCGAAACTAATATGCTAAACACGAGGGAGAAAGTCTATAAAAATCGAGTACTACCCCCTTAAATTAAGTTTGTTTTTTATTGTAATATCAATGTTGCCAAATGTACGAATTTCTGCTTAGGTTGGATGTAGAAATAATACTAATATATCTATATGTAAGTACTCTATACCCAAGCCACACTTCCTATTGTTTTTTTTTCCCCTCTGTTCTTTTTTTATAATTAATATAATTTAATATAATTTGCTGTTCCTAACTATTTAAGTTTGCTTTCTTAATTCCAATTATAAGGTAAAACATTCAAAATAAACAAACCAAAACTTAGACGAACACAGTAAAAAGACAAAACCACTTATCAAAATCGCTATATGGAAACAACGCTTAAGCAAAATAATAATTTATAAATAAAAACACAATCTACCATATAGGGTGTACATTACTACATGAGCAAGTTAATCTGTTTCCAATAACAAATTAAAATACAAAGTTAAATTTTACTTAAAGGTGATGCATTTGATTTGCAGTAAACTAATGAGTGACTGAAGGGTGGCCTATTTTGATGGGCTCAATGGCTCTTAATCTAATATTTTCCTTTTCTCTTGACTTATTAATGAAGTTAGGTACTGACTGACTGACTTGTTCTTCCCATACAACAATATAGAGTTTTGCTCACCGAATCGTTGCTGTTGTTCTCCGCTGCTGCTAATGTTGTTATTGCGGTCTCTCGCTCTGCTGTTGATGCTGTTGTTGATGTCTCTCTACCTCACCCATGATGTCGTTGTTGCTGTTTATGTCGTTGTTGCAGTTTATGTCGTTGTTGCTGTTTATGTCGTCGTTGTTGTTGTTGATGTCGTCGTTGATGTTGATGTCGTCTTTGATGTTGATGTCGTCGTTATTGATGATTTTGTCGTTGATGTCGTTGTCGTTGCTGTTTATGTAGTTGCTGGTATTGTTGTCGTTGCTGGGCACCAATGACTTTTTGACGGACTGCCACCTGACAATAAAAATAAATAAATTGCAAATCTTGACTTTTCTTGCACGTGTGTGTGTGTGTGTGTGTGTGGGGGGGGGGGGGGGGGGTTTACAGGGAGGGTGTGGATGTACCATGGGTGGGTGGGTGGGCAATACAGAATAGAACGCTATACACACTAGAACAGGAATAATAGATCAGCAGGAATAGAACACACAATATCCAGAATAGGACCGAAACTAAATTATCTGGGATGGCGATAGGGAAGAATCGTAGCGGGTGATGGAATGGTGGACCCCCCCCCGCTATAGGCTCCTATCTCTACCCCCCCCCCCTACCCCTTTCAGGACCCCCCCTACCCCCTTCAGGACCCCCCCCTACCCCCTTCAGGACCCCCCCCTACCCCCTTCAGGACCCCCCCCTACCCCCCTTCAGGACCCCCCTACCCCCTTCACGACCCCCCTACCCCCTTCAGGACCCCCCCCCTACCCCCTTCAGGACCCCCCCTACCCCCTTCAGAACCCCCCCCTCAGGACCCACTGTATCTCCTCCCCCCCCCCCCCCCCTCTTTGAAACTTTTTATTATGATGCCTCAATATTTTCTTTATTTTTGCAGATGTGATGCCCTGCTGTGACCACACCGAGGCCCCTGGACGAATGGAGAACCATTTTTTTTTTTTTTTTTTAATAACCAATAAAAAACTTGGAATAAAAGTCCTGACTATTTGATTCCAACCTGTTGATGTAATCCAATATTGTAGATCAATCATATATTTCTGATACTATTTATTTTTAACTTTGAATGAAACTAAAATTGAGCGAATTCTTGTAATCCAATATCAGATATTTGTTTAGATAACTAAACTGTAATCTCAATAATTAATAATTTTGGAACTAATTGAAAAATATGAAAAAAATAATGTACACCAATAGCCTATAATTATAAATCTAAAGACCAATTTACAAATATTTAATTAAATTTAAATTCTGAAATATTGGACTGCATTGCCAGAGAATAGAAACGGCAAGTTCACGAAACGAACTAAAAAATAAAATTACTGGGTGAGGAGGGATGACTTTCAATACCTAATATATCTAGATTCTTGGAGAGGTAGGTAGTTCTATAGGTAGTGTAATGGTTTAGATGCTTATGTTCTGGGCGAGTTGTCCCGAGTTCGAATCCCGGGAAGACTATATGCTTGCATTAGTTTATTAAAGTACATTGGGGTTTGTAGTTGATGATTAATGTTAAGAACGGAGAGTTGCTTATATCTAGATTCTTGGAGAGGTAGGTAGTTATAAGCAGGCACATAGCAATAGTTACAATGGATAGATAATTCTATATAGATACATTGATAGATATACACCTAGGATCAGTTCCATGGGAAAATATATCAGTATAGCTAAAGTTCATTAATAGATAGCTTAATGATCACAACAATCACATAAACACGCTAGTTAAATTCAAAACAGAACTCATAACACATCATACTAAATATAACTTCATATACAAAATCTAAAATAACGAACAGCCAAAACACAAAAACTACCAAATATCACTTCCAACCCACCAAGTACACTACCAAGACGACACAATTCACTGTTAACACTTATGCTTATTTACTGTAAATCGCTCCAATTGCATTATACCTTCAATTATTAAACCGATACTTTTACACCACTTGGCCAACACCTAGAGTAATCCCAAAGAACAATGCCAACACACCATATCACACTGCCAACATTCAGGTTCAATGATTGTCACATCTCTGCCAACAATCCACACTTTACTTTGCCAACAGTCGTACACGCATTTAATAACTGCCAACCCCCATAAAAGTATAATCAGCTTATCACTACCTTAAACTAATTTGACCGTACACTATTAACACCTAATCATATACCCTTAATCAGTAACTTAATGAATATATCCCTACCCTACTTTGATCACGTACTCGGCCAACATTCACAAATCACGCCACCCTTCCAATACACACTTTACGACAATGCCAACTGACTTATTAGATTATAATTTGGCCACATCCCTACTCCACTTATCACTACACATCCACACAACTGGAAGAAAACACTTATAAAAACCGACCTTTCCCAAAAGTTGCACACACACACACTATACAATCATAAGATGGTTACAAAAGTAATAAACACTAAATAGTACAGCAAGTTAGTTGGATTATACAGTATATTAGAAGCTAGGGTATTTCTTTTCAACTGACGGTATATTGCAAAGGTCTCTTCAAGATTTCTGTTTGAAGATTCTGTAGTGAATTATGGTGCTAATTATATAAACTTGGTCTTAATATGATGCAGAGACATAATTAATCGAGAAATCTGCTCTCGAAGGATTCAATTTACAGAAATAGAGTATAGTTAAGACAGGCTTACCTCTGTACTGCCTGATGGGAGATAGGATAGTTGTGGTGTAGACTACTAGTGATTGGGCCTGAGTATGTAGATAAGAATAGACACTTAAGACCATTAAAGATATAAAGGGTATTACATAAAAGTTGTTATTGAATAGAAATATTAAACTGAAATCCATAATTAAGAATAAGAAATGCCCTCAAAAAAAAAAAAAGGAAAAAGTGAGGATTGGGCCTGAGTAGATAAAGAAAAATGCCAAATTGCATTGCCAGTAAAACTATATTAAAGTCCAAAAAATATATATATAATTTGAAAAATTACCGGAAATCCAATGGTTATTACAAAATAGATAATGAAGATGTACTTCACAAGAAAAGTACTATAAATAATAATAATGAAAATTATAATTATGGGTAAATTAAGTACTGAATCAAGTTATACCATGATCACTAAGCCAAGATGCAAAGTATATTAATTAGTTTTATGAAGTACTTTGGTACGTAATTTAAAGGCAAGACTTCATATTACCTTGAATGGTATTATATAAGTATTCAAAGTATATGATTTTCGTATGTTATATATTCCAAACGTGTATGTCTGAATCTGATCAATAAAATACTAAGTTGATATAATATGCTCTTTTTAATATCCATTTTGAATCCTGTTATTTAAAGTGTATAAAGTCCGTTATTATTCATTACAAACATGTATGTCTGATTCTGACCAATAAAATACTAAGTTAATATATACTCTTTTTAATATCCATTTTATTTTTGTTTCTCCTGTTATTTAAAGTTTATAAAGTCCGTTTTCAAGTATTTGTTCTAAGTTAATTATCTTGGTTCTCTTCATATTTTTTTCAATTTGCAAGTTCAATATTTGTTTTGTATAAGTTATTTATAATTACTATTACTTTTTCTTCTTCAATGCGAAATTTTTAAAGTATTTTTTTCTAAGTTAATTAAATTTTGTTTTATAAGTTCTTTTCATAATTATTCTGTCAGTTTATTATTTTCTCAGTTCTCTTATATTTGTATAGTTTCTTATTTTCTTTCTTTTTGTTTCTAAGTCCATTTATTGGAACTTTATTTATAATTGAAAACTATTTTTCTAAGTTTTCATCAGTTATAAAAGTCATAGCTTATAATAAAGTGATCAATGAAAGATATAAGTTCGTTTATTTTCTTTTATTAAGTAAAGTTCGCGTGACAAAAGCGGTGAATATATCATAAGTTAAAGTTAATGGCAAATACAGAGTTATGAATTCAAGTGATGCAAAGATATTATATGACCCGGTACAATGACGGAATATATAAGTTACATTTAAGGCAAATACAATAATTATTTAAAGCAAAGCAAAATATTGAAGCTGAAGGAGGGGTGACCAACTCAGGGAGGAAGAGGGGAGGAAGGGACATCATCAAAGCAACAAAACTGTGAAGTAATAAGAATAGCAAAGATTAGAGTAAAGGTAATAAGACCTATCTTATCTGAAAGGGAAAAATAGATTAGCCTAACCTAACACACACCATTCATACCATGCGACTACTTACTACGACTACTTACTACGACTACTAACTACGACTACTTACTACGACTACTTACTACGACTACTTACTACGACTACTAACTACGACTACTAACTACGACTACTAACTACGACTACTAACTACGACTACTTACTACGACTACTTACTACGACTACTTACTACGACTACACCTAACCTAACACGCACCTAACCTAACACGCACCATTCACACCATGCAACTACGACTACGAACTACGACTACAAACAAAACATTAATACCACTCCCCTTGTGTGTTGATGGTGTTGCAGTCTCGTCCACAGGCAGAGTCCACAGGCAGCAACTCCAATCCCCCAATGTGTGTTGATGGTGTTGCAGTCTCGTCCACAGGCAGCAACTCCAATCCCCCAATATGTGTTGATGGTGTTGTAGTCTCGTGTCCACAGGCAGCAACTCAAATCCTGGAAATAAGAAATAAAACAATAAATTAATGATAGATCCTAAATAAAATATAAAACTATTCTGTTTATACTCTGTTCACGACAAGTAGGCAAACTCTTTAGTTTTAAATTTTCCAATTTGAATATTTAAGTCACAAGAGTTTCTAAGTAAGGATATACCATTCTAATTATCAAGCAATATTTATATAAGGATGAAAAGCTATATACTTTCTGATTTTGATATAAACAGCATAGGAACAGAGCAGTGTTTTATGATATAATATAAAGAGTTGGGCAGTAACTTACCCCAGACAGTTGGTAGGTTGTGGTGTGTTGGCAGAGTCCATACGTAAACACCCACTCAAATCCTGAAACAAAAGAGAAAACAAGATTAGAAGAAATGCTTAAACATTACAGAATATAAAAATAATAATAATTTATTAATTACATAGTCTAGAATACTCGAATTAAATAATTACAAATTACCGTACGTATCTTAAAAAATATATAGATCAAAGATTATATATCTAACGATGAACTATATAACATGTGGGATATATTGACAACGTAAAGCACCGAGTTGCATTTAAACATCTACACAGAACTGGGTGGTATCTAAAATTCTCGCCCGCGCGTTGGTCCTGGGGCTGGCTGCCTGCGTGAGTCACCCAAAACCGCCCAAAACGCCCCAAATTACCACGCCCAAAATTAACGCTACGACATTCTAACCTACACCAATCGATTTACCGCATTATTTTACCCTTTCTCTTCTACTTTTCTCTTTGTTGGACTAGTGTCAGATTCTCCATATCCGCCTTCCCTGAGCCAGAAATCGAAATGTTCAGTCACAAATTTCAAAGTCCAATAACTTTTGCAGTTTTTTAGTTACAAGGCTGAGACTTTGACAATAGGTAGTCCCATTTATTTAGAGAAATAGATTTTCTCAGATATTTAAATTTTTGAGTTTTACGAAAGATATGAATTAATTAGTGCCGCTCTATTCCTAAAACGTCAAGTATAAGTAAATGTGGTTAAAATGAATTGTTCTTTCACACAATTATACACGCAAATATATATTCCGTGTTATATGAATGCTTAAAACAAGTAGAAACTCGAGTAATAACCGAATAACGTAAATAATGAAGAACTTGGTGATCCACACACACGCTCTGGCTAAGTCCTACTGCCTGGTGCCTTATCCACTTAATAAAGCCCTAATTCACCAAGCTATATTTATGCTGCACCTTTCTAACCTATGCCAGTCGATTTACTGCATCATTTCACCCCTTCGCGGCTATATAGTTCCTTCCTTTAAATCCTATCAGGTTTGTTCTCTATCCCCATTCACATTTTTCGGTCACAAATGTTTAAGTTACGCAAATATTTAGTATTATTAGGTGTAATTATTTAGTATATACGCACTGTGCCACTTATTTATACATTGCATTGTTTCATATTAATGTTTTGTTTAATAAGTAACTTAAGTAATATCTAACAATGAACTATGTACAAAATGCGGGATATATTGACACCGTAAAGTACCGAGTTGTATTTAAACATCTATACAGAACTGGGTGGTATCTAAAACTCTCGCCCGCGCGTTGGTTCTGGGGCCGGCTGCCTGCCTGAGTCACCCAAAACCGCCCAAAACGCCCCAAATTACCACGCCCAAAATTAACGCTACGACATTCTAACCTACACCAATCGATTTACCGCATTATTTTATCCTTTCTCTCCTACTTTTCTCTTTGTTGGACTAGTGTCAGATTCTCCATATCCGCTTTCCCTGAGCCAGAAATCGAAATGTTCAGTCACAAATTTCAAAGTCCAATAACTTTTGCAGTTTTTTAGTTACAAGGCTGAGACTTTGACAATAGGTAGTCCCATGTATTTAGAGAAATGTATTTTCTCAGATATTTATTTTTTTTAGTTTTACGAAAGATATGAATTCATTAGTGCCGCTCTATTCCTAAAACGTCAAGTATAAGTAAATGTGGTTAAAATTAATTGTTCTTTCACACAATTATACACGCAAATATATACTCCGTGTTATATGAATGCTTAAAACAAGTAGAAACTCGAATAATAACCGAATAATGTAAATAATGAAGAACTTGGTGATCCACGAGCTCCGGCTAAGTCCTACTGCCTGGCGCCTTACCCACCTAATTAAGTCCTAATTCACCAAGCTATATTTACGTTGCACCTTTCTAACCTATGCCAATCGATTTACCGCATCATTTCACCCCATCGCGCCTAATTCCTTCCCTTAAATCTGATCAGGTTTGTTCTCTATCCCCATTCACATTTTTCGGTCACAAATGTTTATGTTACGCAAATATTTAGTATTATTATCGGTAGCGCCAACGAACTGACAATAATCTCGATCCCTGACCTCTTCGTAACTCAAAAGGACCTCTAACAAACTGGCTGTAAATAGCCACACCTATTACCTGGCGGACTCTTCCCAAATGATAGAAACGTCAGCCCGATTGCTTTCGTTCATTTCGAGTTATAAGAAGTTAAGGGGTCAAGATAATTGTCAAGTTCGCTGGCGCTACCTTTAGGTGTAATTAGGTGTAATACGCGTGTGCCACTTAGGCTACATTGTTTCATATTAACCATTTAAAAAGACGATATTATTCAGCTTAGGAAGAACCTCTAGCATTAAAAAGGCTTCAAACTATCTCAACCAACTTTTTTTAACTACCACAGATCCTTCCTAAACTGCATACAATCGTCTAAATATAGCTATGCATACAATATAACACACGTCGCTGGTACTCAAAGGGTTAAGGAACCGTAAAGTATTATACAAAAAGAGAAAGTAGTATTTAGGTACAGACTATCCACGCACTCTAAAACGTGAGAATATTATTTAGCATTATTAGGTGTAATTATTTAGTATTGACGCAGTGGGCTACCCGATACTTAGTTATACATTGTTTCATATTAACCCTTTCCCGCCTTTATGACGCAGAGGTTGCCAGATTAGCAATAAGAAATAGAGTTCTCTCACTCTTATAATTACCGTACCTCTCCAAAATTATTTTTCTGCCCACAACTAACTCAAAGACAACTGCAGAGGTTGAAGTAACTAAACTAAAGGTTTCTAAATACCCCTGATGGTAACAAAGGCTTTAAAGTATCCCTAATCGGCTCAAAATCGCATCATATGCGTGAAAGGGTTTACATTATAACCCCTTGATGATCATGACGCAGTTTGACATTTATTTTGGCTATCATTAGACGATTTTATGCAGCTTAGGAAGGCAATGTGGGAATTAAAAGGGTAAAGACTGTGACTGTCTCAAATAACCCTCTGACTTCCATAAACCCTTCCTAATGTGTTTTTGTCCTATATGAGTGAGGGAGACAAAAGGCAGAACTGCCTGTAGCGAGTGCCTCCCTCAGAGTTAAAAGAGTGACAGGGTCTAAATCAAGGGACGTTCAAGCCAAAATGCCTGGACACACGGAGTTTGAAGAAATTTAGGTCATAGGAAGAGGGAAAGACTGATTCTGGGAGAGAGTACCAGAGCTCAGCTGTAGAATAAAAGAAAGACAGAATAGCGTTTCACTCTTGGGTTGGAGAGTTGCACAGAGTAGGGGTGGGATTGTGTTGAAAGACGGGTACTACGTACCCTACGTAGAGGAGGTGGTATACACTGGGAGAGCTCTGAGGAACACTGATTATTGTAGTAGCGATAGAATAGCGAGAGAGATGCAACATTGCGGCGAAGAGAGAGATTGCAGAGAATCGGTGAGTGGACGGGAGTTAATGAGACGAAAAGCTTCCCTTTCTACTTTGTCTAGGAGTGCGGTGTGAGAGGATCCTCCCCACACATGTGAACAATACTCAATACAATAATACTAAATGAATCATTTGACAAGAGCCAGAATAAAATGCCAAAATGCGTCATATTCCTCAAAGGGTTAAACAAATAAGTAACTTAACCCTTCACGCATTTATGACGCAGAGGTTGCCAGATTAGCAATAAGAAATACAGTTCTCTCACTCTTATAATTACCTCTCCAAAATTAGTTTTCTGCCCACAGCTAACTCAAAGACAACTGCAGAGGTTGAAGAAACTAAACTAAAGGTTTCTAAATACCCCTGATGGTAACAAAGGCTTTAAAGTATCCCCAATAGGCTCAAAATCGCGTCATATGTCGGAGAGGGTTAAAGGGAGATGGGTCCTTTTTCGGGTTCCCCTTCTCCCTCATGTTTTTACCCCATTAGTTCTCAGAATTTATGACGTTCGGCCCAGTGTGGTGATTTTAAGACCTTTCGCTCCATTTCTTTGTAAATATTAAGACTGTTTGAGTCATTTAGGTGTCATTAGGCGTCCGGCCAGGACATTGGCCTACCGAAAAATTTACAAATTCATCTCGGACGGGGGATTTGGGGATATTTTCTATATTAAATAAACTTGATGGAGGTCTAGGGAGTAAAAATAAAAAACAAATAAAAAAACAGCCCCAAGACCCTCCTTCAATATATAAATATATATTTGTTCTTTTATCGGTAGAAACATTCCTTCTAAAACTACAGGCTCGCTATCGCTTGACAGGAAAAAATCGACACCTAAATGGCACGAAAGGTCTTAATATTTATAAAGACATGGGAAGAACACTCATAGAATCGCCAAATTAGTGGGCCGAATGTCATATAATCTGAAAAGTAATGGGGCTAAACGTAAGGAAGAAGGGGGACCAGAAAAAGGACCCTTCGCCCCATAAGGGAGCCCACCGCGCTTTTATTTATCTTTCTCTCCCGCTCTTTTTGGCTTGTATCCATTCGGCCCCATTCAGCCTACTGTTTTAAGACGTTTACCCCCATCCAGATGTCAATATTTTCCTGGCGAGCGGTAGCTAGCCAGCGTATATATATTATTTTTTACAGCAAGCTAAATTTGTACATTTTTCTATAGAAAAAATTCTCCGGCGAAGCCAGATTTCTCCATACAATGCTAGAGTATATATATAGATAGATAGATGGATAGATAAATATGTATGATCGACAACAAAAGTTCGTGGCCCCAACCTGTGAACCCGAATCACCTGGGGGTCGAACAAACGAAGGATTAAGGGGGGATGGGCGTATTAAGGGGGGATGGGCGTATTTATTAAGGGGGGGATGGGCGTATTTATTAAGGGGGGATGGGCGTATTTATTAAGGGGGGATGGGCGTATTTATTAAGGGGGGATGGGCGTATTAAGGGAGGATGGGTGTATTAAGGGGGGATGGGCGTATTAAGGGAGGATGGGCGTATTAAGGGGGGATGGGCGTATTAAGGGGGTTGGGCGTATTAAGGGGGGATGGGCGTATTAAGGGGGGATGGGCGTATTAAGGGGGGATGGGCGTATTAAGGGGGGATGGGCGTATTAAGGGGGGATGGGCGTATTTATTGGCTCATTTATGTATCTTTGTTGTTGTTGTTGTTGTTATTGTTTCCTTCCTAGACCTCCATCAAGCTTACCCCCCCCCCCCCCCCCGACCCTCCCTTCAAGATAAATTTGTAAATTTTCCGATAGAAATATGTCACGGTCGAAGGCCGGTACCCCTTAAATAACAGGCTCGCTATCGCTCGCCAGGAATACATCGACACCTAAATGACACGAAAAGGCTTAATATTGACAAATAAATGGTGCGAAAGGTCTTAAAATCGTTGAACATCTTATAAGGGAGACATGAGAAATCCTAGTCAACTTTTCGCCAGGTTAAAATGTATAGTTTTCATGGTATACAAAATAAAACCTCCCCCTACAGGCTAAAGTGAGAGAGAGAGAGAGAGTGAGTGTGAGTGTGTGTGTGTGTGTGTGTGTGTGAGTAAGAGTAAATGTGTGTGGAGAGAGAGAGAGAAAGTGTGAGTTTGTAGAGAGAGTAAGTGTGAGTTTGTAGAGAGAGTAAGTGTGAGTTTGTAGAGAGTAAGTGTAAGAGAGAGAGAGAGAGAGAGAGAGAGAGAGAGAGAGAGAGAGAGAGAGCGAGAGAGCGAGAGAGCGAGAGAGAGAGAGCGAGAGAGAGAGAGAGAGAGAGAGAGAGAGAGAGAGAGAGAGAGAGCGAGAGAGCGAGAGAGAGAACGAAAGAAAGAAAGTGTGAGTGTGCATGTGTATGTAGTGGGAAGAGGAGGGAGGGGGGGGGGGGGGGAGGGTTAAGCTGGATCACTTTATAGGGCGGGAAGGGGGGGGGGGGGGGGGGGGAGGTTGTTAGATCACTATATACGACATCTAAATCATCTTGGGCCAAACTTGAAAAAACAAATCGTTATACATAAGAATCCTAAATTGTGAACGAGTGGTGAAGTGGAAAGACAGGAAACTGGAGGGGGAGTGGGGGGGGGGGGGTGGGGTGAGGGAGAAGCAAACAGGGCGGGGGAGGGGGGGGGAGGTTTGGCCGGGGGGGGGGGGAAGGGGGGGGAGGCAACAGCGGTGTCACCTCATTCGCTAGTTTGTACCATCATTATGAGTAACCGTAACCCTCCATGTTCACCGCACCTCACCAATATAATGTGAATACGTCAAACTGTTGCTGTTATGACTTAAATATCCTGGAAGTCAACGATATTCCCGTATTTGTTAGAATTATTAGGCTGACGACGCGGCAGACACCCGGCTCATTCGGTCATAAGTCCATACATATTGTGTATGTATCCAATACTTCACATGCTTGACTACCTTAACATCAATAGAATTTCAGTACATACTTTTTATGTAAATATATACACGGATAGAATCCCATACACACCTTAAATACGGTGAAATGCGAAGAGCCAACGACGTACGTCTATCTGCTTCCAGGAAAATGGTTGTACTGATTAATGACGTCACATTCAAACGCCCCCTGCCGGACAATCCACGAGTCCTATTCATTTTGAGATAGTTAATTAAGCAACTTCCACATTATCTTCAGGCTTAAGAGGTTCACAGAACATAGTCTGTTTTATCTTAGATATTTGGAAGTTGTTGTAAGCTGTCTTCGGGGCTTGTGATGCAGACATTTATCATTATTAAACTGAAACACTGGCATCGATAGCAACATCGCCATAAAACAGATGAAGTAAAACATGCGCGAGTCAAATGATACAATTACTATTTGTACAGTTGACCACACAAATTTGTACACATATCGGGATAGGAAAATTAGCATGATTTTTTTTTTTTCTACCTTGATGGAGGTCTGGGGGGCGGGGTTTTTTTAGCTTGAAAGGGGTCTGGGGGCCGTGTTTTAGCTTGAAGGGGATCTGTAGGGATTTTTGTAATCTTGCAGGGGATCTGATCGGCATTTTTAAGATTGAGGGAGGTCTGGGGGCCGTGTTTTAGCTTGCAGGGGATCTATGGGGCCTTGTTTTAGCTATAAAAGGTGTCTGTGTGGAGTTTTTATGCTTGAAGGGGGTCTAGGGGGGCCGTGTTTAAGCTTGAAAGGGGTCTGTGGGAAGGTTTTTTCAGCTGGAATGGGGTCTGAGGGCCGTGTTTTAACGCCTACTGCACCGTCTTTTTATTTTATTTGAGCTGTATTTAGACGATTTTGTGCAGCTTAAGACAGATCTGTGGTAGTAAAAGAGGCTAAGTGAGATAGTTCGAAGCCCGTATATTGCTGGATGACCCCTTTTAGACAATAAAATCGTCTAACAGTAGCCAGAATAAAGTTTAAAGGACGTTATCGGTTTCTTGCTAAATTCAATCTTTCTCTCGATTCTGAGACCAACCCTTAATCCCACATTCAACTCCCGCACACTATGCTACCCGAGAGCGGCCCTCTGTGGATTTGACTCTTCAACATAAACGTAAATCCTCAGCTTTGTTTGTTTTCATATTCTTTATTTACCACTCAGTATAAGCCCCAACACTCTGGGGAACGTTGTTGCTGAAGGCCATGCATCATATTATACAATATTCAGAGTTGATAGTACATATAGTCAATCAATATATATGCAGAACTATACAGGAAAGCAACCCCCAATATATGGGCTATGCGTCTGCTATATAATTACTGTACGGTACACAATTTTGAGGACGATAGTAGGCCCTAAGTATGTTCTTCCTCACACATATTTAAATATGCACATGTGTGACTCCCATGCATGATCCAGCTGGCTCTCACAAACACCTCCTCCTGCTATCTACTTCACTTATTCTTATGAACGTATATTCCACACTTGTGATATGAAATTTTGCATAGTTACTGCTAAGAATATAATCGGAAGAAAACGTACCTCGATCAAAGAAAATAATAATTTTACTTTCACTATAGGGGAAACTTAGCTGTGTTTTATTGAGTCCGAATTGCATAATTATCATATCCAAGTAACATTCACATGAATTGATACCAATCCCGCGATTTTACGTATGGAAGTAAAATCTATCTATATACTCAATCTTCTTCAAGCTATAAAATAATATAATAAACAACAAATATTACTCCAGCCAGAAAAAAAAAAATATATCAATCATAATATTTCAACACTCACACGCCACATTGTTCTATAAATAACGTTGCAATGACGATTTATCAAGCTCTTAAGGGGGCCCACCTCATTTTGTTCTCTCTCTCGCCCTCTTTCTCTGCATGAGTTTTATCCATTCGGCCCCATTCAGCCTACTGTTTTAAGACGTTTACCCCCATCCAGGTGTCAATATTTTCCTGGCGAGCGATAGCGAGCCAGCATATATATATATTTGTTTTGACAGCAAGCTAAATTTGTACACTTTTCGATAGAAAAATTTCTCCGGTGAAGCCAGATTTCTACATACAATGCTGGCTTGCTTTCGCTCGCCAGGAACAAATCGTCACCTGGATGAGGATAAACGTCTTAAAACAGTTGGCTGAATGGGGCCGAATGGATACAAGCCAGGGAAAGAGAGAAAAGGAGAGAAAGATAAACAAAAGCCGGTGACCCCCCCTTGATAAACAACAAATATTACTCCAGAAAAATATATAAAAATCAATACATGTATCAACACACACGCCACATAGGGCTATAAATAACGTTGCAAAGACGATTTATCAAGCTCTTAACACTCCACGAGCGGGTAGGTCGGTAACTTCTACTACCTGCCAAGCGGGTGGTTTTACCCTAAACGAGCTTATTTCCGTGCTCTTTTTCATGCATAAAAAGAGCCAGAGCGTAATACAATTATGTATCCCTGAAAGAGCGATAATTGAGCTTTCCAATGACACCAGAACCATCCTTCTACGACCACGCGTTCTCTTGCAACGATCGTGCAACACGAAGGAAAAATCCCTAAAATACAGTAATTTCCTTACATAATTCCCTGTGTAGCGAGGTAGTGAGTGTGGATGTGTGTGGAGGGGAGAGCAGTTGCCGCCCCGGGAGCTGTGCCGAACGGTCAGAGCCGACCTACGCTCCTCCCACCGCTCGTCTCTCTCTCAGAGCCAATTATTGCTCAAAATTGCACACCGCCTTAAGTCGGTCCCTGCCACATAGTCCTTTATTCTCTATACCGCCTTAAGTCGGGCCCCGCCAATAAGGGGTTAAGGGAGCTCAGATGGTATTGTGCAGCATAATTTACTGCTTCGGCTCAATGGTTTAAGGAAGGGGTTTAGTTTGCTCTCTAAACCTCTATCAAACTTAAAAAAACACCCACAAGACCCCCCTTCGATATACATTTGTAATTTTTTCGGTAGAAAAGTGTCCTGGCCGAAGGCCGATTCCTCTTCAAATACAGGCTCGCTATCGCTCGTCAGGAAAAAAATCGACACCTAAATGACATAAAAGGTCTTAATATTGGCAAAGAAATAGGGCAAAAGGTCTGAAAATCGCTAATCTAATGGGGCGAATATCTTGAAATCTCATAAATAATAGGACTAAACATGAGGGAGGAGGAGGAGGACTCGAAAAACCAACTTCCTCCCCTTAAAGCATACAGGCGATATATACCATTACAATAATATGTCTAATACAATATGCAGGAATTCATAGTTGGAGCTATATTTTATTTTTATGCTATATCAAACAAGGTGTTGTATGTTTTTGTATATAAAGTTAATATATATATATATGGAGAGAGAGAGAGAGAGAGAGAGAGAGAGAGAGAGAGAGAGAGAGAGAGAGTACAGACAATACCACCGTGTATTATTATTATGAAGCCCTGGTTAATATCGGGAACATTTAGTTTGTTGAAGTCTATATAAAGGAATTGAATGTGTTAAGGGGGAGTCACCTGCTTTATTTCTCTCCTTTTTACTCTTTCTCTGACTTATATTCATTCGGCCCCATTTAGCCTTCTGTTTTAAGACGTTTATCCCCATCCAGGCGTCGATTTTTTCCTGGCGAGCGAGAACGAGCCAGCATTGTTTGGAGAAATCCGGCTTTGCCGGAGAAGTATTTCTATCGAAAAATTTACAACTTTAGCCTGCTGTAAAAAACATATTTAGAAATATGCTGCCTCGCTCCCGCTCGCCAGAAAAAATCGACACCTGGATGGGGTTAAACGTCTTAAAACAATAGGCTGAATGGGGCCGAATGGATACAAGCCAAAGAGGGAGAGAAAGAGAAAAAAAGCGAAGTGGGCACCCTTAAGCCCATAAAAACAACATATATAAGCAATCGAGTACAGTGACGAAATAGAGGGGTCGGTTGGTAGGGGGTAGAGTGTTAAGCTGGTATCACACGAGAGCTTTTATAGTCAACATTCGATGATCAACATTTTTCTGCCAACATTTATGGAGTATTTTGTACTGGTATCGGAAACTAGACTGATGGTAGATGAATTTAGGTGACAGAAACATTGTAAATGTTGACCTCATAAGCTGTCAGACCAGTGTTGAGGATAAATGTTGAGGGAAAAAGCGCTCGTGTGATACCGGCTTTATGGGAGTTGTGTTTGGGGGCGCCGTTGTCATGACCTCTCCACCTACGTCATCATCACCCCGCGTACCTACAGTAAAACCACAATAACCACATTTTTAAAGACTAAAGGATGCAAATTAGATCGTTGGGATAGAAGTTAGATATATGTGAAGCTCTGAGGCGAGTTTCAAAGCTGTGTCAAGTGTATTTAGTGAGTTATATGAAGAAATGTATTTGTTATTTGGTTCTGTGATTGGTGATTGCTATCGTGACCAGGGTTGCTAGATAGTGGATATAAGCCCAAAATCGCTAGAATAATGCCACAATCTCTAGAATATCACACTACATGGCTCAAATCTACAGAATATCGCTAGAATAATGCCACAATCTCTACAATATCACACTACAATGGCCCAAATCTACAGAATATCGCTAGGATTCATGTCGCTAGATGTAAAAAAGTGCCTCTAGATCGAAGTAAATACCTCTAGATCTAGCGGGAAACTAGCTAAATTGGCAACACTGATTCGTGACAGACCCCCTCAGCATCAGAGACACCCCCTCACACGTCGAGTACCTTTCCTACTGGTCGTGTCGTTTCCCCCTTGTGTGCTTATAAGCCCTCATTCACCCGCCAGAGCCCGGTGCAACACAGAAAACGATAATCCGGCCACCTACAGCTTAATGGTAGTCAGACGTTATAGCTCAGTTTAATTACTGTACATGCTTTCATTAATTTCATTGGAGGTGCTTGGTGTCGGGGTTAAATTAATAAAATATAGGTTATTTACGAAAAGAATTAGCCTAGTGGAAGGGCATATCATATACCGTAACTTTCAAGCAAAATTCATGCACCTAATAGTATCTTGCATTCATGTGTTTGCCCATTTTCACTTTCCAGAAATTTGAAATTCATTTCAATCTTCAGAAAAATGCACAATCTCCTGAGAAATACATTTAACTTTTTAGTTTTTCAAAAGTCCAGTTGTTGGGCGGGAAGCTATAGTCTATTCGCTGTAAGTAGACGAGAAATCATATCCTCTAACCTCTGTAACTCAAAAACGACTAGAGTAATCGAGCTAATATTTGGGAAGAGTCAGCTAAGAAATAGATGTGGAAATTTACAGCCAATTTGCTCTAACCCTTTTTGAGTTACAGAGGTTAGAGGTCATGATTTCTCGCCTACTTACAGCGAATAGACTAGGCCTTTACAACGGCGACCTTTTCCATCCCAGTTCTCCCCCTCCAGAAGCCCCGTCGAGAGGTCAAGATGGCGGTGGTGGGAAGAAGGTGGTGTAGTGGTGGTGGAGGAGCTAGTGTTGGAGGCTGGTGGAGGAGTATGGTCATCTTAGGACTGTGTGTGTTACTCGTCATGGTGGCCGGGCAGAAGGAGGAAGCAGGTAAATATGTGGCTAGTTTTAATTTGTGTATTATTTAGATATATGCCATTATAAATCTATCTATCTAGTTATTTAATAATCTAACTATATAGCTATTAAATAATCTATCTATCTAGCTATTAAATAATCTATATATCTATGCCATTATATATCTATCTATCTAGATATTAAATTATATATTTAGCATTATAATCTATCTATCTAGCTATTAAATATTTGGCTAGTTTTCATTTGTGTATTAGATCTATTTATCTAGCTATCTATTCTATATATATACTCCATAACCCAGCGGGTGACCGACTTGAGACAGAGCCCGAACAGGGACAACACAACACAAAAACAAAACGCAAATTCACACACATCTAGATCGCCATGCTATTATAAATCTATCTATCTAGCTATTAAATATTTGGGTAGTTTTCATTTATGTATTATTAAGATCTATGCCATTATAAATCTATCTATCTAGCTATTAAATAATTATCTGTCTAGCTATTACATAATCTATCTATCTAGCTATTAAATAATTATCTGTCTAGCTATTAAATAATCTATCTATCTAGCTATTTAATAATCTATCTATCTAGCTATTAAATAATCTATCTATCTAGCTATTAAATAATCTGTCTGTCTAGCTATTAAATAATCTGTCTGTCTAGCTATTAAATAATCTATCTATCTAGCTATTAAATAATTATCTGTCTAGCTATTAAATAATCTATCTATCTAGCTATTTAATAATCTATCTATCTAGCTATTTAATAATCTATCTATCTAGCTATTAAATAATCTATCTATCTAGCTATTAAATAATCTGTCTGTCTAGCTATTAAATAATCTGTCTGTCTAGCTATTAAATAATCTATCTGTCTAGCTATTAAATAATCTATCTATCTAGCTATTTAATAATCTGTCTATCTAGCTATTAAATAATCTGTCTGTCTAGCTATTAAATAATCTATCTGTCTAGCTATTAAATAATCTATCTGTCTAGCTATTAAATAATCTATCTATCTAGCTATTAAATAATCTGTCTATCTAGCTATTAAATAATCTGTCTGTCTAGCTATTAAATAATCTGTCTATCTAGCTATTAAATAATCTGTCTGTCTAGCTATTAAATAATCTGCCTGTCTAGCTATTTAATAATCTATCTATCTAGCTATTAAATCATGTCTATCTAGCTATTTAATAATCTATCTATCTAGCTGTTAAATTTTTGTATTATTGAGTTATATGGCAATTTTTTCCTGGCGAGCGATAGAGAGCCTGTAATTTTATAATGAACCAACCTTTGTCTGAGAAATGTTTCTACCAAAAAATGTAAACATTTATCTCGAAGGTGGGTCTTGTGGGTATTTCTTAAAGCTTAAAGGAGGTCTTGGGAGGAAACGTAAAATAATGAATAAATTTTCTTTTCTTGGACCCCCTTCTCTCTCATGTTTAGCCCCATTCGTTTGGCGATTTTAAGAATGTGTGTCGAGTTTTTCCTGGCGAGCGATAGCAAGCCTGAAATATGTATGTATGTATGTATGTACTGTATATACCGGGTACTCAGGCCCAATCCCCATTTTTTTTTTTGGGGGGGGGGACTCGAGACAGAGCCCGAATAGGTACGGTACAACACAATAGAAAACAATGATCACACAAAAACAAAATACAAATTCACACACATCTAGGTCATCCAGGAGAAGACCCAGAGACCAGGGTCACCTGAAATATAATTAATATAAATAATATATTCAAATCAAACCAAACCTACCCTTACCGTCAAGTATATTCCCCCCCCCCCATGTTACATAAGAACACGGGAATCTGGCCCACACACGGCAGATCCCTTCCACACCCAACCCAGTAACTCACTAATCTCGAGCATTAATAGGAATATAAGACACTACCATGCCTATGCGTCATATTAACCCTTTCACGCATTTATGACGCAGAGGTTGCCAGATTAGCAATAAGAAATAGAGTTCTCTCACTCTTATAATTACCTCTCCAAAATTAGTTTTCTGCCCACAGCTAACTCAAAGACAACTGCAGAGGTTGAAGTAACTAAACTAAAGGTTTCTAAATACCCCTGATGGTAACAAAGGCTTTAAAGTATCCCCAATAGGCTCAACACAGCTAACTCAAAGACAACTGCAGAGGTTGAAGTAACTAAACTAAAGGTTTCTAAATACCCCTGATGGTAACAAAGGCTTTAAAGTATCCCCAATAGGCTCAACACAGCTAACTCAAAGACAACTGCAGAGGTTGAAGTAACTAAACTAAAGGTTTATAAATACCCCTGATGGTAACAAAGGCTTTAAAGTATCCCCAATAGGCTCAACACAGCTAACTCAAAGACAACTGCAGAGGTTGAAGTAACTAAACTAAAGGTTTCTAAATACCCCTGATGGTAACAAAGGCTTTAAAGTATCCCCAATAGGCTCAAAATCGCGTCATATGTCGAAGAGGGTTAATACCAAACATTTAATAATAACAACATATATCGGTACAAAACCTCCGCTATTTCCAAGTAATCAGAACATGGCAATTTACCCTCAGCTGAAAATAAACAGTATAGTTGGTGCGACGTGTTGGGAGATATTAGGACAGTGTGATTAATTAGTATTAGTATTATTCAGGGCTCTGATGGCCTTTGTGTCAATTTCGAACAATCCAATTTTAGTCTCCCCCCTCCCCCCCCCCCCCCCTCCCATGGCTAAGAAAAACGGCCCCTTATCCTATTTTCTGAAGAGTGTAGAGAGGGGAGAAAAGGTGTTGGAGAGAGAGGAAGCTGTTGGAGTGGCTTTGTTAAGTGTGTTAATAGTATGTATACGTCGTGGATGTGTCCCCCGATTGGGTGCGAGCATGTAAACGTGCTAACACGTACTACACACCCATTATTTGTCAGCCTTGATTGAGATCGAACCCAGGTCAAGCAGAATCATGCTCTCCACTCGACCTCCTTGGCGGTTGGTGTGCACGTGTCAACCAACTGTTTTAAGACGTTTATCCCCATCCAGGTGTCGATTTCTTCCTGCCGAGCGATAGCGAGCCAGCATTGTATGGAGAAATCCGGCTTCGCCGGAGACATTTTTCTATCGAAAAATGTACAAATTTAGCTTGCTGTCAAAACAAAAATATATATATGCTGGCTCGCTCCCGCTCGCCAGGAAAATATTGACACCTGGATGGGGGTAAACGTCTTGAAACAGTAGGCTGAATGGGGCCGAATAGATACAAGCCAAAGAGAGAGGGAGAGAAAGAGGTGACCCCCCTTAAGTACCCGGTACCATATTATGTCATGTTGGGTGTGTCTGGATTATGTCATGTTGGGTGTGTCTGGATTATGTCATGTTGGGTGTGTCTGGATTATGTCATGTTGGGTGTGTCTGGATTATGTCATGTTGGGTGTGTCTGGATTATGTCATGTTGGGTGTGTCTGGATTATGTCATGTTGGGTGTGTCTGGATTATGTCATGTTGGGTGTGTCTGGATTATGTCATGTTGGGTGTGTCTGGATTATGTCAAGTATAAAAGGTTGGTTTGATATGATCACGCCATCACTTACAGGTCCTCACGCCGCTGGTCTACACATACGTGATTGTTAAGTCTTGATTTGATATCTGAATATGAAAGGTAAAATGTACACATATGTATTCGTTCAAATAATTGCACACACACACATACATTATATATATATACACACACACACACACACACACACACACACACACACACACACACACACACACACATATATAATACTATATATAGCATGAGGACCATTACCTGTATATAATTGTGTGGAAGATTACATGAGTTACTTTGTAGTTGATATAATGGTGTTAGTGAATATAAAGGTGGCGGTGGTGGTGGTGGTGTGGAAGAAGTGTTGTTGGTGGTGGTGAAGGTGGTGGTGGTGTTGTTGTTGGTAGATATGGTGGTGATGATAGTAAGAAAGTTCATGTGATGGTGGTGATGTTGGCAGATGTGGTAATGGTGGTGGTGGTGCCAGATGTGATGATGGTAGATTAGCAAGGTCATGTTGGTTGTGGTGATGGAGGAAGGCGCTGCTGCTGTATGGTGGTGGGATCAATGTTGTCAAGCAGATCACCACAACGACCAGTACACACCACAAACCACTACACCACTACCACACACCACATTATCATACATTACACCACTCACTACCACACCACTACCACTACAAAGATTATTACTATTTACTGACGAGCCTGTAATTCTAGGAGGAACCGGTCTTCGGTCGGAAAAAAATCCTACCAAAAAACGTTCAATTTAATCTCAAAAGGGGGTCTTGGGGGTGTTTGTTTAAAACATGTGATGGAGGTCTAGCGAGGAAACTAATAAATGATTATATAAACCAACACGTAAACCCTACCGTCTTAAAGGGGGTCACCAGTTTGTTGTTTTATCTTTCTCTCCTTTTCTCTCTTCCCCTGGCTTGTATCCATTCGGCCCCATTCAGCCAACTGTTTTAAGACATTTATCCCCATCCAGGTGTCGATTTCATTGTATGGAGAAATCTGGCTTCGCCGGAGACATTTTTCTATCGAAAAATGTACAAATTTAGCTTGTTGTCAAAACAAAATATATATATGCTGGCTCGCTACCGATCGCCAGGATAATATTGACACATGGATGAGGGTAAACGTCTTAAACCAGTAGTAGGCTGAATGGGGTCGAATGGATATAACCCAGAGAGAGAGAGGGAGAGAGAGATAAAAAAATACGAGGTGGTCTCCCTTAACTCTTTCAGTACCGGTGACGTCTTTTTCAATATATCCTGGCAACTATTAGACGATTTTTATTAAGTATAGGAAGGACCTCTGGACATTAAAAGACCTCCAACTCTCTCACTTATTCGCTTTAACTCCCACAGATCGTTCCTAAGCTGCCTAAAATCGTCGAAATATAAGTAAATTAAGAGAAAGTATAAACGTCACCGGTACTACTAGGGTTAAGAATGGGCCCTAGTAACACAACACACATACACATACACACACACACACACACACACACACACACACACACACACACATACACACACACACACATACACACTCAATACATACACATAGGTAAAAACTCACACAACACACACTCACATGCAAACACACACACACACACACACATATAGGCAAAAAATCACACATACACACACATGCAAACACTCTCACACACACATAGGTAAAAACTCACACACACACACATAGACACTCACTCACACACATAGGCAAAAACTCACACATACACACACATAGACACTCACATAAACACACACACACACACACACACACACACTTGGGAGGGCTAGCTCTGGTGTCGGGGGTTCAATCCCACGCGCCGGCAGGGGAAGTTCTCTCAAAAACTTTCCCTGACCGTGAAGGCAAGATCTGGGCGGATCGTCTCGGGGGACCCACAAAGTCTCCTGCCCACGTCCTACTCCCTTGGGAGTATGTAGGCGCTCTCGTTAGCTGCCAGGATCAGTCTGTTGATCCATTAGGATAAGATCTAGGTTAAGTCTGTGTATTTTCAGCCCCATTGGCTGCCGGCTTGAAATAAACCGATGATTATTATTATTATTATTACACACACACACATATACACAAACTCACACATACAAACACACATAGACACACACATAGGCAAAAACTCACACACAACACACACACACACACACAATGCGCTACCATAAATAAACTAGTAGTACAATGGAGCAGGATTTCTAGCCTCGCCCCCCATAAGGAAAAGTAGGACAGTAAAAGAGTGACAGACATGGCTAAGATTGGGTAGACGATGCCAAACCTCACTCTGGATTGGAACAGCTCTCACTCTAACCTAATTTAGCTTTACCTAGCCTAATTCAACTTAAATATACCTTACCTAACTTAAATATACCTTACCTAACCTAACTTAAATTTACCTTACCTAACCTAACTTAAATTTACCTAACCTAACCTAACTTAAATTTACCTACCCTAACCTAACTTAAATTTACCTTACCTAACCTAACTTAAATTTACCTTACCTAACCTAACTTAAATTTACCTTACCTAACCTAACTTAAATTTACCTTACCTAACCTAACTTAAATTTACCTTACCTAACCTAACTTAAATTTACCTTACCTAACCTAACTTAAATTTACCTACCCTAACCTAAATTACCTTACCTAACCTAACTTAAATTAACCTAACCTAAATTTACCTTACCTAACCTAACTTAAATTTACCTTACCTAACCTAACTTAAATTTACCTTACCTAACCTAACTTAAATTTACCTAACCTAACCTAACTTAAATTTACCTACCCTAACCTAACTTAAATTTACCTTACCTAACCTAACTTAAATTTACCTTACCTAACCTAACTTAAATATACCTTACCTAACCTAACTTAAATTTACCTACCCTAACCTAACTTAAATTTACCTAACCTAACCTAACTTAAATTTACCTTACCTAACCTAACTTAAATTTACCTACCCTAACCTAACTTAAATTTACCTTACCTAACCTAACTTAAATTTACCTTACCTAACCTAACTTAAATTTACCTAACCTAACCTAACTTAAATATACCTAACCTAACCTAACTTAAATTTACCTAACCTTAACTAACTAACATTTACCATACCATATTAACCTAACTTAAATTTACCTTACCTAACTTAATTCAACTTTACCTTAACATGTCAACGACGACCTTACTTAATCCAACAACACTAACCCAACGTAACCTTGTCTTCCATAACCTAACCCATCTATTTTATATTTGTTTCCTTTTTCCTTCTTTTCTTTTTTTTTTTTTGGGGGGGGGCCGACTCAAGACAGAGCCAGAATAGGGACAACACAACAGAAAACAATGAACACACAAAAACAAAATACAAATTCACACACCTAATCTAACCTAACTTGAGGGGGGTATCCTGTTTTTTTTATTTATTCCTTTTATCTCTTTCTCTGGCTTGTATCCAGTCGGCCCCTTTCAGCCAACTATTTGAAGAAGTTTATCCCCATCTAGGTGTCGATTTCTTCCTGGCAAGCGATAGCGAGCCAGCATTATATGATGAAATCCGGCTTCGCCGGAGAAATTTTTCTATCGAAAAATGTACAAATTTAGCCTGCTGTCAAAACCATTTAAAAAATAAGCTGGCTCGCTACCTCTCACCAGTACAAAATTGACACCTGGATGGGGATAAACGTCTTAAAACAGTAGGCTGAATGGGGCCGAATGGATACAAGCCAGAGAAAGAGAGAACAGGAGAGCAAAAAAGCAGGTCAAATATGCCATCTTTGTTCGAGTACCTGTTTATTGTTCGAGCCTTGTTTATTGTTCGAGCCCTGTTTATTGTTCGAGCCCTTTTTATTGTTCGAGCTCTGTTTATTGTTCGAGCCCTGTTTATTGTTCGAGCCCTGTTTATTGTTCGAGCCCTGTTTATTGTTCGAGCCCTGTTTATTCATTCCTATATATTGCGTTGGTCTCTAAAATGTTGGTGGTGTAATGGTTTAGGTGCTTATGTTCTGGGTGTGGAGTCCCGAGTTCGAATCCCGGGAGGACCATATATGCTTTCATTAGTCTATTCAAGTACATTGGGGTGTGTAATTGATGATTAATGTTAAAAAAAAAGAGCAGGGTGTTACTTATTATAATAATAGTTTACCCTCCATTTTCTCAGATTTATTCTACGTTTTCTTCTTCACTTACATTATTTTGCTATAGTCCGTTCACTATAGGTAGGCCAACTATCTTGACCATTACGACTAGGGTAATTGAGCTTAAGGGGAGGCAGTTGCTTTTTCTGGACCCCTTTCTCCCTCATGTATAGCATATTAGTTTGGAGGTTTTAAGACGTTCGGTTCGTTAGTTTGGCGACTTTCAGACTTTATGTCCCATTTTTTTGCCAATAGTAAGACCTTTCGTGACATTTAGGTGTTGATTTTTTTCCTGGCGAGCGTTAGCGAGCCTGTTTTTGAAGAGGAATCGGCCTTCGGCCGGGACATTTTTCTACCGAAAAATGTACAAATTTATATCGAAGGGGAGTCTTGTGGGATTTTGTTTTAACCCCTTCCTTAAACCATTGAGCCGAACCAGTAAATTATGCTGCCCAATACCGTCTGAGCTCCTTTAAATTATGCTGCCCAATACCGTCTGAGCTCCCTTAAATTTCTACCAGAAAATAGGTATGGAAATGTACACCCCATTTGCTCTAGCCCTTTTCGAGTTACAGAAGTTAGCGTTCACAATTTCTGGACTATCTCTTTGGAACCTGTCTTGATAGCGTAATGCATAAGTGCGTGGAATTTCGGTGTGAGTGTCATAGGTTCGAGTCCTTGGAGTGCCACATGTATTTGTTGATTTCATTAATTGAGTTTAGAAGTGAAGTTGGTTGGTGTCAAAATATAATAGTACTTTTTGTTGATCCATACTTGTGATTTTCTTGACAGATACCACCTCAACCTCCACCACAGCTGAGGCAGACAAAACCACCAGCAGCAGCACCAGCAGCACCACCAGCAGCAGCACCAGCAGCACCACCAGCAGCAGCACCAGCAGCAGCACCAGCACCAGCAGCAGCACCAGCACGGAACCCACGGAACCTTCTACCCAATCCACAGGCTCTTCGGGGAGTACGACGATCACCACGGCCGATCCAACAAACGCCGCCACGACCACGTCCACGACGGCTGCTTCAACGGAGGGTGCTACTTCCAGTACTGCTGGTAGGTGGTTTGGTTCAGCCAGGGAAAAGAGAAAGATGTGATCACCATGTTTGTTTGTTTGTTTGTCTACCTGTTCGCTCATATATCTGTGGACAAAGTTGCTCAAAACACACAAACTGATTTAGAATTTAATGTGGCCAGTTCTTTCATGTGGTACACCGTCCCCCAATGTCCACAGCTTCTTCTACGAGTGAGTCTGGTTCGTCAAGCACCAGTGGTGGTGGTGGTGAGTCCTCGTCATCATCGTCTTCAGGAGGTGAGAAGTCAACCGCCGCTGGGACCACCTCCTCGACCGCTGAGGGGACAGGTAGATATATAACGAGCCTTTATGTTGCTTATATTGGCGTTTCCTTGGTTTGCATGCGGTATCACTCTCGTATATAAGTTTGTTCTTATGGTTTATATAAATGCGTAAGTGACCGGACTTCTTAGGGTTCTTTAACCTGTACAGTACCAGTGACGTCTTTTTCATCGTATTCTGGCAACTATTAGACAATTTTATTCAGCTTAGGAAGGACCTCTAGCAATGATTAGGCTTCAAACTTTCTCAACCAACCCTTTTAACTACCAAAAATCCTTACTAAGTTGCATAATATTGTCTAAATTATAACTAGAATAAAATATTACGCACGTCGCTGGTACTCAACGGGTTAATGGGTGACTTTCTGACAGTCTCCCCTCCCTCAGCCTCCACGATAATGGTGTGCGGTGCAATGCTTGGTGCAAACATAAGGTCCTAGATTCTGTTTCTTTTCAACTGATGGTGTATTGCAAAGTTCCCATCAAGATTTCTCAGGTATTTTGAAGATTTTGTGGTGAAATAGGGTGCCAATTATATAAACTTGGTCTTAATAGGATGCAGAGACATTGTAGTTTAGTAGTTTTTCATTAAGTATCGATACATTAGCTGCTAAGAGATTCATTTTATCGTCAGCTGAAAAGAAACAAAGTATAGGTTGCATCTCCCATCATGACAGAGGCAGATGGGTAGTCTCTTCACACTATAACCTATATTAACATATCATATAGGCTACACAGTATTTATAATATATATATATATATATTATCAACAATATTCAGAGATGCGTCAAGACCAACTTAACCCAGCATGCGCGATAGGCCTAATGGAAATGTGTATAGCGTACGCGATAGGCCTCACAGAATACATGAAAATATACCCATGAAAATATACCCAAAAAAACGCCCCACAGCCACTCAAATAGAAGCAATATGTGATTAGGTAGTATACTCACTCTCCAGTACCTCCTTCTTCTCCCCTACAAGTGTCCCCTAAATAGAACGAAAGGTCTTAAAATTCACAACGAAAGGGGGCGAAATGAGTTGAAATCGACAAACTCATTGGGCAAACTTCTTAAAATCTCAAAACTAATGGGGCTAAACATGAGGGAGAAGGGGGCCAAAAAAAGCAATCAATTTCCCCTTAACCCAGGGACTGCGACGGTCCTTCAGGAAGCACGGCATATAAACATGTGTAAAAACAACCCTTCATATACTGGGGGGAGTCTAACAGGAGTCACTAGGAGTCATAGATTTTCACCGCGAGCGAGTGGGAGTCTAACAGGAGTCGCTAGAGTCACTAGGAGTCATCGATTTTCACCGCGAATAGGCCCGCGAGTCCGAATTTTCCCCTACTCCTAGTGACTCTAGCTTGCACTCCTGACTGTGTGAGGGCCCCTTTACACCCCACCCTACCTCCCTCCCTCCCCCCCTCCCTTAACTTGATCTTTTATTTTGCACAGGTTCTAGCAGTTCACGGGTTAAGGGGAGGCAGACTGTTTGTTTGGTCTATTAATTAATTTATTCATATATTTTTTTTAGTTTCCTCCCTAGACCTCCATCAAGCTTAGAAAAACACCCCCTAGACCCCTCTTCAAGATAAATTTGTAAATTTTTCGGTAGAAAAATTTCCCGGCCAAAGGCCGGTTCCTCTTCAAATTACAGGCTCGCTATCGCTCGCCAGGAAATAATCGACACCTAAATGGCACGAAAGGTCTTAAAATTGACAACGAAATGGGGTGAAAGGTGTTAAAATCGCCAAACTAATGGGCCGAACGTCTTATAATTTCAAAACTAGTGGGGCTAAACATTAGGGAGAAGGGGGTCCAGGAAAACGGTCTGCCTCCCCTTAAAAATATGGTTTGTAAAGCTGATGATGATGTGGGTTAGGTGAACAAACGAAATAAATAGCTTGTAATCTACCTGTGCGACTCGAATAGGTAATTAAATAAGATCTCGATAAACCCCTTCACCGCCATGACGTCACTTGCATCATATTCTGGTTACCTTTAGAGGATTTTCTTTGGTTTGTAATCTACCTATACGACTCAAATGGGTAAATGCGATCTCAATAAACCCTCTCGGTAACATAGGTCCTTATTAAACTGCATATAACATCTTCTAATTATAACCGGAATCCAAGGTAAACGGGCGTCATGGTGCTGAAGGGGTTAAAGTGAGGCGAACAGAGAGAGAGAGAGAGAGAGAGAGAGAGAGAGAGAGAGAGAGAGAGAGAGAGAGAGAGAGAGCCAAGGTTAAGGTACTGAACAAATAGTGTTTATACTCATCTCCAAGCAACACATACATTTCCCCCTCCCTCCCTCCCTCCCTCCCTCCCTCCCTCTCCTCTTCAAATCCCCTCTTTGCATATTTCACACGATCATGCTCTCTCTCTCTATATATATATATATATATATATATATATATATATACACACATACAGTATACCAGTACTATACTGTATATATAATTATACCGGTATATATAACACCAACTCGTACTCCTTATATTTAATTTCATACAAATATTTATTAATACGCATTCATCAGGCGTATTTTCTAACACTCATACCGGTAACCATCTAATATTAAAAAGAGTGATACTGGACATTAATATCAGCTTATAATATATATATATATATATATATATATATATATATATATATATATATATATATATATATATACTGTATATATACAATTCTCAATCTTTCTTCTATTCAACAGCTGAGCTCTGAAAGTCTCTCCCCCACTCACATAGAAAAAATAAATAAATAAAACAAAAATATATATAGGCCTATACTGTATATAAAAGGAACAACTGCCTGTGGCGAGTGCCTCCCCCAGAGTTGAAAGAGTGACAGGGGAAAAATCAAAGGACGTTCTAGCCAAAATGCCTGGACACACGGAGTTTGAAGCAATTTAAGTCATAGGAAGAGGGAAAGACTTTCTGGGAGAGACTTTCAGAGCTCAGCTGTTGAATAGAAGAAAGATTGAGAATAAAGTTTCACTCTTGGGTTGGAGAGTTGCACAGAATATTGGTGGGATTGTGCTGCAAGACGGGTACTACGTGCTCTACGAAGAGGGGGTGGTATATACTGAGAGAGCTGTGAACAATACTCAATACATGGAAGCACTGTGCCCCTGTACAGAACAAGAATCTGCGCAGGGGTAAAGAACCCTTGGAGGTGGTGGAGCACACCCAGCTTTTGGGAATTTGTTTTAGCAAGAGTGGTAATATTATCTTTCCAAGAGAGATCAGAAGAAAAGAGACACCGAGAATATTAAAGAGAAGATGAAGGGTTAATTTGTATGTTGTTGAATCGTCACCAACCGGATAGGTAGAACACTAGATTCAAATCAGCCAAGAGAACAAGCAGATTTTCTAAGTGGATACTCAACAACAGATCATATGCAAGTTGTTAACCAAGTAATTAAGAAAACAGATGAATTCCAAAAGCCCTTGTGTATGGATTCATAGATTACGAAAAGGCATTTGACTCGGTCGAAATTTCTGCTGTAATGAGAGCGATTTGTAAACTAGGAGTAGAAGATAATTATGTACAGGTTTAAGGAGACATATATAACGATGGAACAGCAACAATAAAGCTCCACAAGGAAAGTGAGAAATTACCATTAAGAAGTGGGTAAGACAGGGTGATACAATTTCCCCAAAACTGTTCACAGCGTGCTTGGAAGAAACATTTAGGACTCTTGACTGGGACAATAAGGGAATAAATGTAAACGGAGAATATCTAAGCAACCTCAGATTCGCTGATGACATCGTTCTTTTCAGCGACTCAGCGGAAGAATTACAACAAATGATGTAAGATTAGAACAGAGAAAGCCTTAAGGTAGGACTGAAAATGAATAGAAAGAAAACCAAGATTATGTTTAATCATCTTGTGCAACCACAACAAATAAAGATAGAAGATGAAGTGATAGAAGCAGTCGAAGAATACATATACCTAGGCCAGGTTATAAAGGCAAACCCAGATCACTCTAGAGAAATCAAGCGAAGGATAGGCATGGGATGGAGTGCATTTGGTAAACAGAGCTCCATTATGAAAAGCAAGCTACCCCTTTCATTAAAAAGGAAAGTATACAACCAATGTGTCCTCCCTGTACTAATTTATGGATCAGAAACTTGGAGTATAACAAAGTGTCTAGAACGTAAACTTAGGAGTGCCCAAAGAGGAATGGAGAGGATAATGTTAGGCATAACTTGGAGAGATAAGAAGAGAGCCTCATGGATAAGAGAACAAACAAAAGTAGAAGATATATTTATTCTCAGTACTATAAAAAAGAGGAAATGGTCCTGGGCAGGTCATATATTTAGAAGAGATGATAACAGATGGACAACTAGAGCAACAGAATGGGAACCTAGGGATGGAGCTAGAGGAAGGGGTAGACAGAGAACCAGATGGAGAGATGAGATCCAAAAGTTTGCAGGCGTGGGATGGAACAGACTAACATCTGACCGGTTGGAGTAGAAACGTTTGGGAGATACTTTTGTCCTGCAGTGGACTAACTTAGGCTGATGATGATGATGGTGATACATGAGTTTTGGAGTTCCTGCTGTGAATGGTGTTGTGGAAAGTTAGTTGAATAGTGTAATGTAGAGTCGTCAGATACGAATGAATGGGGCTGGAGTTGCAGTTGAGACAGTCGTCGATGAATGATAGGAAGATAATTAGAGATAGGACAGAACCCTGAGAACACCGGAGTTGATAGGTTAAGGAAGTGAACGGTGGCCGTCCACAATCGCAGCTATGGAACGGCCGGAAAGAAAATTAGAGACAAAGGCACAGATGGAAGGATAGAAACCGTTGGAGGGTAGTTTGGAAATAAGGGATTCGTTCATGCCAGACTCTATCGAAGTCCTTCGATATGTATACCGGTATATATATACTGAATATATACTGTATATAAATATATACAGTATACCGGGTATATATATATATATATAGATAATATATATAATAGTATATATAATATATATATATATAATATATATATTTAATTATAAAAAACTATTCTATGATACATAACCCTATCCTAAAGTACTTTAGGTACACTTACCCGTTCTTCAGACACAATTTTGCGATTTTTAAAGGGATAGCCGACCATACCTGAAGGCTTGACTGCCAGAGACAAACTGAAAAGTCTGTATTTCTGTCTACCTCCTGTGAGTGTAGGTTGACTCAAACCAGTGTTGTCAAGGTTTTCATTCTTGTTGCCGCAACCAAAACTTACTGTAGCCCATTTTCTACGCAATTCGAGTATTAAGTTTTTATTAATTTGATTTCTAAAGTACCGGAATTGAATACGCGATTTGCGTGTGTGTGTGTTTGTGTAAGTTACTTTAACCCATTGAGGACAAGCGACGCACGTTAAGCGTCGGCAATGTATGTAACCCTAAACCCCAGCGCCGCATAGGGTGCATCGCGGTTAATTACTCCGGTCCTATGGCACCTAGAGGGCTCAGATTTGTATGGGAACTGCCATAGTATCCCATGCAACAATGCCGATTGTTAAAAACCCTCAAAGTCCAACCGCGTGCGCGTGAGCTCGCAAAAACTTCTTGTGCATGTTTTTGCATACCCATTTCCACTCTTGTAATTCCAACTTTCGGGCGCCCCGTAGGACCTCTTAACACTCAACCTGCGGGTCTCGACAAATGTCGGGATAGAGAACCATGGCCTATTCAGCGGGTCCCGACAATATTCGAGTGGGATTTTGAGCACATTATCGGCTCTGAGAGAGAGAGTCCACGCGTTGGGAGGCCCGCAGGTGGGCTCTAACCGCTCGAAATGAGCCGAGTGGAGAAACTGAGGCCTCCACCACACCCCTCCACATCCCTCGCCTCGCGAGGACGAGATTATTCTGGGGAAATTACTGTAATTTAGGGTTTTTGCTCTCGTGTTGCAACATCGTTGCAAGACAACCCGTGGTCGTACAAGGATGATACAGGTGTCATTGGAAAGCTCTATTATCGCCCTTTCACGGATACATAATTGTATTACGCTCTGGCTCTTGTTTATGCATGGAATGAAGCTCGTTTAGGGTAAATATGCCCGCCTGCCAGGTAGTAGAAATTACAAATATCCCCGTTCGTAAGGGGTTAATGACCTAGGGGATTTTTTTTTTTCCTTCATTTCTAACCTATTCCAGGTGTTTTCTGGAGAAATTTTGTTTATTACAACCTGCTGGTCCTGGGGTGTACTTTTATTTTTAATTAGCTTGTGCTCAGTGGCTTAACTGCTCTTACAGCATTGAGGATAAAAGTAAGGTACCGGTATTCTTATTCCTACATGTACAACTTCATTTCATATATGGGTCACACTTTACAGTACACCAAACAGTTGTGACTTGGGGCAAAATATTTAGATATTCTTGCCGGGTGGGTCACGGAGGCCGAGTTGATCGCTTTTATGCTTACTTACAACATTTTCTAAACTAATTTGATCTTAAAGTTATGTTCGTACAGTTGTGAGCATCAGTAAGGTTACATCTATTTGAATGTTTATATCTTTAAAGCCAAGTTCTAATACATTTGGGAACCAATCTTACTGATGCTAATGATGTACTTAGTTTAAACAAAGCCAAATGTTGTAACAAATTAATACAAGTATATACTAAGTCAACAAACTATTTCAGATCAGAGATTCTTCGCTTCAGATAGGATTATATTCCATGTTATACAATAATGTTTTATTTTTCAACAGAACAAGCGACATCACCAGGCCTTACAGTGCCAATATCTAACCCTACATCTTCAACATCAACATCAACACCTGACACATTATCATCAATGACAACAACGAGTATCACATCATCCTCAACACCAACTGGACCAACAACATTAACACCTGACACATTATCATCAATGACAACAACGAGTATCACATCATCCTCAACACCAACTGGACCAACAACATCAACACCTGACACATTATCATCAATGACAACAACGAGTATCACATCATCCTCAACACCAACTGGACCATCAACATCAACACCTGACACATTATCATCAATGACAACAACGAGTATCACATCATCCTCAACACCAACTGGACCAACAACATCAACACCTGACACATTATCATCAATGACAACAACGAGTATCACATCATCCTCAACACCAACTGGACCAACAACATCAACACCTGACACATTATCATCAATGACAACAACGAGTATCACATCATCCTCAACACCAACTGGACCAACAACATCAACACCTGACACATTATCATCAATGACAACAACGAGTATCACATCATCCTCAACACCAACTGGACCATCAACATCAACACCTGACACATTATCATCAATGACAACAACGAGTATCACATCATCCTCAACACCAACTGGACCAACAACATCAACACCTGACACATTATCATCAATGACAACAACGAGTATCACATCATCCTCAACACCAGCTGGACCAACAACATTAACACCTGACACATTATCATCAATGACAACAACGAGTATCACATCATCCTCAACACCAACTGGACCAACAACATCAACACCTGACACATTATCATCAATGACAACAACGAGTATCACATCATCCTCAACACCAACTGGACCATCAACATCAACACCTGACACATTATCATCAATGACAACAACGAGTATCACATCATCCTCAACACCAACTGGACCAACAACATCAACACCTGACACATTATCATCAATGACAACAACGAGTATCACATCATCCTCAACACCAGCTGGACCAACAACATTAACACCTGACACATTATCATCAATGACAACAACGAGTATCACATCATCCTCACCACCAGCTGGACCAACAACACCACCACCTGGTGCTACAACACCACCACCTGGAGCTACAACACCACCACCTGGTGCTACAACACCACCACCTGGTGCTAGAACACCACCACCTGGAGCTACAACACCACCACCTGGTGCTACAACACCACCACCTGGTGCTAGAACACCACCACCTGGAGCTACAACACCACCACCTGGTGCTACAACACCACCACCTGGTGCTACAACACCACCACCTGGAGCTACAACACCACCACCTGGTGCTACAACACCACCACCTGGAGCTACAACACCACCACCTGGTGCTACAACACCACCACCTGGTGCTAGAACACCACCACCTGGAGCTACAACACCACCACCTGGAGCTACAACACCACCACCTGGTGCTACAACACCACCACCAGGTGCTGTAACAACACCACCACCACCATCTGGTCAAACCTCACCACCTCCTGGTCAATCATCATCACCAAGACCACCACCACAACAAATCACATCAACACAACCCACATCATCATCACAAGCCACATCATCATCATCACCACAACAACTCACATCATCATCACCACCACCACAACAAATGACTTCATCAGCGCCCTCACAACAGACCACATTATCACAACACTCCACCACAACACCGAACACAGGCACCTCCTCCAAGACAGAGAGCGAAAGTACTGAAGGTTGGTGGGTTACTCTATCAGCCCTCCCAGACACAACAACCAGAGAGAGAGAGAGAGTAACATATAGAAGGGATCACCTTTGGTCAATTTGGTCACCTTTGGTCAATTTGGTCTGAGGGAAAATATAACACAACGTCCAAAGCCTACTGTCACTGGTATTTGATATCATCCTTTTCTTTACTTTTTGATACGCTTGATAAATAATCATTTTGAAGTAATATACCTAGTCAGATAGCGTGTTGCATATAATAGAATTACATTTTCTTGGGTTTATCATCTTAGGCCCGTAACAAGAAATTGTCGACTTAGCCAGGATCATCTAGCACACTCTGTACCTTTGCATCATCATGCTTTGCCATTGCCACATTCATTATGGTCTGGAATAGATGCAATGGATAACTATTCAAAAACTTTCCTTTTATTATGGTCATTTATTTAGAAATGTCAGGATTGACGAGTTGTCAATGAGATAAACTATAACATACGACACCAACAACTGAGGATTTTGCGGGGATTGCAAAATTATTGAAATTCCGTTTTCTTTCTCAACATCTCTTAAGCCAGTTAAGATAATTGCAGAATTATTAAATTGTGATACCGGTACCGCTCCAGACTGAAAATTAACACTGATAAATCAGATTTGTTGAATATTTTGGAGTGTGAAGATTATTATTACACCTGGACTTAAAAGATAAATAACTACCGGTATCACCATTGACTATTGTCAATGTGACCATTTAAAAACACATTCCTTGAACTTTGCTATCAATGGGAACACTAGTTACACTATTGACAAGAGTAATTTAATTAGCAATTCGGAGACAAATAATACATTGGTAGATTTGCAACCCTGATTTTTTTTTTTTTTAAATCCTCTAGAGTCATTGGGTGGTCATGGGTGTGTCAATTTTCTATCTTGATTAATTTGTTCATCAAATCCCTCATCCAATGGGCGAAACATTATCCATATTGTTAAAGCCAATTGGGCGATGATGGACAGCAAATGTCCAGGGCAAGACTATATTGTATATTATCCCCCTAGCTCAACTTTCTTTCCATATATATATATAAATGCCACCTCCCTAAATGCTATACTCACCGTGCTTATATTCCAACCCTGGGATGGCAATGACAACTGATGAATAATGATTGTGACTGCTACCTGGATAGCCATGCGAAACATGATCACTTCGCCTCGCATGTAAGCCACCTGCAGGACGATTCTCTCCACTTCCATTTCCAATATGTTCACTGAACAAGAAATATCCAAGTGAGGAGAATCTAAAAATGTGTTTGCCCTGTCCATCGTTGCCCGCTTGAGGATAATATTTGGCTCGTTGCATGAGGGCGTCAATGAACAAAGTCACCAAAATAGGAATTTGACATACCGGTACCAATAACCGTTTGGGGCTGTGCTATATTTTCTTAAGAGAGTTACGTCACCTTTCTAGATATTACTCTCCCTGATATGTAAACACCATTATGATAAGTTCTTGTCACATCTATCATCGCTTTACCTTCATGTTGACGTTTTTTAGAAAATGTTAGGCGTCGCATATATTATTTGATATTTACTACGGTATTGGGTTTCAACATGACTTATGCACTATCCCATAGAACATGTTGAATTCATAGGAAAAATACCTAAATATGCTTGTATTTGCCAATATTGTCTAAAATACGTGAATTCACAGGACTGAAGAAAGTAGTTTCATAGAGCCACACTGTAAAAGCTCAAGGATATATAAAAGGTATAAAGAGCATGGGATATATTGATAGTTATTTACCTTGTAATAGTTATAATAGATGGTTTTATTACTACCAATATACCTCTATGAGGGTATACAGGGTGTCACGCGAGTTATGACAAAGAGTGAGAGGGTTGGAAATTAGTTACTTGAGAAGTGCGTGCGGAGTTACATGGAGGGATAGACAGACGAATGAGGAAGTAAGAAGGAGGTGTGGTTTGGAGGTAGATGTGCTGGAAAGTGTGAAAAGGAACACCTTGAGATGGTTCGGCCATTATGGAACGTATGGGAAGCGAGAGAATGACTAAGAAGGTGTATGAGAGCGAGGTGGAAAGACAAAGAGGGTGAGGTGGAAGGATGGAGTGAGGAAGTATATGGATGAAGGCGGTGCTGGTTGGGAGGAGGGGCGTCGACTGACTGGGGACAGAGGTGCATGGGGGCGGTTCGTTCGTGGTCACCCCTTCGGGGACCACGGCGTCAGGCAATAGATAAATAGATAGAATAATCTTTCATTCCTGAAAGTATTTGTCATAACTCGCGTGACATCCTGTATTATCATTGACATTTAATTACCCCTTTCATACCTTTTTATACCTTAATTTTTGTACAGTGCCAACTACAATAGTCCACCACCATCAACTGTGACCGTACATCTTTTGACACTTATTACAGCAGCTCATTCACACTAACCACACGTGTATTGTGCAACCTACCACACTGTCACCACACCAATTGTTGTGTATACAGTACCATCGGCCAAATAAGTGATGTCTCGGCAGCAAGTATATTTTGATCAATTATTGGTATCGGCAATATATAAAACTTAATTAATGTGTTTGTAGAGGAAGTGAACGGTGGCCGTCCACAACCGCAGTTATGGAATGGCAATATTTACACATGATTTCTTCTTCTCGAGTGAGATATACCAACATGTTCCTACACTTACCCACCCTATTCAACGTCTGACAGACATTAAAAATAATCTCACTGGCTACTACTTGAATACCAAACTATAAAATTATTTCCACACTTATAGAGGTTCCAGATTTACCAGACCACTGTCCTTATTATACCCCACGGCAGCCCACTAAACTACTTCGACCAATAATCCAACCCATCCCCCCCTTAAAATGCCAAGAGAAATATACCCCAACTGTATTTGTTGCATGATTGTTTTGTGGTCTGTGCTGTGCCTGTTACCGTCTGTTTGTCTTCTGTGCGGCTGTTATATAATCACTTTATTTGTTGTGAGGTCTGTGCTGTGTTATCAATTGTTTGTCTTCTGTACGGCTGTTATATAATCGCCTTATTTGTTGTGAGGTCTGTGCTGTGTTATCAATTGTTTGTCTTCTGTACGGCTGTTATATAATCGCCTTATGTGTTGCGTGGTGTGTGCTGTGTTATCAAATGTTTGTCTTCTGTACGGCTGTTATATAATCGCCTTATTTGTTGCGTGGTCTGTGCTGTGTTATCAAATGTTTGTCTTCTGTACGGCTGTTATATAATCGCCGTATGTGTTGCGTGGTGTGTGGTGTGTTATCAATTGTTTGTCTTCTGTACGGCTGTTATATAATCGCCGTATGTGTTGCGTGGTGTGTGGTGTGTTATCAAATGTTTGTCTTCTGTACGGCTGTTATATAATCGCCGTATTTGTTGCGTGGTCTGTGCTGTGTTTTGTCTGTTACCATCTGTTTGTATTCTGTACGGCTGTTATATGATAACTTTATTTGTTGTGTGGTCTGTACTGTGTCTGTTACCATCTATTGTCTTCTGTGCGGCTGTTATATAATCACTTTATTTACTGTGTTTTATCTGTTACCATCTGTTTGTCTCTGTACGGCTGTTATATAATTACCTACGTTGTTGTGTGGTATGTGCTGTGTTTTGTCTGTTACCATCTGTTAGTCTTCTGTAAGGCTGTTATATAATCACTTTATTTGCTGTGTGGTCTGTACTCTGTCTGTTACCATCTGTTTGTCTTCTATGTGGCTGTTATTGGTTGTGGTCTGTGTTGTGTCTGTTTGTCTTCTGTATGGCTGTTATATAATTACTTGGACTGTGCTGTCTGTTTACCATCTGTTTATCTTCTGTATGGCTGTTATATAATCACCTTATAAAAATATGCTAATTTCTCCCAAATCCGGCATGCATTTTCTTCTTTTTGCAGATATCGTTGTTAACCCCTTATTCATTTTATTCTAGCTATATTTAGACGATATGGTGCAGTTTAAGAAGCATCTGTGGTAGTAAAAATGGTTAAGTGATATAGTTCACAACTTGTTAATAATTGCTGGAGGTGCTTTATAAACTGAATAAAATTGAATTATAGTAACCAGAGTAAGGTTAAAAGGACAGCACCGGTACTGAAGGGGTTAACCCTGGATAGGTATCGCTAAAAAATAATCATCAGGTAACCATGTTGCAAATTCGCAACCGCGACTTCAAAAATCAAAATCTCCCCAACTATAAGACTTAATTTAATTTTCAAACTTTCTAAAATATATACAACCATTCCTTTATATTCCATTAGGTTAATAAAAATTGAAGTGTAAATAGTATTTTTTACGAATTTATTTAAAAAAAAAAATCTACTTATTTAAAGTTATATAACTATCATAAACAAATTGAAAGGGCGGTGAGTTCCTGAGGTCTTAAAGGGGAAGGTTGGGGCTCTGCCGTGTGCGAAGGAAGACTCGCTAGGTCCCATACGCTGAGGTACCTGTAGATGTGAAGAAAGGGATAATTTTTTGAACTGCTAAAATCATGCCTCATTTTCAAAACTTCAGAAGGATAACTAAAGTAACTTGGATTGGTCCAAAAATGGACATGGTGGTTCCTATATGATCTAACAGTAAGTGTACAGTATAATTATTGAAATCGGAATGGTCTAAGTGGCCCTAAAAAATCATTGTATAGGGTTAACTTTAGAATAGAAATAAACGTACTGGTAATTTCCGAGGGAAAAATATTCCTGGGGCACTTATATATCAATGAATGTTGATAAAACTCACTATGTTTATGCATTAGGGCCTCATAACAAGTTAGGAATGGTTAGAGGGTTCAAACCTCTTGGTAGGGCAGCCCTCGGACCGATACTGCAGGTGCGGTGCCAAGGAGGGTCTGGCGCCGCATACCCCCAATTCACACCACATATAAAAATTCCTGGAGCAGGGAGCAGCGTGGGTGGCGAGAGTGAGGGAGGGCTGGCGCCAGAGAGAAGGGGGATGACGTCGCACTCTACCTCCACCTCCTCGACCTTGTGATCAGAGTCACTCTCATATAGTTCGTTGTTGGGCTCGTCTATAACGCTGGCGTCACTGTCATCCATTAGACAGTAGTTGGCAGCTTCCTCCAGTGACCATTTCTTCCAATACATGCTGAAAACTTAATAGACAAAAACAAAACATTTATGCAACAACTCTCAGGCATGCCATATGGCAGCACCACACAGGCCAACCAGCGTCAGCATGTCAGCTAGCCATCTGGCTGAGTTGCCTATCAATCTCAGATATGGTATGTATCACTAATACACTAGGCACAATATCACAATCTGTAAACTTTTCCACCAATACAAAAACTTACTTACCAGGATGTGTGGTTGCTAGAACGCAACCAGCAATTCTTGTTGTGGCGCGGACGTGCATCCCCTTCCGTGTCTAGTCTTGGACTGAGGCCCTGCAGGCCGACCCCTCCAGATTTGGCCCGTAGGGTGGTGTGAGACCGAAATAAGTGGTTTTGCGCATGTACCGGGTTGCATAATATGCAGACATCCAGGGGGATGGTACGAATATAGTTAAGCAATTGTGTGTCCTATGCAAAACAAAATAAGCTAGCAATAGCAAAAAAAATAAAAAATAAAATAAAATAAAAAATAACAGATATTAAAGGGTGTATTTGTGATGAAAGGGTAAAGTGTAGGCTAAACTATTATTGTGAACTTAACTAACATTTCCTCATTTCCTCTCCTGTCCTGCTCCCCATCTTCAGCAGGATCATCTGGCAACAGTACCTCAGGTAGGTCAACACTTTAATTACTTGTTTGTTTAGTTAGTAAGGATTTTCATTGTGTATCTTTCAGCTCATATGTTTACGAAGAATAAATATGTAGGTAGATAATAAATATGTAGGTAGATAATAAATATGTAGGTAGATAATAAATATGTAGGTAGATAATAAATATGTAGGTAGATAATAAATGTAGGTAGAGAATAAATATGTAGGTAGATAATAAATATGTAGGTAGATAATAAATATGTAGGTAGAGAATAAATATGTAGGTAGATAATAAATATG
Source organism: Paralithodes platypus (assembly GCA_032716605.1). NCBI lineage: Eukaryota > Metazoa > Arthropoda > Malacostraca > Decapoda > Lithodidae > Paralithodes > Paralithodes platypus. Next base: position 29,539,545 of record CM064515.1, read on the forward strand.
TAGGTAGATAATAAATATGTAGGTAGATAATAAATATGTAGGTAGAGAATAAATATGTAGGTAGATAATAAATATGTAGGTAGATAATAAATATGTAGGTAGATAATAAATATGTAGGTAGATAATAAATATGTAGGTAGAAAATAAATATGTAGGTAGATAATAAATATGTAGGTAGATAATAAATAGTACAGTACATATATCAATGGAGAAATATAATGATTTTGATGGGAGAGAGGCATCCTGACCAGGATTCGAACCCACTCACCCCAGGTATATTTGGGAGAGTTGGGCACCATAACCACTCGGCCATGAGAAGCAACCTACCCTTAGATATGTGTCATTCAGAGAGGTTCCGTAATAGTACCAGGAAGATAAAAATCGTATAATTTAATTCCTTGGGTAATTACGTGTCAATTATATTCTTAACTGGATAAACCTATATTATATAATTCAACTAAAGAACTACAGTTTGCAACCAGCCTCAATTAACCCTTTGACTCCTAAAAACACTTTCTACAATTAATATAATCGTCTAATGATAGCCAGAAGAAAAAGTGAGTAGTGTATTACCGGTATAGTATTAAAATGACTAATCCTATATTGTGTGTATATTGCAGATAAGAAGAGCACAGCCGCGCCAGCAACTTCTGAGAGTAAGTTAAATTACATATTCACGTTACATGATTTGCTAATCCTAACCCTTTCTGCACCGGCCACGTTTTTTTTAATATATGCTAGCTATATTTAGGCGATTTTATGTAGTTTAGGGAGGATCTGTGGTAGTTAAAATGGTGAAGTGAGATAGTTCGAAGCCTGTTATTTGATAGAGGCCCTTTTAAACTTGAATTAAATTGTCTAATATTAGCCAGAGTAATGATAAAAGGACACCACCGGTACTGAACGGGTTAAACAGCTTATCAACATGGTTCACTAGTATATCTTATTTGGTAATCCTCAAATTGTCAATAAAATAAATTCCAGGACTGTACATTGACCCACAGAATATTGACCCTTATTATACTGTATCATAAGGTCGAGTATTGTTAGTACTTGCTAACTGTCAACCCACAAACCCCTTCAGTACACGAGGACGAGGTTTAAATGTATATATATATATACTGTATATTATATATATACTGCATATATATATTACAGTAGGAGCTTGGTTATCTAAGGACCATTTTAGTCAGATTAGGGAACAAAATTGTAAGACAGAATTAATCGAGATAGTTTATGTACATTCTTCCATGGAGAGCCTTCGAAAACTGATTAAAATCGTCTAATGATAGCTAATATGATATAATACAACAATGAAGTTTTAGGTTTTGATGGCTTTGGTAAAATTCTCTCTCTCTCTCTCTCTCTCTCTCTCTCTCTCTCTCTCTCTCTCTTCTTTTCTATCCTTTCCTTTTCTATCGGATATGACATCTCTACTAGAATTAAGTCCTGACCACCTCGTTTGGATCGTAAGGTCTGTGTGGCCAGTGTATCTATGTAAAATCTATGTAAATCTCTCTCCCCCCCCCCCTCTCTCTCTCTTCTTTTCTATCCTTTCCTTCAACTTTCCTTTTCTATCGGATAGGCTATGGCATCACTACTAGAATTAAGTCCTGACCACCTCGTTTGGATCATAAGGTCTGTGTGGCCAGTGTATCTATATAAATATATGTAAATCTATCTCTCCCCCTCTCTCTCTCTCTTTCTCGTACTTGTAAATATTCCAAAGTACATTAATTCCACATATTCCAAAGTACATTAATTCCACATATTCCAAAGTACATTAATTCCACATATTCCAAAGTACATTAATTCCACATATTCCAAAGTACATTAATTCCACATATTCCAAAGTACATTAATTCCACATATTCCAAAGTACATTAATTCCACATATTCCAAAGTACATTAATTCCACATATTTACTCAAACTTATGTATTTGTTGTCCACCAGAGACCACAGCCGCGCCAAGTAGTGGAGGTTCTCAAGGTATGTTACACTGCCAACCTACCCAGTTTTAACCCTCTCCGACATATGACGCGATTTTGAGCCTATTAGGGATACTTTAAAGCCTTTGTTACCATCAGGGGTATTTAGAAACCTTTAGTTTAGTTACTTCAACCTCTGCAGTTGTCTTTGAGTTAGCTGTGTTGAGCCTATTGGGGATACTTTAAAGCATTTGTTACCATCAGGGGTATTTAGAAACCTTTAGTTTAGTTACTTCAACCTCTGCAGTTGTCTTTGAGTTAGCTGTGTTGAGCCTATTGGGGATACTTTAAAGCATTTGTTACCATCAGGGGTATTTAGAAACCTTTAGTTTAGTTACTTCAACCTCTGCAGTTGTCTTTGAGTTAGCTGTGTTGAGCCTATTGGGGATACTTTAAAGCATTTGTTACCATCAGGGGTATTTAGAAACCTTTAGTTTAGTTACTTCAACCTCTGCAGTTGTCTTTGAGTTAGCTGTGTTGAGCCTATTAGGGATACTTTAAAGCATTTGTTACCATCAGGGGTATTTAGAAACCTTTAGTTTAGTTACTTCAACCTCTGCAGTTGTCTTTGAGTTAGCTGTGGGCAGAAAACTAATTTTGGAGAGGTAATTATAAGAGTGAGAGAACTCTATATCTTATTGCTAATCTGGCAACCTCTGCTTCATAAATGCGTGAAAGGGTCAAGTAACACCCCGTTCTTAACATTAATCATCAATTACAAACCCCAATGCACTTGAATAAACTAATGAAAGCATATGGTCCTCCCAAAGTTATAATGTGCCGTATTAATTATTAGGTGGTTAAGAAAAATAAATAAATATATATATATATATATATATATATATATATATATATAGGAAGAGTGGGGATTGGGCCTGGGCATATAGATAGATATAGATAGATAGACCAAAGTTACCACACAATATCGTTATGGTATTTCAAAAGTAATAGACACCTGAGCAATCTGGATTTACACCAAAGAAACCGACAATTGACCGGATTCCGGCGTTCTAGGTGCTCGTGGAATGCCGACTTGGGTTTAAGGGGAGGTATTTACTTTGTTCCCTAGACCTCCATCAAGCTTAAAATGATACCCCCTTGAGTCTCTTTCAAGATAAATGTGTACATTTTTCGGTAGAAAAATGTCCCGGCCATAGGCCGGTTCCTCTTAAATTACAGGCTCGCTATCGCTCGCCAGGATAAAATCGACACCTGAATGGCACGAAAGGTCTTAATATGGGGTGAAAGTTCTTAAAATCGCTAAATTAATGGGGCGAACGTTTTATAATATCAAAAGCAATGGGGCTAAACATGAGGGAGAAAGGGGTCAAGAAAAAAACACCTCAAATGGACATCTCCCCTTAAAAAAGGCCTGCTTGTAGTCTATGTAGATCTCCAGAATTGATTTGACTACTACTACTGATTTGAGCTACTACTATTGAACATCCATATAATATCACTATACAGTATAATAAATGTTGTGTATTACCCCAGAGTCCACTGCCGCACCAGTCAGTGGCAGTACAGCAGGTATGTTACACTACCATCCTACCCAGTACCAGTAACACTGTTGTTATCACATAATGTTTGTTACTACACTGTTACACTACCAACCTACCCAGTACCAGTAACACTGTTGTTATCACATAATGTTTGTTACTACACTGTTATACTACCAACCTACCTAGTACCAGTAACACTGTTGTTATCACATAATGTTTGTTACTACACTGTTACACTACCAACCTACCTAGTACCAGTAACACTGTTGTTATCACATAATGTTTGTTACTACACTGTTATACTACCAACCTACCTAGTACCAGTAACACTGTTGTTATCACATAATGTTTGTTACTACACTGTTATACTACCAACCTACCTAGTACCAGTAACACTGTTGTTATCACATAATGTTTGTTACTACACTGTTATGTTACACTACCAACCTACCTAGTACCAGTAACACTGTTGTTATCACATAATGTTTGTTACTACACTGTTATGTTACACTACCAACCTACCTAGTACCAGTAACACTGTTGTTATCACACAATGTCAATGTTTGTTACTATATGTTATGTTATACTACCAACCTACCCAGTAACACTGTTTGTTATCACATAATGTTTGTTACTATGTTATGTTACACTACCAACCCACATATACCCATCATCTGTGTCACCAATGTTTCACACAATGTTCTGTTTGTTGTACTACCTTGCACATTCACCGTCCCTTGTTACTACATGGACAATTATGTTGGTTACTGTGAATAAATGTTACGCTTACAGTACAGTACAATGTCTCTACAACAACTAATGTTACCACACCAATAGTACCTTATTCCTTCACTCCTTCACCTCAGTACCGGTAACACTGGCTTATACTCACTAACCTCTGTACCAACACTATATATATATATATATATATATATATACCGTTATATATATATATATATATATATATATACCGTTATATATATATATAAAATTCGATCTAAAATGAAAATATGAGAGCAGATGAATCCACTGCATCCTGATTCCACTACATCCCGTTTGAATCAATCTCGCGGTGCAAGAGCCCTCACAGGTGGTAGTGGAAATCCGACGGGTTCACTTTACTCATTTTGGCTCTGCGAACAAATTTGATCTTAAAGTTCAATATCGTGGACTCGGCCATTTAGGAAGAGTAATGCGTCAAAGTTTCCGGAGACGACGACCAAAAAAAACAAAAAAACATGCCGTCTTTTTTCCTTTGATGCTAGCTGATATTAAATTACCGGTACTTTATGAAATTTAAGAAGGACCCTTTTGTATTATATATATATATTTTTGTTATGTGTATGAAGGATACAAAAGGCAGAGCTGTCAGTAAAAAGTAACCATTCCAATGCTAAAAGATTGAAAGAGAGCCAGTTGGCTGAATGGGGCCAAATGGATACAAGCCAAGGAAAGAGAAAAGGAGAGAAAGATAAAACAAGCTGGTGAACCCCCTTAATATACACATTTATCTCTTTGGGGGGGGGGGGGGGTCTTTGGGGGTAATGGCCCCGTTGTAATTCAAACGTTTCTCTCCCCCAGCCGGAGGAACTGGGAGCACCAGCAGCAGCGGTGGAAGTGGCAGCAACTCAGGTGAGAGAAATGCACTCTATAATATGAGAGGAATGCACTCTATATGAGAGGAATGCGCTCTATAATATGAGAGGAATGCACTCTATATGAGAGGAATGCACTCTATAATATGAGAGGAATGCACTCTATATGAGAGGAATGCACTCTATAATATGAGAGGAATGCACTCTTTATGAGAGGAATGCACTCTATAATATGAGAGGAATGCACTCTATAATCTATATATATGAGAGGAGTGCACTATATGAGGAATGCACTCTATATGAGAGGAATGCACTCTATATGAGGAATGCACTCTATATGAGATGAGAGGAATGCACTCTATATGAGAGGAATGCATTCTATATGAGGAATGCACTCTATATGAGAGGAATGCACTCTATATGAGAGGAATGCACTCTATATGAGAGGAATGCACTCTATATGAGAGGAATGCACGCTTTAACCCCTTCTGTACCGTCCTTTTAACTATATTCTGGCTACTATTAGACGATTCTATTCAGTTTACCCTTCGAACTATCTCACTTATATAACCCTTTTTACTACCATAGATCCTTCTTAAACCGCAGAAAATAGCCTAAATATAGCTATAATAAAATGAAAAGGGCGTCGTCGGTAAAGAAGGAGATAATATGAGAGGAATGCACTCTAAAATATGAAAGGAATGCACTTTATAATATGAGAGAAATGCACTCTATAATATGGGAGGTATGCACTCTAAAGTATCGGAGGAATGCACTCTATAATATGGAAGGAATGCACTCTAAAGTATGAGAGTAATGCACTCTAAAGTATCGGAGGAATGCACTCTAAAATATGGGAAGAATGCACTCTAAAGTATGAGAGCAATGCACTCTAAAGTATCGGAGGAATGCACTCTAAAATATGGGAGGAATGCACTCTAAAATATGAGAGCAATGCACTCTAAAATATGGGAGGAATGTACTCTAAAATATGGGAGGAATGTAGTCCAATATGTGAGGAATGCACTCTAAATTATGAGAGGAATGCACTCCAAATTGAAATCGTGTAGGTATCGGTAATAGACTAACATGTAAAATACTGCCGTGATAGTGAAAGTGTTAATATATCGTTTCTCCCAACAGCTGGTTCAGGAAGCTCCAACACCAACACAGGTTAGATTGGTATATATATATATATATATATATATATATATATATATATATATATATATATATATATATATATATATATATATATATATATATATATTATATATATATATATATATATATATATATATATATATATATATATATATATATATATATATATATATATATATATATATATATATATATATATATATATATATATATATATATATATATATATATATATATATATATATATATATATGTGTTTTCATTAATTTCATTGGGTGGTGTTTGGCGTTGGAGTTAAATACATACAAATAAATAATATACACAGGACAAAATATTTATCTGCCTTTCCTAATTTTCCACTTTCTACGTTGCAGGTGGTTCAGGGGCTACGACCAAGCCCAACACCAACACAGGTCAGTTGATTAAAGGCTAAACCACATTATATATATACTGTATATATACTGTATAAGCTATGCAGTTTAAGAAGGACCAGTTAACTGATAATTATTATGTTTTCTCCACTAACCAACTTTACTCCTAAACTCGATTAATGAAATTAACAAACACATGTGGCAGTCCGGGGATTCGAACCCAGGACGCTCACTTTTTAGCATGGTGGTGACATCGAGTGGCTCATGGTTTGACTGTACAGTTGCCCAAATAAGTGATGTCGCGGCACCAAGTATATTTCGATCAATAATTGGTATCAGCAATATCTAAGCGTTAATTCATCATTTCGAGTGAGATATACAAACATGTTCCTATCTTTATACACCCTATTTAACTTCTGACAGACATTAATACAGCACACAGCGAGCAAAACGTAATGGCAACGGCGACATGACTTATTTGGCCAACCGTACGATAGCGCTTATAAGTCATGTCTCAGCTGTCATTACGTTTGGCTAGCTCCGGGCTGTAGTAATGTCTGTCAGATGTTGAATAGGGTGGAGAGGCCTAAGTGTAGGAACATGTTTGTGTATCTCAATCGAAACGAATTCATCAAGTGTTAGCTATTGCTGATACCAATTATTGCTCAAAACATACTTGGTGCCGAAACATCACTTATTAGGCCGACTGTACCCCACTATAGGTAGCGCCAACGAACTTGACAATAATCTTTATCCCTGACCTCTCTGTAACTCAAAAGGGCCTAGAGTAAACTGGCTGTAAATATCCACACTTATTTCCTGGTGGACTCTTCCCAAATGATGGAAACGTCAGCCCAATTGCTTTCATTAGTATTCACTCTACCAGTCGGGGGCTCTTTTCACTGACACACAGATTAGGCTCAGCATATCTTTAAAAAATGCAACTCTTTATAATGACAGTTTATATGGTAATATGGTGGTAGCTCTTAAGGGGAGGTTTTTAGTTTGTTCCCTAGACCTCCATCAAACTTAAAATGACACCCACTAGACCCCCTTTCAAGATGAATTTGTACCAGGTAGCTCTCACAAACACCTCCCCCTCCTCATATTAATTTGTACCAGGTAGCTCTCACAAACACCTCCTCCTCCTCGTATTAATTTGTACCAGGTAGCTCTCACAAACACCTCCCCCTCCTCGTATTAATTTGTACCAGGTAGCTCTCACAAACACCTCCCCCTCCTCATATTAATTTGTACCAAGTAGCTCTCACAAACACCTCCTCCTCCTCGTATTAATTTGTACCAGGTAGCTCTCACATACACCTCCTCCTCTTCGTATTAATTTGTACCAGGTAGCTCTCACAAACACCTCCCCCTCCTCATATTAATTTGTACCAGGTAGCTCTCACAAACACCTCCTCCTCCTCGTATTAATTTGTACCAGGTAGCTCTCACAAACACCTCCTCCTCCTCGTATTAATTTGTACCAGGTAGCTCTCACATACACCTCCTCCTCCTCGTATTAATTTGTACCAGGTAGCTCTCACAAACACCTCCTCCTCCTCGTATTAATTTGTACCAGGTAGCTCTCACATACACCTCCTCCTCCTCGTATTAATTTGTACCAGGTAGCTCTCACAAACACCTCCCCCTCCTCATATTAATTTGTACCAGGTAGCTCTCACAAACACCTCCCCCTCCTCATATTAATTTGTACCAGGTAGCTCTCACAAACACCTCCCCCTCCTCGTATTAATTTGTACCAGGTAGCTCTCACAAACACCTCCTCCTCCTCGTATTAATTTGTACCAGGTAGCTCTCACAAACACCTCCTCCTCCTCTTATTAATTTGTACCAGGTAGCTCTCACAAACACCTCCCCCTCCTCATATTAATTTGTACCAGGTAGCTCTCACAAACACCTCCTCCTCCTCGTATTAATTTGTACCAGGTAGCTCTCACAAACACCTCCCCCTCCTCATATTAATTTGTACCAGGTAGCTCTCACAAACACCTCCCCCTCCTCATATTAATTTGTACCAGGTAGCTCTCACAAACACCTCCTCCTCCTCATATTAATTTGTACCAGGTAGCTCTCACATACACCTCCTCCTCCTCGTATTAATTTGTACCAGGTAGCTCTCACAAACACCTCCCCCTCCTCGTATTAATTTGTACCAGGTAGCTCTCACAAACACCTCCCCCTCCTCATATTAATTTGTACCAGGTAGCTCTCACAAACACCTCCCCCTCCTCATATTAATTTGTACCAGGTAGCTCTCACAAACACCTCCTCCTCCTCATATTAATTTGTACCAGGTAGCTCTCACATACACCTCCTCCTCCTCGTATTAATTTGTACCAGGTAGCTCTCACAAACACCTCCCCCTCCTCATATTAATTTGTACCAGGTAGCTCTCACAAACACCTCCTCCTCCTCATATTAATTTGTACCAGGTAGCTCTCACATACACCTCCTCCTCCTCGTATTAATTTGTACCAGGTAGCTCTCACAAACACCTCCCCCTCCTCGTATTAATTTGTACCAGGTAGCTCTCACAAACACCTCTTCCTCCTCGTATTTATTTCCCTAGGCTAAAGTAAACAAGCACACCACACGTTTTTCCAATACACACAAAAACAAACGTTTGAAATAGCTACAATACTCTTTCAACTTTGGGGGGGGGGGGTTGCACTTGTTACAGGTACCGCAGCTTTTCCTGTTGTCTTGATGGTGTAATGGTTAGTGTTTAAAATCTGTGTGTGGTAACCCTGGTTCGAATCCCGGTGGATCACATACTTTCATTAATTTCATTGGGTGGTGTTTGGTGTTGGAGAGAAATAAATAAAAATAGATTAGCCTATACACATATAGGCCAAAAAATATATCTGCCTTTCCTAATTTTCCACTTTCTTCGTTGCAGGTGGTTCAGGGGCTACGACCAGCCCCAACACCAATACAGGTCAGTTGATTATCTATCTATCTATCTATCTATCTATACACTCAGGCCCAATCCCCACTTTTCCTCTTTTTCCCCTCTTCTCCTGTGTTTGGGGGTGGCCGACTCAAGACAGAGCCAGAATAGGGACAACACAACAGAAAACAATGAACACACTAAAACAAAATACAAATTCTGACACACAGTTGACTATAGTCTGTTCATTCTAGGTTGGGCAGAAATCGTAACCCCTAACCTCTCGTAACTCAAAAAGGACTAGAGTAATCGAGCTAATATTTCTACCAAATAGGCAGATTTGGCTAGGGAATATGTGTATAAATTGTGTGTATATATATCAGTTGATTAGTCAGTTTGGTTGAAGGCTAAACCATTTTTTTGTTTTTGGTTTGTTTTTGTTTTTTTTGCTGGACATCCTTCTCCCTCATGTTTAGTCCCATTAGTTATGATATTTTAAGACGTTCGTCTCATTAGTTTGTCGATCATAAGACCTTTCGTCTCGTTTATTTGTCAATATTAGGCTAAGACCGTTCGTGCCATTTAGGTGTCGACATTTTTCTATCGAAAAATGTGCAAATTTATCTTGAAGGAGGGTCTTCGGCGGGTGTTTTTTATAAGCTTGATAGAGTTCTAGGGAGGAAACAAATATAATAATAAAATATACATAGGCTAGGCTAAATTAGCAAAAAAAAGAAAAAAAGAGAAAAAAAAAAACCATCCCCACTTAACTATGTTACTAACTACCACCTTCTCTCTCTCTCTCTCTTTGTTTGTCTGTCTGTCTCTGTCTCTCTCCCTCTCTCTCTCTCTCTCTCTTTCTGTCTGTCTCCCTCTCTCTCTTTGTTTGTCTGTCTGTCTCTGTCTCTGTCTCTCTCCCTCTCTCTCTCTCTCTCTCTCCCTCTCTCTCTTTGTTTGTCTGTCTGTCTGTCTCTCTCTCACTCACACTCACTCACTCTCTCTCTCTCCTCCACAGGGACGGGAGGGACCAACACCAACACAGGTACCGGGACAGGTAAGACAATGCAAGGGGAGATGGATCGCTTTTGTGGTACCCCCTTCTTCCTCATGTCAAGCCCCATTAGTTTTCACATTTTAAGACCTGCGGCCCATTAGTTTGGCGATTTTAAGACCGTTCGCCCCATTAGTTTTCACATTTTAAGACCTGCGGCCCATTAGTTTGTCGACCGTTCGCCCCATTTCTTTGTCAATATTTAGACTTTTTGTCATATAGGCATCAAATCCCTCAAGTGGAAACCTCCCCTTAAGACTATATCACTAATCACCACCCTCTCTCTCTCTCCCTCTCTCCCTCCTCCTCCACAGGGACGGGGACCAACACCAACGGAGGGACCGGGACAGGTAATAAGACAAGTTAATCCTTTCAATTTCACAAGGTGTCAAACCGGAGCAATTTTGTTTGAAGAACTTGAATGAATATGGGATGAAATACAAAGGATTTTATTAAGTTTTGTTTAGCTTAACCCTTTCAGACTCATATGACGCAGAGGTTGTCAGATTAGCAATAAGAAATAGAGTTCTCTCACTCTTATAATTACCTCTCCAAAATTAGTTTTCTGCCCACAGCTAACTCAAAGACAACTGCAGAGGTTGAAGTAACTAAACTAAAGGTTTCTAAATACCCCTGATGGTAACAAAGGCTTTAAAGTATCCCCAATAGGCTCAACACAGCTAACTCAAAGACAACTGCAGAGGTTGAAGTAACTAAACTAAAGGTTTCTAAATACCCCTGATGGTAACAAAGACTTTAAAGTATCCCCAATAGGCTCAACACAGCTAACTCAAAGACAACTGCAGAGGTGGAAGTAACTAAACTAAAGGTTTCTAAATACCCCTGATGGTAACAAAGGCTTTAAAGTATCCCCAATAGGCTCAACACAGCTAACTCAAAGACAACTGCAGAGGTGGAAGTAACTAAACTAAAGGTTTCTAAATACCCCTGATGGTAACAAAGACTTTCAAGTATCCCCAATAGGCTCAACATCGCGTCATATGTCGGAAGGGGTTAATGGAGGTCTAGGGAGGAAACTAAAAGGATAATGAAATGATAAATATAGAACCAAGTAAAATACACCCATCCCCTTTAATTAAGGGGAGATATCCACTTGAGAGATTTTTTTTCTGGACCCCTTTCTCCCTCATGTTTAGCCCCATTGCTTTTGAGATTTTAAGACGTTCGCCCTAGTAGTTTTGACATTTCAAGACATTTTGCCCCATTTCTGTCAAATTGAAGACCTTTCGTGCCATTAAGGTGTCGAATTTTTCCTGGCGAGCGATAGCGAGCCTGTAATTTAAGAGCAACCGGCCTCCGGCCGGAACATTTTTCTATCGAAAAATGTACAAATTTATCTTGAAAGGGGGTCTAGGGGGTGTAATTTTAAGCTTGGTGAAAACGTAGGGAACAAACTAAATACCTCCCCTTAACGCTAGATATCAATGGTCCTTCCTTCGCTCCCAACAGCCAACACAGGGTCAACTGGAGGAACCAATGCACGTATGTACCATCATCTATGTTGTGTTATCATTAAGGGGAAAGACAGACCGTTAAGGCGGGTGACCTGGGTTTTTTGTCTTCTGTCCTTTTCTATCTTTCTCTGGCTTGTATCCATTTGGCCCCATTCAGCCTACTGTTTTAAGACATTTATCCCCATCCAGGTGTCAATTTTTTACTGGTGAGCGGTAGCGAGCCAGCATATTTTTTTATTTTTGTTTGACAGCAGGCTAAATATGTAAATTTTTCGATAGAAAAATGTCTCCAGCGAAGCCGGATTTCTTCATATAATGCTGGCTCGCTATCGCTCGCCAGGAAGAAATCGACACCTAGATGGGGATAAACGTCTTAAAATAGTTGGCTGAATGGGGCCGAATGGATACAAGCCAGAGAAAGAGAGAAAAGGACAGAAATAACAAAAAGCAGGTCACCCCCTTAAGTGAGATAGTTCAAAGCCTGTTAATCGCTGGAGGCCCTTTTTAAACTGAAAATAATCGTCTGATAGTAGCCAGAATAACGTCATAAGGACGGCACCGGTACTGAAAGGGTTAAAACGTCTTGATATAATATTTTAAAGGAAAACACTATATTATCAAAGCATAGAATATATATATATTTTTTTTTTTTTTTTTTTTTTTTTTAGTGTACCGGTACCCGTACTTTATAAATTCCTTTTCAAAAGTAAAGATTTAAGATAATATTAATATAATGTAGTGGTTTAGCAAGATGATTAGTGTTTGGAACTAATAGCAATATTTAATAATTAAGCTCACCAAATAAGGCAATGATATAATACACAAGCATCGTACATATTTTCTGTCCAACGATTTCTGTCTAACGTTGTATCTACCTAAAGTTGTCTGTCAAACGTTTTCTCTGCCTGACGTTTTCACTAACGTTTGATCTGCCTAGCATTGTCTCTGTCTAACGTTTTCTCTATCTGACGTTTTGTGTCTAACGTTTTCTGTCTAACGTGTTCTCTGTGACTGTCTAACGTTGTCTCATGTTTTCGCCAACAGAACATCCCGTAGACAATGACAAGATCACAGAGGGTAAGTAAACGTTTATTGTGTTCCAACATTTTGTCATTCATTAAAAATATTTCTACTTTATAAATAAATACATACATACATAAATATATACATAAATAAATACATACATAAATACATACATAAATATATACATACATACATACATACATACATAAATACATACATAAATACATAAATACATACATACATAAATATATACATACATACATACATACATACATACATACATAAATACATACATAAATACATACATACATACATAAATATATACATACATACATACATACATACATACATAAATATATACATACATACATACACATAAATATATACATACATAACATACATACATACATACATACATACATTTAGCCTACCTGCTCAAATTAAGACATATGCGTGGTTAGACATACGTGTGTTTTTGTTTTTTTAAATGCTATACAATAAGTAATAGGTTTACAGTTTTGTTTTAAGGGGAGGTGGGTCTTTTTTTCTGCTCCCCCTTCTTTCTCGTGTTTAGCCCCATTAGTTTTCAGATTTTAAAACGTTCGGCCCATTAGTTTGGTGATTTTAAGACTTTATGCCCCATATCTTTGTCAATGTTAAGACCTTTCGTGCTATTTAGGTGTCATTTTTTTCCTGGCGAGCGAAAGCGAGCCTGCAGTTTTAAGAGGAAACGGCCTTCGGCCGAGAAATTTATCTTAAAAGAGGGTCTTGGGGGTGTTTTTTACAGTTTGGTGGAGGTCTAGGGAGGAAACTGAACAATAACAAAAAGAGAAAACAATAAGCCCATAATATCCCGTTAAATTGGTGTTTCTATCTCCCCCCAGGCAAGCTTAACCTGAAGGACATCGTGGAGAAGGAGGACAACAGGAGGACCATGTTTCTGGCTGTTACCATACCTTCCTTCATTGGTAAGCTGATAGTGAGATGGTGTATGGTGGTGTGGTGGTGTAGTAAGGTAGGCTAGTGTGGTGTGGTGGTGTAGTGGTAGATGATGTGTGTTGCTGTCACCATACAATCCTTGATTGGTAAGCTGACAGTGAAGTGATGTGGGGTATGGTGATGTAGTGTAGTTGTGGGTTGGTGTGTGGTGTGGTGGTGTAGTGGTGTAGGGGTAGTATGGTGGTTTGGTGTTGTGGTAGTGTGGTGGTGGTGTGGTAGAAGATGTTTCTGGCTGTCACCATACCTTCCTTCCTGGGTAAGTTGATAGTGAGGTGAGTGTATGGTGGTGTGGTGTAGTTGGGTGGTGGTGTAGTGGTGTGGTAGAAGATGGTGTTTGTTGGCTGTCACCATACCTTCCTTCCTGGGTAGGTTGATAGTGTATGGTGGGTTGTTGTTGTGATGTGGTAGGCTAGTGTGGTGTGGTAGTTAGTGTAGTGGTAGATAATGTTTGTTGGCTGTCACCATACCTTCCTTCCTGGGTAAGTTGATAGTGAGGTGATGTGGTGTATGGTGGTGTAGTGTTGTGGTGTGGTAGTGGTGTAATGATAGTGTATGGTGGGTTGCTGTGTGGTAGGATAGTGGTGTAGTGTTTGATGTTGTCACCATACCTTCCTTCATTGGTAATCTGATAGTGAAGTGATGTGGTGTATGGTGGTGTGGTAAGGTAGGCTAGTGTGGTGTTAGTGTGGTAGTGTAGTGGAGTAATGTTTTGTTGCTATCACCATACCTTCCATCCTGGGTAAGTTGATAGTGAGGTGATGTGGTGTATAGTGGTGTGGTGATGTGGTGTAGTAGTAGTGTAGTGGTGTGGTAAGGTAGGCTAGTGAGGTGATGTGGTGTGTGGTATGGTGTGGTATAGTGTATTGGTGAGGTAGAAGATTATGTTTGTTGCTATCACCATACCTTCCTTCCTGGTAAGTTGATAGTGAAGTGATGTGGTGTAGTGGTGGTGTGGTGTGGTAAGGTAGGTTATTGTGGTGTGGTGGTGTGATAGCTGAAATAAACCCGACTATAACCCCGAAGAATTGTTAACTAATCATGGTTCTCCTCCTCACGACAGGTTTGGGTGCCAGTGTAATCCTGATAATGTTAATAACCAAGCCGGACTCCATTATGTGTTCCGTGTGCAGCGCTGGCACGGGAACCAAGAGTGTACCCTAAACGACCTGTACACACACACACATACACCACCACCACACGTATCCCGTAACTTTAAGGGGGTGACCTGATTTTTGTCTCTCCTTTTCTCTCGCTTGTATCCATTCGGCCCCATTCAGCCTACTAAGATGTTTATCCCCATCCAGGTGTCGATTTCTTCCTGGCGACCGATAGCGAGCCAGCATTGTATGGATAAATCCGACTTCGCCAGAAACATTTTTCGAGCGAAAATTTTACAAATTTAGTCTGCTGTCAAAAATATTTATAAAATTATGCTGGCTCGCTACCGATCACCAGGAAAAAGTCGACACCTGAATGGGAATAAACTTCTTAGAACAGTAGGCTGAATGGGGTCGAATGGATACAACCCAGAGAGAGAGAGAGAGAGAGAAAGGAAAAACGAGGTGGACCCCCTTAATCCGGCCAGCTTCTAAAACAATCCAAAGATACCCTCCCGTTATCCCCGTGACTTATATACGGGACTCTGACCTGCCCATGGCTTCTAATACATACCGGTACCTTCTCTCGTCTCTACCGTAAACAAACCAGGTACCCCACACATTATTCCCAGCTACTTATATACTGAACTGTGATCTGCTGGTTTCTAACAAACACCGTCTCTACTGTAAACAAACCACAGATACCCCACACATTATTCCTAGCGATTTATGCCAGGAACTGTGATCTGCTGGCTTCTAATACACACTGTCTCTACTGTAAACAAACCACAGATACCCCACACATTATTCCTAGCGATTTATGCCAGGAACTGTGATCTGCTGGCTTCTAACACACACCGTCTCTACTGTAAACAAACCACAGGTACCCCACACATTATTCCTAGCGATTTATGCCAGGAACTGTGATCTGCTGGCTTCTAACATCTGCTGGCTTCTAACACACACCGTCTCTACTGTAAACAACTCACAGATACCCCACACATTATTCCTAGCGATTTATGCCAGGAACTGTGATCTGCTGGCTTCTAATACACACCGTCTCTACCGTAAACAACTCACAGGTAGGCTACACCATACATTATATCCGGAACTGTGATACTCTGGCTTATAATACACACCATATCTACCGTAAACAAACCCAAAGATACACCACACATTAATTATTCCCAGCGACTTAGGCTATATCATCCGGAACTGTGATCTAATGGCTTCTAATACACACCGTATCTACCCTAAACAACCCAAAGATAGACCAGTACATGTTTTCTGCGACTTTTACCCGCTACTCTGATCCAGTAGGGTTAACACAGCTGTTCGGTACATCGTGCAAGGAAAATAATATATACCCGGTAATCAACTATATCTCAAAAATATACGTGAGCTACTAAATTGTTATATAGCCTACTCCCAGCCGGACTCGAATCACCGAAAGTCAGGACGAGAGTCGATGCTTAAATCCATTACACCACGGCGTCGGTGGTTCGAGTCCGAGTGGGAGTATATAATCACAGGCCTAAAATACAATATTTAGTCATATCCACGCTCCTTTTCCTACGTTGGGTGTCCATTAATTTATGTGGTACCGGTACTGTAAATGTTATTGAGTGTGGAATTCTCAACATTAGTATTAACTTGTTTTGTTTGTATATAAATTAGCAAAAATATTTGTCCCATTTAATTTCCATGGGTATTGAATATTAATAGTATTTAATAATAGGCCTACATGACGCGTGCAATTATTGTATTGCAACAGATATACTGTATATACAATGTACCGTATACTGTGTATATATATATATATATATATATATATATATATATATATATATACCAGTATATATTCTTTATTTTGTCAGTGTGTGTAAGCGTGTGTGTATGTGGGTGTGAACATGTAGTACCAAGTAAATAGCCAATTTCGAAAGTAGGATAGATCAAAACGCCCAACTGACGCCGAGAAGAGTCAAAATATACTGTATAGTTGACCGATAACCCTGCTCCAAACCGTCTTCTGCACTGGTATCGAAAACTAAAGATAAATTCATTATGGTTGACAAGTGTACCGGTACCTCATAAGCTGCCAGACCAGTGTTCACAATAAAAATTGAGGAAAAATCGGTCTTGTGATACCGGATTTAGTTAGTAATATATATATATATATATATATATATATATATATATATATAGAGAGAGAGAGAGAGAGTGTAAGTATGCTGTCACTGAGTGTCACCCCTCCCCACTCGGCCCCCTCATCTGCAGTATGCGGCACATAAATATTTAACAAACAATGAAAATGGTGCAAAAATTAAACAAAAACTCACCGAATATTTAGTCATCTCTCCTTTAGCCTTGATCACTCCTTCAATCCTCCTAAGCATGTTGTGATGAAGTAATAAATATCCATTTTGTCGAACCACACTTGCTGAAGGCTTGGCAACGAGGCGAATAACTCCCGAATGTTATACTTCATCTCCTTCCACACATGTTCAATTGGGTTAAGTCCGGACCACTCGAAAGGTAGTCCTTAACTCTCCCAGCTGTTACCCAGCTGGGTGAAATGACAGGCTCCATGAATACGTAAGGTAGCTTATCCACCATGTGTTGTGAGTCAACACAGTGGATAGGCTACCTTGCGTATCCATGGGCCTGTACAGTACATACGCAGTAACATAACAGTACATACACAGTCACATAACAGCGAGCGTTATCACTAAGTTCTTTGGCAGGAAGTACAGTTATCCCTACCAAGGTTGCCACTAAAACACCCCCATACCATAACTGAGGCATTATGTTTACCAGTAGCCAATTGATGGGGTAGCGATTTCTGTTGAACGGCCAACTCACTGGTAATCGGTAGGTTACGACACAAACTACTCTCATAACACCACACCGCTAGTCCTGTACAGTCCAGTTATTGTGTACACGTGCAAGTCGAAGCCACTTGTCTTATGTTATCAATTAATAGAGGCCTGAGATCCGCCACAAGACTGGGTAAGCCAAGGCGGTGTTTGAGTCAGCTGAATTCTGAATAGTACGTATCGCCGCCTTTCAAGAGCTGTATTTTTTTCATTTTTTTTTTTGTAAGCTGTCAAACGTAGGTTCCGTGACACTGCCAACTTCAGTAAACGACCGAATTGGCTGGTTATTCTGTTTCGTCCTGGGCGTGTTCCTGGGCGTGTTTTGTGCAAGTTGGGTGGCAAATCACGGGCAGCTTTCAGGTGTGGAACGAAACGTTTTGCACATGTTCGTCCCTCAGAGCGAGTATTCTAGCCTTCTCTATATCGATGAGCTGTGTAGTGTGTAAGACCCATGATTTACACTCTACTAGCGGGTCTGGGCGGCGACAAAACGGCAGTGGGTGTCAGAGCAAGAGAATAGCAAGCACCCTCTCACACTCGATGCTTTAACGCAACTGATTTCGGTAGTACGGTACCTTTGACTGTTGACATGAGGTGATGGGATGAAGTGTTCAGTGTTGCCAGATGTCATTAAATGTCATAATATACTGTGTGTGTGTGTGTGTGTATATATATTTTTTTGTTTTCTAATTGTTTATTTCCTAAAACACCTCGGTTATTTATTGCCTTACTATTTCCGTATAATGTTGTTTTTAACGACATTACTCAGCTTGGGAAGACTCCCCAAATTCCTTCCCAAGCTAAATAAATGTCTCATGATATGATATAATATATATATATTTTTTTTTTTGTATAGTCAGCCTAAACATAAATTGTGCATCATAGTATACTCAGGTTATCATTACTAAAAACAATAATGCTATTTTCCCCATGTAAGCCACTTTATTTTCACTGCAATACGGTTTATGAGAGCTCAAAAGGCACTGTGATAATATCCTACCCTTTATTAACCCTTCGACGATTGTGACAGTTTATTCTGGCTGTCATTAAACGATTTAAGAAGGATCTGTGGGGATTCTAAAACCCCGTCCACACGATCGAGCACTGCCCGTCGGGCACAAGGGAAATGTTCGATATGGGGCAAATTCAGCGGGCAAACCAGGGTTACCCCCGTGCACGCAGTTGAGCGAAATCACCAGGCACTGTCCGGCAGTTTGCCGGCGGTCATTTGGGCCCTCCAGGAAGGCCAAGTCGAACTGCCCTGCAGTTTGCCGGGGGGAATGGGGATAAAGGGGCCCGTGGAAGGAGGGAAATAAATGTGTAGCTTGATCTTTAACCCATTCAATACCGGTAACATCCATTTTATTATATTCTGGCAATTATAATAAGCCTTTACATGGCTTAGGAAGGACGTCTACCCATTAAAAGGCTACAGTCGACGATCTCAATTAATCCCTTTAGCTATCATATATCCTTTTAATCTTAATACAATCGTCTAAATGTAGCTCAAAACAAATAAAAAATACTTCCCCGGTACAGAAGGGGTTAATAAATATATATATATATATTATCCTTCTATTATACGGGTATCAATCAGGAAAACTTGATCGAAGGTAAACAGGATGTAATAAGAACATAAGAACATAAGAAAATGGGAGTCTGCAGAAAGCCGATTGGCCTAAGCAAGGCAGATCCCTGTCCCACACAACCCCAATTATAAAGCCCAATTATATATATTATGTAATGTGTGCAATCACTTATTAAATGTCACTGATGGCATGACTTTAATGTTAGCTTCAGAATAAAGTATGGGGAGCGTCCCCATTTATATTGATAAGTTATTAAAAATATTATGAATATTTTATTAAGATTATTCCTATAAGTATGATGAAATATATTTATCTTAAAACAAACGTTGGAATCGCAACGACAAGACGATTCCAAATATACCATAATCTTGAATAGTCAAAATCAGACCAAAATCATCGATTTGCCTGGGCTTAATTAAACCCAGGCATTTTTAAACAAATGTTTTCGATTATGGGAGAATGGTTGGTCGAAATTGAAATCTACGACCATGTATGGAAGCTGTCGATGACACCAGGTAGAATTCCCTAGGACTTATAGTTTGGGCTACAGAGGACTTTTAATGTCCAAAAACTGGTCATTTGGGCCCTTCTGGGAGGCCTAGTCAAATACGAAATCCTAAACTAATTGTCCGATTTCAATTCTGTCTGCGCCATTCGATTTACCGTGTCAAAGTAAACTTATGGTTAACATTTGAACAAAATCCATACATAGGTAACTCGTCTATGGGTGATTTAGAAATTTTCTAAATCAAAATCAAAATTAGGCCTATTGGGCCTACAAAATGGTCTAAATCCAAACATTTATATACCGTTGGAATCGCAACGACGAGACGAATCCATATATACCCATGAAAACTCGAAATTCGAAAGTCGCCCGCCAAGTGAAAAACATTTCCTTGGATTTTGGACCCAAATATTTTCGATTCTGGGCGAATGGCTGGGCGAAAATGACATAAGACCATGTATAGAAGCAGCTCGGCGAGACAAATCTAATGACATCAAGTAAAATTCCCTAGGACTTATAGTTTGGGCTACAGAGGACTTTTAATGTCCAAAAACTGGTCATTTGGGCCCTTCTGGAAGGCCAAGTCGTATACGAAATCCTAAACTAATGGTCCGATTTCAATTATGTCTGCGCCATTCGATTCAGCGTGTCAAGGTGTACTTGTGGTATAAATTTGAACAATATCCTATGTAGATAACTACGGAAAGTACCGATACTGTACCTCGTTCTATTAAAATGTATTAGTTATCCATTCAAAGTATCGTTTTCTGTAAAGATTGTTGAAAGAAAAATATCCCCTCTTAAATATTGTATGGCTAACTATACTATTTGAACATAACATATCACTTGCGTGGCTGCTCCACTATAAGTGGGTAGATTGGGTGGAAGGAAGGCACAGGATAGAGCTTTAATTATATACCCTTTAACTAATAACACTCAACAAAGCCACTCCAACAGCTTCTTTTCTGACTTAGACAGCCATCATGTAGGGGACAGTGTTTATTAAACTATAAAATAGGCCTATTGGGCCTACAAAATGGTCTAAATCCAAACATTTATATACCGTTGGAATCGCAACGACGAGACGAATCCATATATACCCATGAAAACTCGAAATTCGAAAGTCGCCCGCCAAGTGCAAACTTTTCCTGGGCTTTTATTAAAACGCAGGGATTTTGGAAACAAATATTATCGATTCTGGGTGAATGGCTGGTCGAAAATGTAATCGACGACCATGTATAGAAGCTGCTCGTAGAGTAAAAACGAATGGCACCAAGTAGAATTCCGTAGGACTTATAGTTTGGGCTACAGAGGACTTTTAAAGTCCAAAAACGGGTCATTTGGGCCCTTCTGGGAAGCCTAGTCATATACGAAATCCTAAACTAATTGTCCGATTTCAACTCTGTTTGCGCCATTCGATTCAGCGTGTCAAAGTGAACTTATGGTTAAAATTTTAACAAAATCCATACATAGATAATTAGTCTATGGAGTTTTTAGTTTAAAATAGGCCTATTGGGCCTAAAAATTTGTCAACATTAAAAAATTCATATACCGTTTGAATAGCAACGACGAGACTATTTCAAATATACCATCCGCAATTGCATTATGTAATTAATTTTATGTAAACTTAGGTTGGATCGTCTCGCTATAAATCTCACCTGCAAGCACTCTTGATTGAGTACTTCGTATATTGCTCGTTTCAGGAATAATGCGAGACAAACTAAGCCTGGATAATCTTTTAGTATACAGCAAATAAGTGTAGCTGCATCCATTTGAAACAAACGTGAGCTTCTGCCGATATACACTCCCTCCTATTGGCATCTGCTTGGATATATAGGTTATATAACCGTCCTGTGATTATTGTTGTTGGGGACCATGGTGATCATACCGGACCCACTGACCCAGCCCTGCCGAGCTCCTACTCTGACTGGCCAATCACTGCCTGGCTGCCTTGTGGACAACACCGCAAGCCTGTTTAACAGACTTTGCCCGGTGAAGAGGCACAGCCCGCTGGACACTGCTCGATAATGTTAGACGGGGCTTTAGATATTGCGGATACCAATTATTGATCAATACATACTTGGTGCCTTGACATCACTTATTAGCGCGACTGTACAGTTTCTGCCATGGCCATCCCTTTTGGGGCGCTTCCTCTGGAAGCTTTGATGATTTTGTTCTATTTTACCTTTAAAGAATTAGTCTATTGTAAACATGCATGTCTAGTTCCTAATTTGCTTAAATAAATCATTGCTCCTTGGTACAAAGTGGGTCTGATCCACGAGTTTGACCTCCCAATATAAACTACCCCCTGGTTGGTAGAGACCATTTATATAATGGGAAATAGAAGTGCCCTCCACGGATCTTTGTTTTTGTCCATACACAGCTAATGTTCATATTTTCTCATTCATTTTTGTTATATAAAGTGTAAGGCAATTTCTATCCAGTTACAGTATCTCCATTTGGCTTATTTGCGATCATAGTTCTGTTTGAAATGCATTTCAGTTTAAGTTTCTTGTATGCATGTATTTACTCAGGCCCATTCCCCACTTTTCTAAAAAAAAAAAAAAGTGAACATCAATTGACCCAAATTTACTTCAATCAGCACTTCTAGGCTACAAGGCCAACATTAGGAAAAGATTTACCAGCCAATCTTATCAGTGAAGTGTGCATATAATGTTAGGGATTAATGAGAGCATGTATGTGATCCACCAGGATTCGAACCCGGGTTATCACAGATTTTTAGACACCTTAACCATTACATAGTTAGATAAAACTATAATTTATAAAATTAATTGGAATGAGGATCTACAATTAATCTATTAAACTAATGTAACTGAAATGCATGCTGAACACTGCAAAAAACAGTATTCCTTTATCTTAAAATTTTAGTTCAATACATAAAATTTCCTAAGAAATCCATCCCCAATATAGCATTTTTATTAATTGCCATTTTCACATTTACAACTTGGGTACGATTTCATCAGACTAGGATCTTGATACTCTAATATTAAAGCCAAGCATTATACTCAAATTATAATTTTTATTTTTATTTTTTTGTCGAACACCCCAGCTATGGGGCATGTGCCTGGTATACTGTAATGGTTACTATACAGTATATACATTATGGTTAAAATGGCCAAGTCCATCAAGTTTGGTAAAAGTCTGGAGACCGTTTAAACAAGTGCCCTTGCTAATTTCAGGCTATAAGGAAATTGGAGCCATGAGCATCGATAATAAAGAGAAATGCAAAAATAATGAGTTTCCGATGGATAAAAAGTATGGTTAATTTGGTTTTATGTACTTATATATGCATTATGACCGTATTTTAGCTGATAATTCTGTTAAACATTGATGGCCACAGCTCCAACTTCCATATAGACCAAAACTCACATGTGGTCAATTGGGGTAATCTCACTGCCATTTTCCAAGCAGCATCAACTGGAACATCCTTAGTTAGTCCCCACCCCACTAAGATACCAATATCCACAAAAGCAGGATTTAAACCCAAAACAATTATAAAAAGGTACCCCAAACATTACAAACTCCAAAAGCATGGAAATATCTTTACATAAAACATTAAAAGGTTATGAAAAGTATATATTTTTTCCTTTTTTTTTATTGTTTATCATGAAATTGGAATGATCTTTCTTCCCAGAACTGAAACTGGAATGTTTCCTTTTCATGGTTATTGGTCAACTAGATCACTGGCAGGTGCAAAATACTGTATAAATAAATTTTGAGCCAGTATAAAATAAAAAAATTAATCCTTATGAAATTTCTTAAAACGGTGAAAAAAATTACTCTTATTAAAAAAACTATTTGCAAACTAAAATATAAAATGCAACAATATACTCTACAATAAACTTGGTCTTCATGGAAAATTCAGAATAAGAGAACTAAAGCGAAAATTTGATTAAACCTTTTTGGTAATTAAATAAGGAAATAAACTACCTCCTGAAATGATAATACTGTACTGAAACTTAGGTCTCTGGTAAAGATTGATTAGACATTATTGAAAGCGATTTATTTAATCAACCTCCTCGATGGTGGGTCCGGATCCGCCACCGCCGCCGCCGGGGGCAGCTCCACCGGCACCAGGGGCACCACCAGGGGCACCGGGGAAGCCACCGGGCATACCACCGGGCATACCACCGGGGGGGGCACCACCGGCTGCCGCGTACATCTTTGTGATGATAGGGTTGCAGGTCTGTTCAATTTCCTTCTGCTTGTGTTCATATTCTTCCTTCTCGCCCAGCTGGTTGGCATCCAGCCACTTGATGGCATCGTTACAGGCTTCCATGATCTTGTTACGGTCCTCCTCAGATACCTTGTCCTTGAACTTCTCTTCCTCAACAGTAGACTTCATGTTGAAGCAATAGGATTCCAGCGAATTCTTGGCAGACACTCGGTCCCTCTGCTTCTCATCCTCAGCCTTGTACTTCTCGGCATCCTGCACCATACGCTCTATCTCCTCCTTGCTGAGACGTCCCTTGTCATTGGTGATAGTAATCTTGTTCTCTTTGCCAGTTGACTTGTCCACAGCAGACACATTGAGAATACCGTTAGCATCAATATCGAAGGTCACTTCAATCTGTGGGACACCTCGGGGTGCAGGGGGGATGCCAGTAAGCTCAAACTTACCAAGGAGATTGTTATCCTTAGTCATGGCACGTTCACCCTCGTACACCTGGATTAACACACCAGGTTGGTTGTCTGAGTAGGTGGTGAAGGTCTGGGTCTGCTTGGTGGGAATGGTGGTGTTACGCTTGATGAGGGCAGTCATGACTCCACCAGCAGTCTCAATACCAAGAGACAGAGGGGTTACATCCAACAGTAGAAGATCCTGGACGGCCTCAGACTTATCACCGCAGAGGATGGCAGCTTGGACGGCAGCACCGTAAGCAACAGCCTCATCGGGGTTGATCGACTTGTTCAGCTCCTTGCCATTGAAGAAGTCTTGCAGAAGTTTCTGGATCTTGGGAATTCGAGTTGAGCCACCAACCAACACTATGTCGTGAATTTGAGCCTTGTCCATCTTGGCATCACGTAGGGACTTCTCCACAGGCTCAAGGGTGCCACGGAAAAGATCGGCACACAGCTCTTCAAAACGGGCACGAGTGATTGAGGTGTAGAAATCAATACCTTCAAACAAAGAGTCAATTTCAACACTGGCCTGAGTAGAGGAGGAGAGGGTTCGCTTTGCTCGTTCACAAGCAGTACGCAGACGGCGCAGGGAACGCTTGTTCTCAGTGGGGTCCTTCTTGTACTTTCGCTTGAACTCTTGCAGGAAGTGGTTGACCATCCGGTTGTCGAAGTCTTCACCTCCCAAGTGAGTGTCACCTGCAGTGGACTTTACTTCGAAAATGCCATCTTCGATGGTAAGAATGGACACATCGAAGGTACCGCCGCCCAGATCGAAGATAAGAACATTACGCTCACCGCCTACTTTCTTGTCAAGACCGTAGGCGATGGCAGCAGCGGTGGGCTCATTGATGATACGCAGCACATTGAGCCCAGAGATGGTCCCAGCATCTTTGGTGGCTTGACGCTGGGAGTCGTTGAAGTAGGCTGGGACGGTGATCACAGCATCTTTGACTATGGACCCAAGGTAGGCCTCTGCGGTTTCCTTCATCTTGATTAGCACCATGGATGAGATTTCCTCTGGGTAAAATGATTTCTTCTCCCCCTTGTACTCTACTTGAATCTTTGGTTTTGTGCTGTCATTAATTACATCGAAAGGCCAGTGCTTCATGTCACTCTGAACGTGGTGGTCCTCAAATTTGCGGCCAATCAGTCTCTTGGCATCAAAGACAGTGTTGTTGGGGTTCATGGCTACTTGGTTCTTGGCAGCATCTCCAATGAGACGCTCTGTGTCTGTGAAGGCCACATAGGAAGGAGTGGTGCGGTTTCCCTGGTCGTTGGCGATGATTTCCACCTTCCCATGCTGGAACACTCCTACACAGGAGTAGGTTGTCCCCAAGTCAATACCCACAGCTGCAGCTTTAGTAGCCATTTTCTGAAATAAAAAAAATAAATTAATTATCTCAAACATTTATGACCGTTAATTTCCACAATTCTGATTAGGCCATGTGATCAAATTCAGCATTTCCATTCTGAATTTAACTATACATTCCTAGTCATCTCTCTTAATCTGGGGGAGCTTTTAAGGGTGTAAAGCAGAAGCCGGACATTTAAATAATTACAAAGTTACTGTAAATAATTATAGTTTGACCGTCTTTGCATTTATTTATACAAAAAAAAAAAAAAAATCTCCCTTTCATTAAATGTTTTATAGGATTGCAGGAAATTAGTATTTACCCAGTACCAACAATTTAAAAACACTGCCCCACAAGTGGGGAGGGCTACGAAGATCAGGGAAAGGGTTAAAAAGGATAAAAAGGAAAAATAAGCTCTATTTGGCAATTACTGGTTGCCGTGGGATAGGCCTATATCAATTTTTCGGTAAACATTTACTTTCGTAATCACTGGCAAAAATTTGTTAAGCAAGAATTTACTAGAACTGCTTCACGCCCTTAACCCGGGGAAAGCACCAGGACTCTCTAGGCATAAAAAAAAAACAAAAAACACCCCACTGGCACTCAAAACAAAGCATTGTGATTTAAGTAATAATTCCCCTCTCCACATATCGCCACCTACTTTCCCACTCCTCAATTATACGGTATTTTCCCTATTATTCCTGATATTTATAGAGTAATATCGCGCGAGAATGGAGTTTCTCAAGCCCTCTAGAAGACTAGTCTCTCACCGGTCTGGGCGAGATTACGACCGCGGGGCTAAAACATAAATTTCTCAGCCAATTGCGGTTACTAGTTTTATTGCTTTTAATGTTCATATTGAAAGTAAAACTGGCACAGATGGTAAATAGGACACTTTTGTCAGAAATTAAGCAATTACCTTCGCACCGCGGGACCTTTCAAATTCCATAGCTACGCGCTTTAAGAGTTAAACAGTCCCAGGTTTATAGATATGACTAAGTATCCATAGAAAAGTGAATTTCAGAAGGGAAATTAATATTGTAACCGATCTAAAAAAAATTACTTCACAAGATACTTACAGAACGGAAATGCAGATTTTATATTATTATTATTATTAATTGTGGACATTGACGATATTTCAGACAATGGGTTTCAGAGGCCGTGTGGCATAGTTTTTCAGGAATAACTTAATTTGACATTTTTTTTCACACCGTCCCCTAATTTTCTTCAATATAGTGCATTACCAAAAGTATAGATATAAGCCACTCGTCCCTGTGTCATTAGGCTAAAGTCGCACTTTAATGACTAAGAAACAGACAAGGGTACCGTGGCTTACCTGTGAGAACCACCAAACCATTATTGCTCCACCATCAAACACTGTAGTTATCAGCCACCACCCAACCCTATTATCACCTTTAAATTAAAGTTATGTCAATAGAAAGTATAAATATACAAACTATGTATTTTTGTATATTTATACTTTATATTGGCAGATTACTTGAATCTAAAGGCGATAATAGGGTTGGGTGGTGGCTAATAACTACCGTGTTTGATGGTAGAGCAATAATGGTTTGGTGGTTTGCACAGGTAAGCCACGGTAGCCTTGTCCGTTTCTTAGTCATTAATGTGCGACTTTGACCTCATGACACAGGGACAAGTGGCTTATTTAAACACTTTTGGTAATGCACTATATTGACAGAAATTAGGAGACGGTGTGAAAAAAGCGGTGTCAAAATATCATACTGATCCATCTTTGTTAACAAGTTATTCCCAAAAAATTATGACACACTGCCTCCGAAACCCATAGATTACCCTCAAAACCCCCGTTTTCTATTATGATGCGCGATCAGTTTTAATTCTCCCGAATTAAAAAGTGCCCTTATTACAGAATAGATATCGACCCTTTAGAGGCAGTCCAAAGAAAAATTACTAAAAAGATTCCTAATATTAGAAATTTATCTTATGAGGAAAGGTTGAAAGTCTTAGGCTTGCACTCACTAGAAAGCCGAAGATGTAGGGGACATGATAGAGGTATTTAAATGGATAAAAGGTTTAAATAAGGGCAATATAGAGGAGGTATTAAAGCTAAAGAACGGCAACATAACCCGCTCAAATGGTTTAAAGTTAGAGAAGTTTAGATTTAGGAACTATATAGGAAAGCACTGGTTTGGGAATAGAGTTAACATGTGGAATGCACTGCCCAGAACAGTAATTAGCTCAGAAACAGTTGAAAGCTTTAAGCATAAGTTGGATTCCCATATGGGTGATATGGGCTTTGTGTGAATGGGAGCTGCCTCATGTGGGCCACATGGCCATATGCAGTTTCCCGCGATCTTATGACCTTATGTTATGTAATTGGGGTTGGTGTAACTGGGATCTGCCTTGTGAGGGCCGATCGGCTTTTTTGCAGACTCCCATTTTCTTATGAATTGTGTGTGTTTTGTTTTTTTAGTAATTTAAAGGCTTTTAAATTTTTAAGAGCAGCGGGGGTCTGGGATAAGGACAATTTTACACTCAGTACGATAGCCTAGTGTTTTCCTAGTTTTGTTTTCCTAGTGTTTTCCTAGTTTTGTTTTCCTAAGTGTTTTTCTAGTTTTGTTTTCCTAGTTTTGTTTTCCCAAGTGTTTTTCTTTTTCCTAGTTTTGTTTTCCTTTTTCCGAAGTTTTTTACAATCATGTTAAGATTTCAAAATACAGTAAACTTCCGTTAATCCGAAGGGCAGCGGACCGGCCCTCGTTCGGATTAGTGGATTTTTCGGATTATCGGATTTTACCCCTATGAACCTGTGTATGACAAACATTGAGGCATTAGGCCACCCAAATGACACAATGGTGCACACACACATATCATATGTTCATGAAATAACTTCAAAAGTTTACCATTGTCATTGTAGCCTACTTCAAAACATTCAGATTAGGCCTAATGGTCAAAGGAATCTGCTGATATAAACGTAAACACCATATGTCCGCATCGTCGTCGTCTTCTTCCGTCTAGCGAGTTGAGTTTGTCTTGCTCTTGAAGATCAGATCAGATGTGGTTCGGGAAGTAATGCCTTAACAACGGCACTTCCCCGAGAGGTTCTTGTAATTTTCCTTTTGTGACGTGCTCTGTTATATTATATTGTATTGAAAGCACCCTTGTCTTGTTGTCTTGAAAGCACCCTTGGGACGCTCCGATCACTGAACTATAAATAGTAGCGTATCGGAACGTCCAAAGGTGTGTTTTCAAGCTCAAGACTGAATGCGCTTGCAGAAAATGCGGTGCAAGCCAGTAGCGCATCGGAGCGTCCCAAGGATGCGTTCAAGAGCAAAACAAACTCTCTAGCAGACGATGTAGAAGAAGGTGTTTAAGTTTATATCAGTAGCTTCCTTTGACCATTAACTCCCTCCGACATATTATGTTCCAATAACTCCGAGGAAGCGGGAGCCCCAGGATCATTGCCACTGCCTCGCACTACACTCACAACAACACTGTGGCCGTTAGAATTATCGGAGGAGGCTGAGGTTGCCACCAACGGTTTTATCGTATGGTAACTTATCGGACTTACTGAGCTCATATGACGCACAATCGCGTCATAAACTTATTGGAGAGGTATAGAGATAAGTCCACATGACGCGATCGCGTCATATATGTCTGGGGGAGTTAATCTGAATGTTTTGAAGTAGGTAATAGGCTACAATGACAATGGTAAACGTTTAAAGTGAATTCATGAACATATGATATGTGTGTGCTCCATTATGTGTCATTTGAGTGGACTAATGCCTCAAAAAGGGGACTTTGGGACTTCTTGAAATTCGGACCATCGGGTGAATTCGGATTTGGCCTCAAATTCAAAAATGCGGACTATTGGGAGATTCGAATCATCGGTAGTCAGATTAACGGACTTTTACTGTATATATACGTGTGTGAATTAAACGTGCAACAGGGATAGAGATCAGGAAATGACTGAACACCCAAGATAATCTTTTAAGTCACATCTCCCATTATCTGAACTTAAAGAAGGGAGTAAGGCATTGGTTAGAATTGGAAAGGGGATATAGTAACATTGAGTAAACTGAGTGTGGTAAAAATTATTTATAATTTATGAATAATTATATAAAATTATTAGAAACTTGGGTCAAATTGGATTTTCGAGTCACTAGTGTTTTTTGTATTATATTCCTTTTTCTCATCAGTTCCTTCATTGAATAGCGTGTTTTAAGGTGTTTTTCCTTCTGCAAATTCACTTTTACCCATTATTTTGCAATATTAAAACATGCCCCCTAAAACCATATTTTGTCATTAACCTAAAATAACGGGGGGGGGGGGGGGGGGGGGGGGGGGGGGGGGGGGGGGGCTGCCGCCCCCGTAGGCCCGTAGGGTTAGCATTGATATAGAATATGACAAAATATGGTAAATTTTTTGAAAAATATTAGTTCTCAGCTAATTCAAGATGGCCACCATTATTCCTTCCACCCTTATTTAACCCACAAAGTCTAAGGAAAAATAATTTAATATGCAGCGGTAAAGACATATATTGCGGTGACTAATTACTCTATGACAAAGCTATAGTACAAACATTATATCCCATACGTGACCGAAAATCCAATTTGTCTGAAACTAGTTTTAATCCATTCCTAAACAGGGATATTACAGAAACTACCACTAATTTTCTCATGGTTTTCAGTTTTGTTTTAGGTAGTTAATTATACAGTAGGCCAGTTGAAAATTAGTTACAATCCCTGGAAAATTTAATTTCTCCCATTATCCAACGATCTTAAAATACTCAGATTTAAGTAATTTTCAGAGTAATATACAATCGGCGTGGGTATTTGCACCCGACCGTGAAAACACCACGAGCTGTATTTGCACCCGACCATGAAAATAACACTTGTATTTGCAGTCTATAGTAGTCTTATTTATATTTCAATACAAACAAATATAGAAAAACGAACATTATAACAAGTGAAACCGACAAATATAGTATATATAATATATATGAAGCAGTGAGCGGAATATCTTCCGTTTCATATTCATAAATGTTCACTCCCACATCACTTTTCTCGTAGCCAGAGTTCACTAAGATCATCGGAACCCCCTGATCGCACCAACACCGCCCTATGACCTGTAAAGAGAAATACCGTACCGGTACTAAAATGTCCAAGAAACTATGCAGCGTTTGACAGTGGTACGAGTGTCTACCTTGAAAGGATTTAATTCTTAAAAGAGGCTATTAAGACTTGGAAAATGCATGCAATGGTTGCAATAACATATCCTCTTGCCACAATCAACTATATATCCACAAACATAGGTCACCAACACAAGCCCATCGAATGGATTGGCTGTGGCAAAAACTGTAGGAAATGGTTTAATTTAATTTGCACTAAACATTCGATAGGCACAGATACCGTAGAAGGGTACAACTGTGATGTGTTTCTCAGATTATTAAGTGCGTATCCTAGCTAGGCTATACGATTCTATTTTTGACTAGTGCATTTTAATAAGAGATTATGCAGTTACAATCCAAATCCCCTGATAGGCCAAGACTATGTTTACACAAGACCCCACCGAATTTAAAAAACGGGCAGGGAGTGTTGTACACCTTCGTTGGTGGTCTGGAAATGCAACGACAGAGCGAGTATTGTCATTTAAAACCAGCATTTAATTAAAATTATAAGATACACGGTACTTTATGAAGGTTGAAAGCCCTTTAATATTAGTGGGTCTGTTTTAATGTGTAAATGTCGGTATCGCAAAATAAGACTAAATCGGGTGCAAATACCGTGCAGTGTAATTTACACAGCCGGGTGCAAATACCCACGTCCATAACCAATTTGTTTTGCCTTGGGATACTTATTGAAATCGGCGGTAACATTCAAGACAGCTAGAGCCGCCTTATTTACAAAGTTTCTTTATATTTTTTCCAAGGAATATAGGGTTTAATTGTTGTTTTTCATGGTTTGAGTGGAAGATTTGGATAATTATCGCGAATAGACTCGGCGTTATTATACTTAATTTATTAGGGAAAGTGAAGCTACATGGAATCCTTATAATATACTCACAGATTCCATTGTGGTAGAATAGTTTTGATAAGTTTTGTAAAGAGAAAGATCTAGGTGTGTTTGTTAGCAATGATTTGAAGCCTAGAAAACAGTGTATAAGCGTTCGTAATAAGGCAAACAGGATTCTCGGGTTCATCTCTAGGAGTGTGAGTAACAGAACTGCTGATGTTATCTTAAAACTTTACTTGTCATTAGTGAGACCCCACATGGATTATGCTGTCCAATTTTGGTGTCCTTATTACAGAATGGACATAAATTCATTGGAGAGAGTACAGCGTAGAATGACAAAAATGATCCATAATATTAGAAATCTTTCGTATGAAGAAAGGTTGAAGAAATTAGGTTTACATTCGTTAGAGAGACGCAGAGTTAGAGGGGATATGATAGAGGTGTTCAAGTGGGTTAGTGGGATTAACAAAGGGGACATGGCAAATGTACTAAAGCTCAGTGATAGCGAAAGAACTCTTACCAATGGTTTCAAATTAGATAAATTTAGTTTCAGAAAAGATATAGGCAAGTATTGGTTTGGTAACAGAGTTGTAGATGGGTGGAATGGACTACCAAGTGCTATAGTGGGATCTAAAACTGTAGGGAGCTTTAAGATAAAATTGGATAAGCATATGGACGAGAAGGGTTGGGTGTGAAGGGGGATCAGCCGGGTTGGGCCAATCAGCGCTCTGCAGACCTCCATAATCCTGCGTTAATCTCTAACCGTTTTGGTAAGATGATCCTCAGGGTATTAGAGTGTGAAGCCTATAATTGGGCTTTGTAATTGAATTGGGGTTGTGTGGGACAGGGATCTGCCTTGCTTAGG
The DNA here is from genome assembly GCA_032716605.1 of Paralithodes platypus. Classification (NCBI taxonomy): domain Eukaryota; kingdom Metazoa; phylum Arthropoda; class Malacostraca; order Decapoda; family Lithodidae; genus Paralithodes; species Paralithodes platypus. Next base: position 29,572,546 of record CM064515.1, read on the forward strand.
CCAATCGGCTTTCTGCAGACTCCCATTTTCTTATGTTCTTATGTTCTTATTAACTATTTTGTCGATATAAATAGTCCCGCGCGTAAACAAACTCAGTCCCGCAATCTTGAGCGTTCTGCTACGGACGTGTTCATGTTTACAAAAAGTGTTCGAAATGGAGTACACTCACTACGGTAAAGTGTTATGTTCCACAAAGATAAGAACATAGATGTTATTGTATGAACCCACAGTAGCTGGCATGCAACTTGCAAGGGCTTGTGTTGTATCCCACGTACTGGGTCTAGGGCACTCTAGGGTTAGGTTAGGTTAATATAATAGGTCTCGGAAACAAGATTCGTAGTTGCGGTAGTATTTACATCAAAACTATAGTTAACTATCAAAACTATTCTTCCACAGTGGAATCTATGCAAGTATATTATAAGGATTCCATAGAGCTTCACTTTCCCCAATAAATTATGTATAATAACGCTGAGTCTTTTCAAAAAAATTACCAGGATTTGCATTAACTTACCCATTATTCATTAATCTGAAGATACTCAGTCAAATGGCGCCATTTATTGGGTGAATCGTGCTTTTACAGTAAGGAAAATTGTGGGGAGGCCATGCACGCTTCCAAAATGTACAAATATTAGATTAGATTAACCTTACCCTAATATAATATATCATATAATATATAGTTTTTGTGAGTAACGTTCAAGCCATTTATTGGGTGAATCGCACTCACCGCATCTTTCAAAAACAAGAAGAGGAGGACCCAGGTCGAAGGATTCATTGGGTGCAATGCTTTGTTTACGTTCGGGACAATATTTTAGTGTTATTTTTCGGTGTAATCGGGTTTTTTCAAGTGTCGATAACTAAATTCCTCCTTGCGGACTAGGCTATAATGAGAAAAATATGGCGAGTCTATTGGTCCCTATTTTCCCTAATAAATTATTTCCAATAGGGCTGCGAAAGAGGTCTTTAATATTATCAAATCGGCATCTATTTTGCCAGTCAAGGGCTTAATATTTTCACTGCCATCTATAGGGATTTTTGTTTTTACAGTGCTTTATATAGTGTACAAAATGTATTTCCAGAGGTTGAAACTAATAGTAATAGGCCTATGATCTTTGCAACATCCTCATTCTATAATAGCCTTCAATATTGAGAAATAATGGTACAATTTTAGTTACTGGACACCTATTGGACAGGTACCGCCAACGATTTAATACATATTTGTTTTCGGTTTCCACGCATCCAACACCAAGCTACACCCTTTTCTGGTGTACGAAACGGTTATACTGATGTTTTGGACCAACAGTTAGCCCATCGATCTTTTTAGGCCTAATAGGTCCGGTAGAGCATATACATCATTGCTATATATGCCATTAAGAGCTGAAATGTGTTATAGGCCTAAGGCAGAAAAGAAAAAACAAAACAAAAAACGCTAAAATACAGTACGTTATACTGTACTGTAAAACAATAAGTTTTTCAGCCAGTACCCAACCAGCAGGGGTGTGGGGGCGGCAGCCCCTACCCATATACTAGGTTAGGTTAGGTTAGGTAAGGCTAATAGCCTAGCACATTAAAATAAAATAAAAAATAACAATAATAGCCTAACCCAACCAGTGGGGGTGTGGGGGCAGCAGCCCCCACCCACAATACTAGGATAGGTTAGGTAAGGTCGTTAGGTTAGGCTAATGTCTTCCCAAAGTTGAGTATTTTTATAACATAAGATATTAGGCTACCCACTCCACCCCGTGAAATCCGAGCCAGCTTTCGTCAAAAGTTGGCTCGGGTATTCACAAAATTGGGTTTTATGGGTTTGCAATTTGGGAAAACCCGAGCCAAGTTTTTATACAAAACTATATTATTGTATTTTTACGCTTTTAACCCCTCATTTTCCCTGAACTTCATAGCCCTCCCCACTAGTGGGGGGGGGGGGGGGGGGCGTGTTTTTAGATTGTTGGATAATGGGTAAATACTCATTTCAACTCTTCAGTATAAAACACTATAGCCTATCTTAAGGAAAAATTGAAAATAAAACTTACTGAAATTGCTGTCTGTCCAAAAAGTCAGGTTTACCTACGAAACACTAAAAAAGCAATGGGGACACTTTAATAATGATAATGAGACAAAATATAAAGAAAACTCTGTTGCGTTCGTGGATGTAGTGTCGCTTTGTTTACTTTACGCTCCGAGTGACTTCCCGGTCCCGCCTAGGCGGTCTACTTAAAATGGCTAAGCTTATAATCAGTTGTTGGGTCAATTTTTTGATAAAAACTTGCGTTATAGGGTATGGGATACAGGACAAGGTTGAGGGGGGGCAGAGCCTCACACCCCCGTGAATTATAATAATAGTCATCTATGTGGCCAGCAGGGGGCAAGTAAAACAGCTGGCGGTCACCTCTAGCGTCCCGGGTAAACAAACCGCAACGACCCTAAGCGACGACTGACCCCCCCCCCCTCTAATTATCTATTTTCGGCCCAAACACCCAGTTTTATTTTCGTCGAAAACCAAATTTAAAGTTTATTATAGGCTAGGCCTATAGTTTTCAATACTAGGCTATTACCGGACCAGAAAAAGGTGTAGCTTGGTGTTGGATGCGTGTAAACCGAAAACAAATTTGTATTAAATCCTCGGTGGTACCTGTCAAATAGGTGTCCAGTAACTCAAATCTTACATAAGAACATAAGAAAATGGGAGTCTGCAGAAAGCCGATTGGCCTAAGCAAGGCAGATCCCTGTCCCACACAACCCCAATTATAGGCTCAACACTAATACCCTGAGGATTATCTTACCAAAATGGTTAGAGATTAACGCAGGATTACGGGGGTCTGCAGACCGCTGATTGGCCCAACCCTGCTGATCCCCCTTCACACCCAACCCTTCTCATCCATATGCTTATCCAATTTTATCTTAAAGCTCCCTATCGTTTTTAATCCCACTATAGCACTTGGTAGTCCATCTACAACTATGTTACCAAACCAATATTTGCCTAGGCCTATATCTTTTCTGAAACGAAATTTATCTAATTTGAAACCGTTGGTACGAGTTCTTTCGCTATCACTGAGCTCACTTACAGAAATAATTAGGGGTAGTTTCGGTAATAAGTACCTAAAATGAGCTTATTCATGTTTAGCCTACTTGTTAAAGTAATAATTGTAAAGCTGAAACACATTACATGCATAGCCTGCTATGCATATCATTTTTAGCTAAAAAATATTTATACAGAGTAGGCCTAGCCTATTCTACAAAATGGCCTGAAGTAACACTAAGGTAAGCAATACTCGACTGCACGAGATTAATTCATAAATTATTCTCAAATATATAGCCTATAACATAATAAAATGGGAGTGCAGAACATACACAAGGGAGATCCCTCACACCCAAACCAAATAATAGGCCCAGCTCACTAACACCATGAGGACCGACCTCGCCAAAACAGTCAGGTCAACATAAAACTGGGGTCTCAGGCAGAGCTCCAATTGGCCCATACCCGGCAGATCCCCCACACATCTCTTACTAAGAGCTCTCAGCCTATGCCCGAGAGGAAGTAAATTGGAATATAAAAAGAAAGATTTTTTTTTTTTTTTTTATATATATAGGCCTATATATAGCCTAGGCTAGCCTACAGTGACTAGACCTATATAGGCTAGGCTATATCTGCCTTGTATGGGCCAATAGGCTTAGGCCTAGCCTACGATAATTTTGGTGTAAATTCCATAATTTATTGGCCAACGATAATTTAAGAGTTGAATCTGGCAACACTGGGTGTCCTACTTTACATCCAGTCGTCCACGATATCCTCGCTAAGCGGCGTGCATGTACCTCAATGTTCCTGCAGTTTTGAGTAATTTGACTTCTACATTTTCAAGAGCAGCGGGGGCCGCCCCAAGTTGGTTGAGGGTAGCCTAGTAAGAGATTAATGTCCGAGGCGGCGGGCGAGTCAAGCGAGTGTTTACGTAGCCTATCCTCTCTAGGCGGCGGTCACACAAGACAAAGCCGTTTTTGTAAATAATTAGAAATGTTTAGCAAAACAGCAATGGTTAACCAAACTTTAAAATGTGATCAGTTGGCTAGGGAAGTGTATAGCTTAGGACTATGTAGGCCTAATTCCATTGTTCGATACTCGTACAAATGGTCGCATATCCGTTTCAGATGGCCAAGAAAAAGCTAACTAAAACACTTAACTTAAGCCTTGTATAGCCTCCACTGGCCTAGGCTAGCCTATGCAACATCAACACGATTTTACAAGCAGCCAGCACATTTCTGAAACTCACCTTCTGCAGTAGACTTGGCCTAATATTGAAAATTAGTAAACGTAGAGTCGTCGTTACAGGAAAATAAGTTCAAAAGTAGGCTACGCTCGATCTGAAAAATCCATACCAATCACATTCGAACTGTTTTCGTGTTTGGTTAACAATTATGAATTACCTCTAGGCTAACTACAATTGTATACCATACATAGGCTAGGCAAAAAAACAATTTAAGAAGCCGAAGATACACCTAGAGTTCTAGAACCTGACGGCATGATCAATGTTTCCCGCATTCTCCAGCCGGGTGTCAATAAACCCTCAAAAATCTGACGCGCGAGAAAAAATACATCTGTACTGAATGAAAAGTTCGTATACGCTCTTACAGTCCACAAAACAACAATGCATACTCACGATTATATAAATAGATGGTTAACAATTAGGAGCAAGATGAACACCGTCCCTACTTCGTCTGGGCCTCGGCTGGTATGAGGGTTGGAGAAGAGCACTGCAGAAGACCGCGAGTCGGCCGGAGAGAACATCACATCCACGGAATGTTCTAGAAGCATTCCATGACGTTAACCAATAATAATACAGACTGTCTATGACGTCATTGTTGGTCTTCTCTGATTGGTTTGCGTCATTGAACCTAACGTGCCGGATTGGTCCAGAATTGGCGCGCAATTTGGGGAATTTCAGAGGGGCGGGGAATGGGTGCTGCCACAGAAGTACCAACCTCTCCGATGCTGTTTAAAGGCCGCGTCACACGAAGGTTTTCTCACGTGATCTTTTTTCGGCATCTCTGCAATAGAAGTTTGTGAATGGAACTTTGAAATATAATGCCAAATATAATCATCTTGCAATCAAAATGCCGACATCGATGCAAAGAGACCCCCTAAATGCTTGTCAGTCAGTATAAAGTTGCCCTACGAAAGTTGCCGAAATAAGCGCTAATCAGTCTGACCACGTGAACTTGTAGGGTTAGGTGAAGCAAGGGTGAAGCGACTCATAACCGAAGGGAAAGAAAATTCCTTGGAAGGGAAAGGAAAGTTAAGGGAAGGTATGGGTTTTTAAGAATACGACTCTTAAGCCTTTTCTTTCTAGACTGTTCCCCATAATGTATCAAACATTTTGCGTACATTTGCTAAATATAAGTTACCGAGGTTTTTAAGAACTAGACAAGAAGCTTTAATCTTGCCCCGAGTAGTAGACTTTTTTGTATATTGCTAAAACCAATGAATGTCTTGCATAATTAGTTCCACTGATAATTTTGACTGAATCTAGTATTTGTAAGAATATGATGTGTAGGCTATTCATAATTGTTCTAGAAGAGCTGGTAGTGTGTAGGATATTAGAAAGGGCTAGATGTTACATGATAATTCCCTGATAAGGTTATCAACCTGATGATAAAGTCACGATTTTTAAGAATTTGCCATTTACATAATCAAATTTAAGGGGTTTATCTCTGCGTGTTAACCCCGGCCCTTTGTCCCGGCGACGTCTATTTAGTAACATTCTAGCTATATATTTAGACGATTTGATGTAGTTTATGAATGTGGGTATGAGGGGGATCTGCCAGGTGTGGGCTAATCGGCTCTGCAAACTCCCGTTTTCTTATGTTGACCTCTGACCGTTTTAGTGAGGTCGGTCCTCATTGTGTTGGTGAGTTGGGCCTATAATTAGTCTTATATTATTGGGGTTGGGTGTGAGAGGGATCTGCCTTGTGTCGGCTCTGCAGACTCCCGTTTTCTTATGTTCTTATATCCTTTTTTCAAGTGGTTAACCCATGTACCGGTGACATACTTGTACTGTATCTGTATTCTGGCTACTATTAGACGATTCTGTTTAGTTTAAGAAGGGCCTCCAACAATTAATTGCTTCAATTAATCTCACTTAACCCTTCTTAGCTACCACAGATCCTTTTTAAACTGCACAAAATCATCTAAATACAGCTAGAATAAAATGACCATGATGTCGCCGGTACAGAAGGGGTTAATATGAGTGTGGATTAGTTGGTTAAAATAGGACTTCAGTAGCTATTAACCCTTCTGGAATATTAAGCCAGCACACTGTAAGTCAAGAATAACGTCAGGACTGAAGCCTCTTTTCGAGAACTCCAGTCCCTTGAGTGTGGAAATATGTGTACAGTGGCACTAATAAGTCATGTCCCAGCTGTCATTACGTTTGGCTTGCTCTGTGCTGTATTAATGTCTGCCAGATGTTGAATAGGATGGGTAAGTGTATAGGAACATATGTTTGTATATTTCACTCGATATGCAGAAATGAAGCTTATATATTGCCATACTAATTATTGATCAATACATACTTGGTGCCGAGCCATCACTTATTAGCGTGACTGTACAGAGAGGATAATAAGAACATAAGAAAATGGGAGTCTGCAGAAAGCCGATTGGCCCACACAAGGCAGATCCCTCTCACACCCAACCCCAATCACAAGGCCCAGGCCCAGCTCACTAATATATGCAGAAAGCCGATTGGCCCACACAAGGCAGATCCCTCTCACACCCAACCCCAATCAAAAGGCCCAATTATGAGCGCAGCTCACTAATATGACCAAAGGCACCAAGATGGCTGAGGTTGGGTGTTCTGGGTTACTACTGGAGTGCCTGAGTGTAGTCTTAGTCAGCCAGTACAGTAATAGGGCTTCTCTATTAACCCGCTGAGTACCAGCTAAATATTTATAAATGTACCACCCAGGACCGGCTGATTCTGATTTTTTTTTTTATTCCAGAAACAATAGCGAATGGGTTAGGAATGAATGACAAACCACGAAAAACCGATCAAAAAGCTCAAAAAATGGTCCTACAGAGCCCCCGAAAACGGATTTTACAAAAGTAAAAAATTGAAGGCAATTTCCCCAAAAAACATGTTTTTGCGCGCTCACGCGCACGCGGTTGGACTTTGAGTTTTCAACCATCGGCATTGTTGCGTGGGATACTTACACAGTTCCCATACAAATCTGAGCCCTCTAGGTGCCATAGGACCGGAGTAATTGGGACCGGACCGGCCAGGATGCAAACCATGCGTCGCTGGGGTTTAGCGTTACATACATTGTGGACGCAAACCCTGCGTCGCTGGGGCTCAGTGGGTTAAGGGGGTAGTGATTAGTTTTTAGTCTATATATTTATTTATTTTATAGTTTGCTCGCTAGACCTCCATCAAGCTTAAAGAAACACACCCTAGACCCCACTTCATAAGAACATAAGAAAATGGGAATGCAGAAAGCTGATTGGCCCACACAAGGAGATCCCTCTCACACCAACCCTAATTACAAGGCCTAATTATAGGCCCAGCTCACTAATACAAGGTAAATTTCTAAAAAAAATTGGTAAAAAATTTCCCAGCGGCCAGTTCCTCCTCGAATTACAGGCTCGCTATCGCTCGCCAGGAAAATATTAACACCTAAATGACACGAAAGGTCTTTATATTGACAAAGAAATAGAGCGAAAAGTCTTAAAATCGCCAAACTAATGGAACAAACGTCTTAAAATCTCAAAGCTATAATTGAGCTAGACATGAGAGAGAAAAAGCAGCCACCTCCCCCTTAATACGTCAGCTGGTCAGTCACCCATAGCAAGTCTAGACTATACCTTGAAGGGGAAATGGGTCGTTTTTCTGGTCCCCCTTCTTCCTCATATATAGCCCCATTAGTTTTCAGATTTTAAGACGTTCGGCTCATTAGTTTGGCGATTTTAAGACCTTTCGCCCCTTTATTTGTCAATATTAAGGCTGAACCCAGAAATCAAAATTTCATTTTGTTTTGTTCTTGTTCTATAATGCTTCTTTCAACATAGGAGAATAGCATAGGAGGGAAGAAAAAAAAACATCGCATCCATAAACCCCCGGGGCCCCAGGACCCACGACCCCAGAAAAACATTTTTTTTTCCTTTCAGCCACCAAAATAAAATTGTTGTGTCTTGTCTAAAGGGCTTCTGTAAGCAATAGAAATGATCATATGAGGGCATAAACACCCATATGACATCCCTAGCACCCCTCTGGGTGGGCCCCAATATCATGGATTTTGGTAAACAAGAACAAGAGGACACCCCAAGGCACCAAGAAGATCTACAAACCAAAAACCAGCAATTAGAAAATTCAGACTGCGAGAAAGATCTAGGTGTGTTTGTTAGCAATGATTTGAAGCCTAGAAAACAGTGTATAGGCGTTCGTAATAAGGCAAACTGGATTCTCGGGTTCATCTCTAGGAGTGTGAGTAACAGAACTGCTGATGTTATCTTAAAACTTTACTTGTCATTAGTGAGACCCCATATGGATTATGCTGTCCAATTTTGGTGTCCTTATTACAGAATGGACATAGATTCATTGGAGAGAGTACAGCGTAGAATGACAAAAATGATCCATAATATTAGAAATCTTCCGTATGAAGAAAGGTTGAAGAAATTAGGTTTACATTCGTTAGAGAGACGCAGAGTTAGAGGGGATATGATAGAGGTGTTCAAGTGGGTTAGTGGGATTAACAAAGGGGACATGACAAATGTACTAAAGCTCAGTGATAGCGAAAGAACTCGTACCAATGGTTTCAAATTAGATAAATTTCGTTTCAGAAAAGATATAGGCAAATATTGGTTTGGTAACAGAGTTGTAGATGGGTGGAATGGACTACCAAGTGCTATAGTGGGATCTAAAACTGTAGGGAGCTTTAAGATAAAATTGGATAAGCATATGGACGAGAAGGGTTGGGTGTGAAGGGGGATCAGCCGGGTTGGGCCAATCAGCGCTCTGCAGACCCCCATAATCCTGCGTTAATCTCTAACCGTTTTGGTAAGATGATCCTCAGGGTATTAGAGTGTTGAGCCTATAATTGGGCTTTGTAATTGATTTGGGGTTGTGTGGGACAGGGATCTGCCTTGCTTAGGCCAATCGGCTTTCTGCAGACTCCCATTTTCTTATGTTCTTATGTTCTTATGTTAACAAAACAAATAACTCTTTCTGTTGCAGAGTAGTGAATTGTTGGAATGATCTACCAGAACATGTGGTTGCCTCAGAATCGGTAAAAAAACATGAAAAAAGGTTGGATCAAACGTGGCATAACCAAGAAATAAAATTTAATTACAAAGAACACATAAAAAGAGCAAATAACACATCGACCACCACCCCGGTACTGGCTAGTATGTTTAATATAGAGCTGGAGACACAGGCTGAATAAGCCTCTTCCAGATCATCGTCTGTGAGTAAAAAAGTATGTGAAATTATTTACTGATGCTTGGCCCTGATGAAATTTTAGTTTAGTTGGTCATAAAACTTAATATTCTATGAGTGCACCATGATAGAAAACGTTCTCTAAGGAGGACTACCTATTATATTTCCCCCAAAATGGTATTTGTCTGCTGAAAATCTAAGAATTTCAGTGGCCAGCGATCATATATTGGCACTTACGAGTGCATCTATATTTTTTTGTATTGCTCAAATTCATTCCCCTTCTAAACACTATACATAGGGTTATATAGGAACGCCTGTACGTTTAGATAATGGCCGTTTTGCCGAAAAAATCTGAGTTTTGACCATGTTGGTGTCAAAATCAGCTGTACCCCCAAAATAATGATATAATATATTTTTTTCAGCACCTTCTATTATTCAATATGGGTAAACGAAAACGCTACGTTGTAGGGGATGCTTGTAGGATACGCCATGCAAAAATTGCGGGAAATTTGAACAATTTTGAGATAGATGATTTTACAAATAGTGCAATGAAATTCTGCGATCGCGCACGCACATAGAGAGCTGATTTTTGTTCAGCGAGTCTTAGTATTTCCATTGGTAATAGGATGGTATAATGCCAGAAACACAATCTCTTATACAGGCTGACTTGGGGGTCAAAGGTTCAGCCTCCCCTTATTAAGACTTATATAATTTAATGTAGGTGTCATTTCATTCCTGGCGAGCGATAGCGAGCCTGTAATTAAATTTAAGAGGTCGGTCGGTAGTTTCCTATTAAATTTGTTCATCAAGTAGGCCTATGGAGAAATTAGCTGCTAAAGGATTCAATTTGACATCAGCTGGAATGGTTAGGCCTCTCGTGGTCGATGGGTCTTGGGTCAGGTCAGCTCAGGCCCCTTGTGTTTGATGGGTCTTGGGTCAGGTCAGAGGTCAAGTTAGGCCTCTCGTGGTCGATGGGTCTTGGGTCAGGGCAGGTCAGAGGTCAGGTTAGGCCTCTCATGGTCGATGGGTCTTGGTTCAGGTCAGGTTAGGCCTCTCGTGGTCGATGGGTCTTGGGTCAGGGCAGGTCAGAGGTCAGGTTAGGCCTCTCGTGGTCGATGGGTCTTGGGGTCAGGGCAGGTCAGCTAGGTCAGAGATCGGTCGATCAACTTTTGCTATATTGGTGTAGCTGCTGCCATTAGATAAGATAAACTATAATATAACTAGAATCCCCACCCCACCTCTGTGGGGTGGAAGTGGAGTGGTTGCATTGAGGCAGTTGGACAAAATTCAAGATAAAGCTATTAGATTAATCAATAACCCTGCAATCACACAGGACCTTCCTACATTATCCATACGAAGAAACGTTGCATCCCTTGCATTATGCTACAGATATTTTCACAGCAATTGTTCCGAGGAACTTGCTTCAATTGTGCCGCCTCTCCACATCTTCCCCCGTAGAACTAGGGCAGCTGAGAGCGCCCATGAATTTACACTTTCTCCTCCACAATGCAGAACTTCTGCTTATCAGAATTCATTTATCCCCAGAGCTACTACTCTTTGGAATTCACTTCCCTTGAATTGCTTTCCACAAACTTACAATCTACAAATGTTTAAATCCAGTTGTTACAACAATTTTATGAATAGAGGATGCCTTTAGGCACATGGACCTTTTTGTTTTATGTTTTTCCTTCCTCCGTTCATTGTCTCTTAAAAAACAAAAAAAAACAAAAATAGATTATACACCACTTTGTAGCTGCCATTAGCCTCTCTTTACAATCAAATTATATCCGTACCCAAAATAATCATTCGGCAACAGTAATAGGCCTACAGGATATATATATATATATTTGGTCTTTTGGTCTCAATTCTTCATGGTCAAAATTAAAATATAACACCGCAGTTTGATAATTAAGGGGCTGTTTCTTAGTCCATTAATTAATGTATTATTTAGTTTCCTCCTTAGACCTCCATCAAGCTTAGAAAAACACCCCCTAGACCCCCCTTCAAGATAAATTTGTAAATTTTTCGGTAGAAAAATTTCCTGGCCGAAGGCCGGTTCCTCTTAATATTACAGACTTGCTATCGCTCGCCAGGAAAAAAATCGACACCTAAATGGAACGAAAGGTCTTAAAATTGACCACGAAATGGGTCGAACGTTTGATAATTAAGGAACCAAAATGGCTTCCAAGGAACATGATGGCCGAATTAAACAGGTATATTTATAGTACAGTCGCGCTAATAAGTCATGTCCCAGCTGGTCATTACGTTTGGCTTGCTCTGTGCTGTATTAATGTCTGATGTTGAACAGGGTGGGTAAGTGTAGGAACATATGTTTGTATATTTCACTCGATATGAAGAAATGAAGCTTAGATATTGCTGATACCAATTATTGATCAAAACATACTTGGTGCAGAGACCACGTCTTGTTAGCGAGACTGGGGGTGGGCATGGGTGGGGGGATTCCAAGGCCACAGGCGCGTCTCACAAGAGCTGCATTAACCCTTTCTGTACCGGTGACGTCATATTCAGATTAGACGATCTTATTCAGCTTAGGAAGGATTAAGGAGAGGTTTTTAGTTGATTCCCTAGACTTCCATCAAGCTTAAAATTACTCCCCCTTGACCCCCTTTCAAGATAAATTTGTACATTTTTCGGTAGAAAAATGTCCCGGCCGATGGCCGGTTCCCCTTAAATTACAGGCTCGCTATCACTCCAGGAAAAAATCGACACCTAAATGGCACGAATGGTCTTAAAATTGACAGAAATGGGGTTCTTAAAATTGCCAAACTAATGGGGCAAGCGTCTTTAAATCTCACAAGCAATGGGGCTAAACATGAGGGAGAAAGAGGTTCAGAAAAAAATCCTGGTGGAAATCTCCCCTTAAATGAGATAGTCTGGAGCCTTTTAATTGCTAGATGTCTTTCCTAAGCAGAATAAAAGGGTCACATAGTTGCCAACATAAATAAAAAAATTACTGTCACTGGTAGGCTACTGAAGGAGTTATGGAGTTATAACCCTTTTCAATCCCTCCGAGATATGGTAACTTTATTGAGGTTACTGCCAGATGATTTTACACAGCTTAGGAAGTACGGTTGGCCACTACGTGAGTTTTTGTATTTGTGAAGACGAATAGTATGATCGAATTATTTTTTTTTTTTTTTTTTTTTTAGCTATATGAATAATTGGTGGTTTTATGATTAATGTATCTTGTATTTAAGTCAATCATACTATCTTGAAACCCACACATCAAATCACGGACAGTGAGGTCAGTCCTAATGGTGTTAGTGAGCTGGGCTTATAATTAGGTTTATGTGTGAGAGGGATCTGCCTTATTGGGCCAACCGGCTTTCTGCAGACTATAATAATAATAATAATAATAATAACTCTAATTTTCTTATGTTTTTATGTAGGCAACTGTAGGCCTACCTAGAGAATTCTGAGGGTGAAAGACGAAAGGGTTAAGGCATTGTTAAAGAGGTTACTAGATCTAAGTTTAGGTGGTAAATTAATGGTGACCACACAAGGGAAGTGGAGTGGGACAGCATGGGACCTCGCGTGGTTCAGGCTCACCATAACCCACAGTCCCACTGCACTTCTTACATAACATCGATTCTCGGGTAACCTACTAATTCACCCATTAATAAGCCTCGAATTAGGACGAAAGCTTTATAATGAATGTTCAATAACAATGCATTATCCATGGCAGTGCCGAGTTCTCTTTAACGATTCTTACAAGTAAACGTATTGGGAAGGGTACAAAGTGTGTGTGTGTGTGGGTGCGTGTTGTTTGCTTCAGGCCTCAGGCGGCGGTCTCCTATCCTCCTCACGTGGTTCAGAGCTCATGCTATTGCTCATGCTGCTCGTTTAGGGTTGGTACGCTTGACACCAACATTACACCGTGATTCGTGTAAGATATTCGTTCATCGATAATACAATATATGCAGCTTTATAAGTCCGCTGTATATTGTAGTATGATCGAACAAGTATTTTTACGGCAAAATCTAGCAATTTTCTAATTTGAAAGTTAAATGTAAGGGATTTGTATACTACTTTCTGGAGGCGCTTGGTAATACGCGAGTGAGTACACCATCCTCTGACGTCATCATTTCCCAGCACAGCTGCCTCGCCCAGCTTCAAAATCTTTCCTCGTGTCTCTTACTTTGAAATTTGTATCAATTATTTCTAGGAGCTTGTGACTAATTTTTGGCGCTGCAGGAATTTCACCATTAGTTTATTTTGTAAACGAATTATATTCGATATATCCTGACTTCGTTTGAGTTGTGTTTCTGTGGGCCAATCGGCTCTCTGCAGACTTTTTTTTAATGTTATTTTTATGTTCCATGTATTAGTGAGCTCGGCCTATAATTAGGCCTTGCAATTGGGGTTGGGTGTGAGAGGGATCTGCCTTGTGTGGGCCAATCGGCTTTCTGAAGACTCCCATTGTCTCATGTTCTTATGTAACTATAGGCTAGGTCATGTGATGGGCAATCTAATGTTATCGAGTTATAACACAAACATGTAAAGCCGTTGTCACACGAGCGCTTTTTCCGGCAATTCTCGTGCTATTTTGAGGCTCTTTCACATTGTAATGGGAAACTATAGATCGAAGGTAGATTATGTTAGCTAGATTAATTCATATGAAACTTAAAATTTGAAGGTGCCAGACTACAATTACCCGTAAAAATCGATCTTATGACACTGCCATAACGCCATGGAAATGGCAAGACCCTTCTCGAAATCGCCACGTATGACCAACCTCGTTATTTTGAATCCATAAATATCCAACACAAGTGGATGGAAGTATTACGTATTGTTATATAATATCTAGGAAGTAGCTTATTATAATTTAGTATACGAGCATGAACATTAATCTAGTCACAGGCTTAGCATTGTGTGTGTTATTGTAGATATATTATATAGGGGTTGCTCAACAATCAGATTTACAAGAGCTATTTTCAAGCAACTTGTTTCATCAACTGACACACCAGCGTTAGCAATAACCTCGCGTTCACTGTTTATTTAAGAGAGTACAAAGTAAAAAACAATAATAATAATAAGCTATAGCTAGGCTATAATCTGACTTTTAAGAAAGCAAAATAGACTAATAATAACAATATATAGTAGGCTCCAGGCACCCTATAGCATAATAATCTTCCTTCAGCATACATTCCACATTTCCACTATCATTACAAAATACTGTACTTAAAAATACTGCCAGAAAGAAAACAAAAAGGTTGCGTATCAAAAGTTGCCAGAAAGTCCTCTTCTAATTCCAGCTACAACAGTAGATGTGCCAGTGGTGATGTAACCTACAGTATATAGACTATCTACTTCTACTGATTAGGCTGCGACAAAAACTTACCTACTGCGTCATTTCCGTCATTGCCTTCCTCTAATGTTAGAAAGGATAGATTAAGCTCGTAGGGAACATCCAGCAGATGGATAAACAAACGAGAGGACCTATTAGTTATTTCGATTTTGTTTTTTAGTATGGATTGTAGCATATACTGATCAGCCTACAGGGTGGGCATAAAGTCTGGACACATGGGCGAATATGCTATCTATCTATTGCCTGACGCCGTGATCCCCGAAGGGGTGGCCACGAACGAACCGCACCCATGCACCTCTGTGCCCAGTCAGTCGACACCCCCCCCCCCCCCCCCAGCACCGCCTTCGTTCATGTACTTCCTCACTCCATCCTTCCACCTCTCATTCGGTCTACCTCTCCCTCTCTGTCCCTCCACCTCGCTCTCGTACACCCTCTTAGTCATTCTCTCGCTTTCCATACGTTCCATATGGCCGAACCATCTCAAGTTGTTCCTTTTCACACTTTCCAGCACATCTCCCTCCACACCTTTACTTCCTCATTAGTCTGTCTATCCCTCCATGTAACTCCGCACGCACTCCTAAGTAATTCATTTCCACTGCTCTCACTCTTGGTCTGAGTCTCTCAACCAACGTCCATGCTTCGCTTCCGTAAGTAAGTGTCGGGATTACCACACTGTCATGCAAGGACTTCTTCACTTCCATACTGACCACCCTATTTCTTGTTACTGCTTTTAGCGTTCCTACAACCCTCTTCCCCTGTTGTACCCTCTCCCGCACTTCTTCATCCATAGTCCCATCTTTACTCAACACACTGCCCAGATACTTAAAAGAGTTGACGATCTCCATAGCCTGACCGTTCAGCTTCACCTCACACTCTGTGACTTCACCCCTTTCGAAGACCATAACCTAGCTCTTCCCCGCATTTACCTTCAAATTCCGTTTTTCGCACACTGTTCCAAACTCATTTACCAGACCCTGCAACTCCCATTCATTATCACTCATCAGAACTGTATCATCCGCAAACAGCAGTATAGGAAGCTTCCACTCAATTCCCTCCCTTTTCAGCGATACACCAACATCCACTGCTCTTGATAGTATTTCTTTCATGACTCCATCCATATATACAGTAAACAACCACGGGGACATCACACACCCCTGTTTCAAACCAACATTCAGGTCAAAGAACTCGCTCTGCTCACTCTCCACACGTACTGCCGCCTTTGCACCCTCATACATGCTCATATGCTAACTTTATTAAATGACATGCTCATGACCTTGCCTCACTAATATACAGTACTGTATATTAGTGAGGGAAGGTCTTTTCATGTCTTTCCTGTAATGAGAGACCTTTCCAGAAATGCACCATGTTCATAGACCTCCTCTGCACATATTCCACTGCATCAAATTCCCTGATTATATATGGATGCCAAACCTGATTTGCATAAACTAATGGTGGTCTTATAATGGTGATGTAACCAGTTTCTGCATCCAAATTTACAAAAGTTCTAAAGGTTTGAGGAGGGTAAGAGTCAAAAAGGTGATTTTGGCAAAATGGCTAGATTGAGTAAATACCATTAACAGGTAAACATTGTTTCTGTAATATGTTGCACAGTCAGTCTGAAGAAGCTGCATTACATAAGTCCAAACTGTACTGAAATATTGAAAGGGAGAAAAAATCCACTAGTATAGAAACAAGAAACAGCACAGAAGTAGCCTACAGACAAAACAAAAAAAGTAGTGTTTCATGACAAAGTAGCTTGTCAGCGCTTCTGCCACAATGGACATCATTTAGTGTGGGCTTTCTGGGAGCTAAAAGGAAGCCAGGCGTCAAAGGTGGTAATTATGAACACCAGATGTTTCTGAAGTTAAATGTTATATTAAGCCCTTCTGTACCGCAGACATCTTTTGTATGTTATTCTAGCTATATTTAGACGAGTTTGTGCAGTTTAAGAAGGATAAATGGTAGTGAAAAGGGTTATTGTAGATAGTTCAAAGCCTGTTACTTGCTGGGGGCCCTTTTTAAACCGTACAAAATCGTCTAAATTTAGCTAAATTAAATTAAAAAGACGTCACCGGTAAAGAAGGGGTTAAGCCACTTTGCTGGCTATTCAACTGGCTCATTATTTGGTGATGTGGCTGAGCTGATGTAAAGTCAGTAAAAATAGGTTAGCCTAAACTGAACAAGATGCGGCAATATACTTGAGCCGACCAGGCCAAGGGAGATATCTCTATTGGTCTAAATGGTAGAGTGACTGCCTCATAACCCAAGGGTCCCAAGTTCAATTCCCGGCCAGGGCATATTTTCGGGGAGGCTATTTCAGCATCTAACGAAGTTTAGGTGTTGGTAAAATTGTTAAGATGGTTGAGAGTAAGATCGGAGCTCCATAAATCCTCTTTCGGGCATGGTGTAAAAACCTATTCCTACACCGACTCAGTTTGAGTCTCAACTAGAAGATGTAGAATTACATACACACACTACATAACATTTTAAGACTGAGTGTTCCACACATACGTGCAGTTTCAGTCTCTTGTCCTAAATTAAGTCATATATCTGGGAGGGGGCACTCTGTTGAGTGTTACTAAGGCACTGTTAGTACTATGCCAACATTAGCCAGTGATGATATAATATGGCAGTGTTATTGCAGGACTGTATTTTACTAATCTAACTGATGACAGGCAACCCTGTTTGAGCCATTACAATGTTATGGATATTGATGCTAAACCATTGCAGGCTGGTGAGTTATCTGCTCAACAGGTGGCGTTGTGTGTGTGTAAGTGTGGGAGTCCGAGTGTAGGGGGTGAGACAGTGAAGCACGGGAACGAGGTGGCTTCAGAGATGGGGTCGTTTCGGGCCATGAGTGAGCACCGTGCCTCATGTGAAGGCAAGATGGCAGGTGCTCGTTGTACTCTACGTGCTTCACATGTCTCACTCCCTAGACTGGAACAAGACCTCACGGGCTTCACTGTTCATTGTAAAGCGGTGAATGTTAAGGCTCTCAGCCTATGCCCGAGAGGAAGCAAGTTGGAATATAGAAGAAAAAAAAAAAAAAAAAAGGCTACAGTACAGTATGTATGAATTGACCACTTGCGATTTTCAGGCTATAAGGAAGTTGGAGCTGTGGCCATTGATATTTAGCAGAATTATCAGCTAAAATAAGGTTTTAGTATACAGTATTATCAAATACATAGAACCACATTCAACATACTTTCTGTCCGTCAGAAACCTACATCATTATTGCATTTCTCTTTAATATCGATGTTCACAGCTCCAAATTCCTTATAGTCTGAAACTCGCTAGTGGTCAATTAGCTGAATTAATTATGACCTTTCATGTATCTAAATAAATATAAAAGAATATAATGCAACAGATGACCAAAGGCCACCCACTGTAGGTAATTAAAATGTCTGTAAACATGGTCAGGAAAATGAAGATCAAATTTAATTTCAAAAAATTATTTAAATATCATAAATATTTGTATATGCTCAATATATAGTTATTTATATATAGATATATCTATCTATTTTTCTACTGTATATATACCGTATAATTATACTGTATATATATCACACAAATATGGAAGTTGTAGGTTAGAATAATCTATTCTACTTTAGGTTTGGCCGATACATTATGAACCTGAATGGAATTATCCAAACTAGCATCAATATTCTGGTGTTCAATAAGCACGGTGTGAGAGATCTGTGGTGACGTAGGGTGAGCCATGTAGTCCCTGTTGGTCCCTGTAGTGGTCTCCGTGAACCCTGTCTCTCCCGGCTCCATCTTGCTCCTCGGAGTCAGGTATACATGTCCAGTCTGACTGATCTTGTTCTGGGTCAGGTCAAAGGTGTGTGAAAGCCCAGTCTTGGTGTCCTCACTGAAGTCATAGTCCTGCTGTTGGCCAGACACTTTGGTGTTCGAGGACGACCCTAGTAAATCTTCATATCTCTGCTGTTGAGCCGAGACTTTAGTATTGGAGGTTGACGCCAGTAAGTCATCGTATCTATGTTGCTGAGTTGAGAGTTTGTTGTTTGAGGGTGAAGTAAGTAAGTCTCCAGTGATGACCTCAACTGTGCCGGGCATGTGGTTGTCGGGGTGTGATGTGTCTGGGTTGACGACGGTGTTGTTGGAGAGTCGCACCGGGTTGGAGAACACAGTAGAGATGCCGTCAATGGTGATCACGTACGAGCTGTAACCGTTTACGTTACTCTCGCTACCCTCACCTCCCGATGGTTCCTCAACCTGCAACAAAAGATAATATTTTGATCAGTTTAAGTTGTTTTAAAGGTACCGGTATGTGTGTATGTATTTACTCAGGCCCATTTCCCACTTTTCCTTTTTTGGTTTTTTTCTGGGAGTGGCCGACTCAAGACAGAGCCCAAATAGGGACGACACAGCAGAAAACAATTAACACAAAAACAAAATACAAATGTTTTAAAGGTATCTCCAAATTTTACTCTTAGTCAAATGATGGCCACTCTTAATGTTATATGATCCCCTGCAGTGTGCAGTTGGGTTTGAGTACAGTACATGATTAGATTGATATCCAGTCTTTGATAAATGGATATAAAATCGTAGTCATGTACTTAACCTTTAACTGTCTTGATGGTGTAATGGTTAGAGTGTTTAAGATCTGTATGTGGTAACCCAGGTTCGAATCCCGGGTGGATCATATGCTTTCATTAGGAGGTGTTTGGTGTTGGGAGTGAAATAAATAAATTAGAATATTCAAAGGAAAACAAAAATAATAATGATAGTACAGTACAGCCATTGGTGTTCAAGTTGAGCACCTCCACTACCCTCGGGTCAAGACATACCATGTTTTCTTTGGTCTAGCCTTGTATACTCTTTTTCACCTAGTTGTCAGCTTCAATCCTAATCACATGATCAAACTATCTCAATATTTTCTCACTCTTGACAATCACATACAGTACAGTACTTCACAAATGTGCACATAATTTCCAGCCTTTCTCTTTGTCTTGAGTGGCATCTGGTCCACGATGAGATTCACCCACACAGGTTAAATATGGCTAAAGATTTTCTCATGCATCTCCTATACCATCCTGGGGTATTTTGTAATGCCCCAGGGGCCAGAAATACCTAATTATAATGTAAAACTTGCAAAATAAACAAACCAAAACATATACGAACTCAGTAAAAAGACAAAATAACTAAATAAAAAATTTCACTACATAGTCATAATACTGTATGTGGCAAGCAGCATACAACTTATTTCATATTTACAAAACTTAGCATACAGATTAAAATTTAATGTTAAATCTAATGTAACAGAATTATTATGTTACCTCCACCAACCGACTTTACTCCTAAACTCAATTAATTAAATCAACAAATACATGTGGCAGTCCTGGGATTCGAACCTAGGATGCTCACACCGAAATTCAGTGCATAGCAGACTGTTTGTACTGACCGTAGAGTGTGAGATGAGTGAGGATGGCTGGAGTGGGTCAGAGGGCAGCCTGTGGAAAGATGTGACCCCGCCTGCACCACCACTACAACCACCTGAGCCCTCTGCCTGATCCACCCCCAGTAGACCCTCCTGAAGATAACAAAATATACATTTATACATTGCCTTCAGTATTCCTTAGGCTGTGTTGGTGGTGTAATGGTTTAGATGTTTATGTTCTGGGTGTAGTGTCCTGAGTTCGAATTATAATGTCAAACTTACAAAATAAACAAACCAAAACTTTAGCAAACACAGTAAAAAGACAAAAACTTATCAAATCCCGGGAGGATCATATGCTTTCATTAATTTATTCAAGTACATTGGGGTATGTAATGGAGGATTAAATGTTAAGAACGGGGTGTTCCTTAATTTAATTCACAAATATTGGTGCATTATATAGTGAAACGAAGGGTGAACAAAATTTATTGTAATTCAAAAATACAATCAATTACCTGGACCACCACACTGAAGACTTCTGGTTCCATCTTGCCCGACATTGCCTGAGCCATCTTGTGTTTCTCGTGTTGACGCATGTGGGATCTGTAAAAATAAACTGCTATTATATCACATACAGGTCTCCCCCACTATACGATGCCCAAATTTACGATAATACTACATGTTTTTAGGTGTTTTTGTTTGGGTTTTGGCTGGTCCCAGAATGCATCCCCATTTACCCCATTAATTTTAGGGTTTGCTATAAAAAAAAATCTATTTAACACCGGGTTTTCAGGAACGTAACCCAATCATAAATAGAGGGAGACACTATTATTTTTGACCAACTTAAATACTTCTTATCATGATGCCACTTACTAGACGAGACCGAGAAAGGGGCGAGGGAACGATAAAGTGGTCCCGGACCCTACGAATTGAAACTATAAATGTTGCTTTAGTTCGGGCTGAAAGTGAGCACGGTTCATTTTTCATTTGTATATTTATACATTATCAAGAAAATATTCTACTTCATTTACGTAAGATAATTTAATCATCAAACATCAAACTATTAACCCTCTCCGACATATGACGCACTTTTGAGCCTATTAGGGATACTTTAAAGCCTTTATTACCATCAGGGGTATTTAGAAACCTTTAGTTTAGTTACTTCAACCTCTGCAGTTGTCTTTGAGTTAGCTGTGTTGAGCCTATTGGGGATACTTTAAAGCCTTTGTTACCATCAGGGGTATTTAGAAACCTTTAGTTTAGTTACTTCAACCTCTGCAGTTGTCTTTGAGTTAGCTGTGGGCAGAAAACTAATTTTGGAGAGGTAATTATAAGAGAGAGAACTCTATTTCTTATTGCTAATCTGGCAACCTCTGCGTCATTTGAGTCTGAAGGGGTTAAAAAGCATTGTTGAAATTAACCCTTTTACTGCAGGTGATGTAAATTAACCCTTTTACTGCAGGTGATGTAAATTTCAATATATTCTAGCTATATAGTATTTAGATGATTCTTAGCCTTTTAGAAAGGATTTGTAGTAGCTAAGATGGTGCATTGTGATAGTTAGTAGCCTTTTTATTGCTAGAGGTCCTCGATAGACTGAAATCATTAATCTAGTAACAATCAGAATATAATGAAAAGACGTCACCCGCACTGAAAGTGTTAAATTAAAATATAAAACTTGCAAAATAAACAAACCAAAACAGGGACGACACAATATAGAGACAAAAGAACTTATCAAAATCACTGTGTGAAAACAACGCTTTAGCAAAATAACATGTTAGAAATAAAAGGACACAATATATAAAAATCGCCAAACGAATAGGTCGAACGTCTTAAAATCTCTAAAGCAATGGAGTTAAACATGAGGGAGAAAGGGGCCCATAAAAAAATACCTCAATGTTAGAAATAAAGAACACAATACAGTACATAAAAAATACATAAAAAAAACCTCCATGAAAATGTTGCTGACCTGTAAGAGTCCTCCCTGACAAAGCCGGAGCCACATTCTTCACACTTGTAGTTCCTGTAGCAGGATGGTCGACCAGCCCTCCGACCTGGCCCAAGTCCTGCTACCCCTCTTACCATCAACCCTGCTAGTACCAACCCCCCTGCTCCTCCACCACCCCTCCCTCCCCTGGCAACCGCTACGCCACCACCACCGCTACCCCCGCGCCGCCGCCCCAACACATCACACCCGTGCTTGTTCCGTTCATGATACCTCAAGTTGCCTGTAGGGAGAGAGGGACATCTTTTAATTATTGGTGGCAGTTATCATAATTAAGGGAACAGTGGTCTATTTATATTCATATATTTTTTAGTTTCCTCCCTAGACCTCCATCAAACTTTAAAAAAAAAAAAAAAAACATCCATTAGATCCACCTTCAAGATAAATTTTTATATTTTTTGGCCGAAGGTCAGTTCCTTCACAATTACAGGAATAAAAGAAAATTAACAAGAAAGTGTTGTTTTGGCTATTTCATCACTTCCAAATACATAAATTGAACCATAAACCACAATTATATCTTGGCATAATTTATACAATAATAAACACTAAAAAGAAAGGACTCGGCTTTCGTTTGACACACACAAAAGCAGAGTCTAATATTGTTAAGTCTTTATTATT
This sequence comes from Paralithodes platypus, assembly GCA_032716605.1. Lineage (NCBI taxonomy): Eukaryota > Metazoa > Arthropoda > Malacostraca > Decapoda > Lithodidae > Paralithodes > Paralithodes platypus. The sequence goes on from CM064515.1 coordinate 29,595,312, forward strand.
GATTATGTAAAGGTGAAATTATGGTTTATAGTTTAAATTACGTCTGAAAGTGATAAACTAGCCAAAACAATGATATTTCATGTTAATTTTCTCGTATTTCTTATTTTTCTTATCATATTCATTCAAGTATTCAAACCAAATTCCCCTACCTGTAGTCTTGCTGGTGAAGGCACAGTAGCGACACTGGAAGGGTTTGTCCTGGGAGTGTATCAGCATGTGTTGTCTCAGACCCGTGTTACTGGTGCTCACGTGCTCACATAACTCGCACTGAACCAACACAGCTGTAACCATACAATTTATAATGTAAAACAGACCTTATGTTACAATAGCAAAGAACAGACAAGACACCAGGCCAGTTGATTAGGGCCAAATTAAAACTCCATTAAAAAAAGTTATTTGAACATTTAGCAAGCACACAAAATTGGAAAATATATCATATATATTTCTTGACTTCAACTGTCTTGATAGCGTAATGCATAAATGCGCGGAATTTCAGTGTGAGTATCCTAGATTCGAATCCTTGGAGTGCCACTTCTATTTGTTGATTTCATTAATCGAGTTTAGAAGTAAAGTTGGTTGGTGAAAAAATATGAATATATATTATGCTGTGTAATAAACTTACTTGCATGTGTCTTTTCATGATCCTTGAGTTGCTTGCGACTGTTGCCTAGAAAGTCACACTTGGAACAGCTGAACTTGGCTCCTTTAAAGTGATTCAATTTCATGTGGACAGTTAGGTTGGCTGAAATAGAAGAGGTTATGTTGGTAATACAGTAATAGTTGTATGTATTTACTCAGGCCTATTAAATAGTTGTATGTATTTACTCAGGCCTATTCCCCACTTTTCCTATTTTTTTTTCTGGGGGTGGCCGACTTAAGACAGAGTAATAGTTATTATCAAACAATGCATACATAAGATTAAAGCAAGTAAGAACTTTGTTTACAAAGGCTTATTAGGCTGATGCTTATTAGGCTAAGATTACTAACATTTATTGCATTTGTCAGCTAGAATATGTCATTTTGTGGAAAATGCACCCTTCAATTCATACATAAAAATAGAGGTATAATATAAATGTTACAAAATGTGTCTTCTATGGCAGAAAATAATGTCATATGCTAGGTCACACAGCCTAATGCAGAACACCATAATGTCATATGCTAGGTCACACAGCCTAATGCAGAACACCATAATGTCATATGCTAGGTCACACAGCCTAATGCCGAACACCATAATGTCATATGCTAGGTCACACAGCCTAATGCCGAACACCATAATGTCATATGCTAGGTCACACAGCCTAATGCCGAACACCATAATGTCATATGCTAGGTCACACAGCCTAATGCAGAACACCATAATGTCATATGCTAGGTCACACAGCCTAATGCAGAACACCATAATGTCATATGCTAGGTCACACAGCCTAATGCAGAACACCATAATGAGGACCAGAGGACTCGGCTTCGATCCCCAGTGTGCCTTCACCTTCTTTTGTGAATTCTTAACTTTCTTCACCATTCACTCTCATACTGTACATGTTCTTGAACCAATAAATACAAATACAGTATCTTGTGTTTTTCTATTTGTGTGTGGGTTTTTTTTCCCCATTGCAAAATCTACTGGAGGCAGGGAATTCCAACCCCATACTCCCACGCTACCGTATTGTATAAACAAAACTATCTATCTATCTTATTATACTCTGGCACATACCCCATATTTTTTTTTCTGGGGTGGCCGACTCGAGACACCCTACTTACTTAAAAACCCTACTTACATTTAATAGCACAAGCATAGTCACAGGCAGTACACTTGTAGGGCTTGACTCCTGTGTGTAGACGTTCGTGCCGCCTTAGGTCGGAGCTGGTTTTGAACGCTGCTGAACAGTTGTCTACCATGCACTGGAATGGGGTATCTCCTGACGGAATAAAAAGAAAATAACATTAACCATAATTCATTTATTTTCAAACGTCTATAATATTGTAGAATTTACTATTATAATGTAAAACTTGCAAAATAAGCAAACCAAAACTTTGACAAACACATTAACCTCTGAAGTGCGCATGGGGGTAATTGGAAACGTCCCCCTGTGCTGACGTATTTGAGGTGTTTCCGTCACTAAAATATTCATTGTGTCATTAATAGCATTAATACTTATCCATATGTGCCTATTATGGGTTGATTATAAAGGTATTAACCTGAAACAACAATAAAACGAGTGAAAACAGCGTTTGGATGGTCAAAATCGGAGATATAGCCCGCGAGTTGTATAATGTATGGGTGAGGCAAGCTGCTTTCCCGCCAATTTCCCCCAAGGCCACTGAGACACAGTCGATCGATACTCTCTCTCTCTTGCACTCGCTTGCCATCAGTGATGACAACACCCTGCTTGCAACTCGCTAATGTTAGCACGAAAATATACCTCAGAATAAGGGAATAACAGGGAAAATAGGTGATAACTGAAGGAGAGGAGGAAAGTGGGGAAGGAGGGGAGGTAGAGGACTGAGATTTTGCATGGCCCAGGGGCCAAAACAAAATAAAAAAATACAAAAATAAAAATAAAAAATATATTTTGTTTTCGATGTCAAAAGCTGATTTTTTTTTTCACTCACTCATAAGAGTCTCCCCGCAGTCCGCCGGGGGAACTCTTAAGAGTCTCCCGGCAGTTCCCGGGTTAAAAAGACAAAACAACTCATCAAAATCGCTTTCTGGAAACAATACTTAAGCAAAATAATTTTTTTTTTATAAATTAAAATGTAAAACTTGCAAACTAAACAAACCAAAATTTGGACAAGGACAAAATAAAGTCAAATTAAATTATCAAAATCGCTATGTGGAAACAATGCTTACTAAAATGAAAATTATTAAATAAAAGAACACAATCCACCACATAGGGTGTACATTACTACATGAGCAAGTTAATCTGTTTCCATAAATAAAAGAGTTTAAAAAAAAGTTTATAAATAAAAGAACACAATCCGTACATGAAGATTATAAGTTTTTACCGTACATGAAGATTATAACTTTTAACGTACATGAAGATTATAAATTTTAACGTACATGAAGATTATAAACTTTAGCGTCTTCAAAAATTATGTAATGTGAGCATTATTGAATCAGGGAATCACCACCAGAGGATGTGCAGAATAACAGCAGAGGAATGAGAAGCCTACAGGATAATGAAGCCACACAAATCAAAGATTATATTTGTATTTGACTTCTCTTACTGGTATCTAATGAAGATACAATATTATAATATTTCACATGCATTTTTTCCAGAGATACAACAGGCATAAAAGGCATATTTTCTTTAAATATGCCTGGGCGGGCAGGTTCTTCCTAAATTTCATGATCCAATGATAGCCAAAATATGATTAAAAGGGCTTATATAGAAAGGTTATACTGTAAAGATAGTACTGTATGCCAATAATCCCAGCATTACTGACCTGTGTGTGTTCTAAGATGAACTGTGAGTTGTGAGCCATCCCGAGCACTGTATGGACACAGCTGACAACTGAAAAACACAATATTTGTTAATACCATAGTTACTACTTCTTCTTGTTTGCTTCATTTAACCTAAGGACTGCGACGTTATTATCTGAATGAACTAGGCGAATGTGACGTTCCTTCTGGAAGATGACACTTATAAACAATAACAAAAATTGCACCAGTGCGTGGTATAGTCCGAGGACGGACTACATATAATTGTAAGAAAAAATTATGTCAAATAATTGCTTCACTTTAGATATTTCTGTTACAATCTTGTTTTTGTTAAAGAATGTAACTACAATCCAAGTGAGAAATTATTATAGTAAGAGAAAATACATAAGTACGGTCGAGCTAATAAGTCATGTCCCAGCTGTCATTACGTTTGGCTTGCTCTGGGCTGTATTAATGTCTGGCAGATGTTTAATAGGGTGGGTTAGTGTAGGAACCTGTTTGTATATCTCACTCAAAAAGCAGAAATATTGTGTAAATATTGCTGAACAAAATAGTAACCAACCTGAAAGGCCTCTCATTAGTGTGTGTCCTCGTGTGTTTGCGTAGACTGCCGGAGTCAATGGCCCGGTACTGACAGCCTGGCGCGGTACACCAGTAGGGACGCACGTTGGAGTGGATGCGAGCATGGACCTTCAGCTTGTCACTACGAGAGAAACTAGTCCCGCACTCGTCACATTGATATGGTTTTTCTCCTGCCAGTGGATGGAGGCAAGATGAATATATTATTTTGGGTGACCGGAAAACTCAACCAGTAGACCATTTCAACCAGTAGCTCTCAACCAGTACCAAATCAACCAATACGGTTAGGTTAGTACTATATTTTGGCACTGGTTTGGTTGGTCTTGGTTGATTTGGCACTGGTTGAGAACTACTGGTTGAGATGTCAGGGAACCATTATTTTGGTACACATCAGCCAACCTGCATATTTCAATAACACAAGGCATATAAAATAGTTTCAAGCGTATTACAACTGATCAGGTGCATGACTGACCTGTGTGTTTCCTGATGTGTCTGACCAGGTCCTTGTTGTGGTAGGTGGTGAAGGGGCACTCTGTTATCGGGCACACCTTCTCTTTGTGGACACCGATACTTTCTCCGGGCACTACCCTCTGTACAGGCAAGATTAACAAATTAAGGCAACATTTCTGGAATATTTTGCTCTGGTATCGGAAAATAGACTGATGGTAGGTGAATTTAGGTAGCCAAAATATTTTAAGAATTGACCTCATAAGCTGCCAGACCTAATAATAATAATAATAATAATAATAATAATAATAATAATAATAATATTTATTCAGTTAGCAATTTACAGAGTTGGTACCACATAGTATGTTTCAAATATGACATGTACCAGCCTTGCATAATTCCAACTAAGGATAGCCCAATAAGGCCGTTAGGCGTATTTCCATTGGGGTCCTTGTGGGATTAGGTTAGCTGGGGAAATGGGGAGGATAAAGAAATAGATACTTTAGAGAAAGTATTTCTAGGGGGTTATTTTAAGATACCTTACATCCTATAGTAAATATCAGTAATCCGTAATCAGTAATCATTTCAGTTTGGTTTGCCTATCTCTTATGTCGTATTTAGTAGTAGACATAAGCTTGGTGCTCCCTTCTCGCAGCTGTCCGGTTCAGGTGTTCCTTCAGGCTACGTCTGAAGGAATACAGTGTTCTCTTTTCACTGTATTCACAGTGTTGAGGATAAATATTGAGGGGAGAAGGGCTTTACAGGTATGATTTAGTATATCCATGTATGTTCAACTCATCTTCTGCAAACTGAATGGAGAAACTATTGTCCAGCACCGTACAGTCGCGCTAATAATTGATGTCTCGGCACCGATTATGATTTGATCAATAATTGGTACCAGCAATATTTACACATTTCATTTTTTTGAGTGGGATATACCAACATGTTCCTACACTTACCCACCCTATTAATCATCTGACAGACATTAATACAGCACAGAGCAAGCCAAACGTAATGACTGCTGGGACATCACTTATTAGCGCGACCGTACATACATTACCTCCTTGGGACAGACCGGGAGAATGTTGGCCTTGGAGTCAACACTGATGGTAGTGGGTGTATCGGGTGGTTTACTGTACCTCCGACCATACACCAAGCCACTCCCACCTCCAGAGCCAACCTGCAAAAATATAGGTTAACGGGAGGCAGTTGGTTTTTCGAGTCCTCCTCCTCCCTCATGTTTAGCCCTATTAGTTATGAGATTTCAAGACATTCACCCCATTAGTTTGGCGATTTTCAGACCTTTTGCCCCATTTCTTTGCCAATATTAAGACCTTTCGTGCCACTTAGGTGTCTATTTTTTCCTGGCGAGCGACAGCGAGCCTGTATTTGAAGAGGAATCGGCCTTCAGCCGAGACATTTTTCTACCTAAAAATGTACACATTGTGGGTGTGTTTTTAAGCTTCATAGAGGTTTAGAGAGCAAACTAAACCCCTTCCTTAACCCTTTGAGTACCAGAGACGTGTGTTATAGTTTAATCTAAACTTGACTACTTCCTTTAACGTGACGATAGTGCGTTGTTATATGTGCGATTAGTTTGCTTGGGAAACAGATTAACTTGCTCATGTAGTGATGTACACCCTATGTGGTGGATTGTGTTCTTTTATTTAATAATTTTCATTTTAGTAAGCGTTGTTTCCACATAGCGATTTTGATAAGTTAATTTGACTTTATATTGTCCTTGTCCCAATTTTGGTTTGTTTAGTTTGCAAGTTTTACATTTTAATCTAGCTAAAGTATATTTATACGATATTATGCAGCTAAGGAAGGATCTGTGGTAGTTAAAAGGCCTGGTTGAGATAGTTTGAAGCCTTATTATGGCTCGAGGTCCTTCCTAAGCTTAATAATATCGCCTAATAGTCTCCAGAATATGATGAAAAGGACGTCACCGGTACTGTACGGGTTAAGGGGAGATTTCCACTGAGGGACTTTTTTCTTGACCCCTTTCTCCCTCATGTCTAGCCCCATTGCTTTTGAGATTTTAAGACGTTTGCCCTATTAGTTTGGTTATTTTGAAGGATTTCCGCCCCATTCTGTCAATTTATAATATAAAACTTGCAAACTAAACAAACCAAAACTGGGACAAAGACAATATAAAGAACACAGTAAAAAGACAAATTAACTTATCAAAATCGCTATGTGGAAACAACGCTTACTAAAATAAAAGAACACAAGCCACCACATAGGGTGTACATTACTACATGAGCAAGTTAATCTGGGTCCCAAGCAAACTAATCGCACACATAACAACGCACTAACGTCACGTTCAAGGAATTAGGACGATTTTGTGCAGTTTAAGAAGGATCTGTGATAGTGAAAAGGGTTAAGTGAGATTCTTCGAAGCTTCTTAATGGCTGGTTACCCATTTTAAACTTAATAAAATTGTCTAATGGGTGCCAGAAAAAAAATTATATCGCCGGTACAGAAGGGGTTAAGAATAGGTTTCTCCCCTGGAATTCACCTTTAACCCCTTCTGTACCGGAGACGTCTATTTAATTTTATTCAAGCTATATTTAGACGATTTTGTGCATTTCAAAGAGGATCTGTGGTAGTAAAAAACATTAAGCGATAGTTCGAAGCCTGTTAATTGCTGGAGGCCCTTTTAAAGCTGAATAAAATTGTCTACTGGCAGCCAGAATATAGTTAAATTGACGTCGCCGGTACAGACGGGGTTAATATGTGATCAACTCTGAAAACAAGTTTCAATATGAAGCTGAGATGCAGTAGTTTTTTTTTTCTTGGCATATATAATTCATATTTTTTTCACCAACCAACTTCACTTCTAAACTCAATGAAATCAACAAATACATGTGGCACTCCAAGGACTCGAACCTACTGTAGGATACTCACACCTAGGATACTCACACCTAGGATACTCACACCGAAATTCCGCGCATTTATGCATTACACTATCAAGACAGTTACAGAATTATGCACAAGCCTACGATTTATTATGCATTTTTGAATCCTGCATATTAATCTGAGCATGTACATATATTCCATACCGCGAAATGACCTAGCTTAGGACATTTCTGGATAAAGGTATGTAAGCTACAGTTATGGAAAAATTACTCTGCATTATGGAATAACACCGCAGACATACTTGTTTTTCCATAACATCATGTATTTATCCCATAACTGTGGTTCATTGTACAGTATATTTTGTATAGTGTCCAAAGTTATCTCCCCGTCTGAAGTTACGCCATGTTATCGGTATATATATTTACCTGGTGGTGATTGTTTTGGTGGTGTATATGGAAGGTGTGGTGATGATGAGGGTGGTGCTGGGTGGTAGTAGTCGTAGTGGTGGTGTTGGTGGTACAGGCTAGACCACTATCACTTCCGCTGGGTATTTCTACGCCGGACATCAGCTGCTCACTAATCACACCTGTTATAAAATCAAAATATGGTTTAGGTGCTTATGTTCTGGGTGTGGTGTCCCGAGTTGGAATCCCGGGAGGACCATATGCTTTCATTAGTTTATTCAAGTACATTGGGGTTTGTAATTGATGATTAATGTTAAGAACGGGGTGTTACTTATGAAAGCATAGTCAATGCTTACTACTGTATCTTCATTGGTGATGGGCTAGTCTATCAGAATGAGAGTTGAGCGTTCTCTGCCATACCCATAGCTTACTCTGACTGTTCCTTTTACTTATATATTTTCTAGATCTCAAGTGACGGCGTCTTTTCCGTGGATTGACCTCCCTACTGCCAACCCTGGCAGATTGGGAGCCAAAGCGTCACATTTTTCCTTTGCCCCTCAACTTTCCCTTTATAATTGCTGAGGGGCACAGGGCCTTGGGTGGGGCTTTTGTTTCCCGGGCGTTTCCGCACCCTCCTCAGCTCCCCGGCTTTGAGTGGCTTCGGTCACCTGGGCATTATTAGTGGTAAGCTGGGAGGGTTCTGTGGGGCGCTCGGTTATGGCCTTGGCCTTGCTCGGGACCTTGGGGCTGCTCAGCCAGACAGCCTGAGGAACAGCAACAACAACAACAACTGTATCTTCAGATTAATTAGGGGAAAATGGGGTTGGGAATCTAATGTGAGTTGTCTTGGTTGTGAGTCTATAGTCCGGTCAATCTAGGTTGGGCAGAAATGGGGTTGGGAATCTAATGTGAGTTGTCTTGGTTGTGAGTCTATAGTCCGGTCAATCTAGGTTGGGCAGAAATGGGGTTGGGAATCTAATGTGAGTTGTCTTGGTTGTGAGTCTATAGTCCGGTCAATCTAGGTTGGGCAGAAATGGGGTTGGGAATCTAATGTGAGTTGTCTTGGTTGTGAGTCTATAGTCCGGTCAATCTAGGTTGGGCAGAAATGGGGTTGGGAATCTAATGTGAGTTGTCTTGGTTGTGAGTCTATAGTCCGGTCAATCTAGGTTGGGCAGAAATGGGGTTGGGAATCTAATGTGAGTTGTCTTGGTTGCGAGTCTATAGTCCGGTCAATCTAGGTTGGGCAGAAATGGGTTGGGAATCTAATGTGAGTTGTCTTGGTTGCGAGTCTATAGTCCGGTCAATCTAGGTTGGGCAGAAATGGGGTTGGGAATCTAATGTGAGTTGTCTTGGTTGCGAGTCTATAGTCCGGTCAATCTAGGTTGGGCAGAAATGGGGTTGGGAATCTAATGTGAGTTGTCTTGGTTGCGAGTCTATAGTCCGGTCAATCTAGGTTGGCAGAAATGGGTTGGAATCTAATGTGAGTTGTCTTGGTTGCGAGTCTATAGTCCGGTCAATCTAGGTTGGGCAGAATGGGTTGGGAATCTAATGTGAGTTGTCTTGGTTGCGAGTCTATAGTCCGGTCAATCTAGGTTGGGCAGAAATGGGGTTGGGAATCTAATGTGAGTTGTCTTGGTTGTGAGTCTATAGTCCGGTCAATCTAGGTTGGGCAGAAATCGTAACCTTAACCTCTGTAACTCAAAAAGGGCTAGAACAAATGAGCTGTTAATTTATACACATAATTCCTAGCCAAGTCTTTCTATTTGGTTGTTGTTGTTGTTGTTGTTGTTGTTGTTGTTCCCCAAGCTGCCTGGCCGAACAGCCCCAAGGCCCCGAGCAAGGCCAAGGCCATAACCGAGCGCCCCCACAGAGGTGAGGCTTTCTATTTGGTAATAATATTAGCTCGATTACTCTAGTCATCTTTGAGTTATGAGAGGTTAGGGGTTACGATTTCTGCCCAACCTAGAATGAACGGACTATAATACTGTATGGTTATCAATGAGACACATGACATCCACAGTTGACGACAATTAAGCTAGCTATAAATGGCATGAGGGGTCTGGAGTAAGGGGCTCCCATAGAACTGTGGTGTGGCATTTGGGGAAGCAATATTTGTGCCAACAATTGTTTTGTTCTATGTGAACAAAGATTACATAGGAATCAAAGAAGTATAAGCAATCATAATGGAAGATTAACAAAACTTCATTTAAAAAAACAAAAAACAAAAAAAACAAATATATATATATATATATATATATATATATATAATTCCTCTCATATTAGCATGCTAATACAGTACTTGCATCAAATCGTCTAAATGCAGCTGAAGCGTAAATAAAAAGACGTCGCCGGTACTGTATGGGTTAATTAAAATTTAAAACTTGCAAACTAAACAAACCAAAACTGGGACAGAGACAATATAAAGGCAAAATAACTAATCAAAATCGCTGTGGAAACAACGCTTACTAAAATAAAATTTAAGAAATAAAAGAACACAATCCACCACAGAGGGGGAGGAGAGGGGGAGAGGTAGACTGAATATGAGGTGGAAGGATGGAGTGAGGAACTACATGAATGAAGGCGGTGCTGGTTGGGGGGAGGGGCGTCGACTGACTGGGGACAGAGGTGCATGGGGGCGGTTCGTTCGTGGCCACCCCTTCGGGGATCACGGCGTCAGGCAATAGATAGATAGATAGAATCCACCACATAGGGTGTACATTACTACATGAGCAAGTTAATCTGTTTCCCAAGCAAACTAATCGCACACATAACAACGCACTAAGGTTAAGTTTAAGGTTAATTAAGGTTAAGTACATGACTACGATAATACTGTATATCCTTACTAGTGTGTTGTGGAGCTGCCTGGCTGGCCAACTGTGTGGCCAAAAACGTGGCTACATCTTCCTCTTCAGTGTGCATAGTTGTCACCACGTCCGCAACACCTCCTTCCTCCGCACTATCCGGCCCCCTGTGACGCTCCCCCGGTAGTATGGTGGGGCGGGGGGAGGTAGAGTCCCCCCGGTGGTGGTGTGTGATGGTGGTGGTATCCATGGTGGCTGTAGAATCATCCATCACTACCTTACTCTCATCATCATCATCACCACAACCCACAGTATTGTACCCATCACTACCCTCACACAACTGAAAATTACAAACAAAAATTAGAATAGATACAGCAATGTAATATATTTATCTCATTCCCAACACTAAACATCTCCCAATGAAAATAATGAAAGCATATGATCCACCCGGGATTTGAACCTGGGTTACCACATCCAGATCTTTAACACTCAAACCATTACACCATCAAGACAGTACTTCATTATGTGACTGCATTATCAACTGCAGACATGCTTTGCCTTCTTACGCATCAAATCAACCAAGCTACAGACCAACATGGTGAAACACATACAATAGCACTGGATATATCAAAGGCATTTGATAGAGTCTGGCATCAATCCTTATTGTCGAAGATGTCACACTACGGCCTTGCATCATTAGTTCCACTAATTTCTTCTTATCTTCATAACAGAAAAATATGTGTAATGGTAGATGGCCTTTATTCTCAATTTCACTCAATAAATGCTGGTGTTCCCCAGGGATCAGTTTTGGCCCCAATTCTGTTCCTCATTCATATCAATGATCTCATATCTACCACTCATAATCCAATACATTCCTACGCAGATGACTCAACACTCCACAGTTCCTTCACATTTACCAATTCTTTCACCCAACCCGATCTTATAAATTCAAAAATAAACACTGCAATTTCTCTGAACCAGGACCTTTCTAGAATTAATGGATGGGGACAAAAGAATCTAGTTTCCTTTAATGCACAGAAAACCAAGTACATTCAATTTTCTAACCGACAGAATCTCACTGACTCCCATATATTTTGTAATGATGTAAATATTCCCACTTCCCCTAGTATTGACATTCTCGGTGTAACATTAACTACTAACTTGAGCTGGACACATTATGTTAGAAGCATTGCTAAGAATGCCTCTAAAAAACTGGGACTCCTGTACAGAGTTCGAGAATTCTTCACTGACGAGCAGTTGGCCGTGATATATAAAAGTCATGTGCGTTCTCAGATGGATTACTGTTCACCTCTGTGGGGTGGAAGTGGAGTGGTTGCATTGAGGCAGTTGGACAAAATTCAAAATAAAGCTATTAGATTAATCAATAACCCTGCAATCACACAGGACCTTCCTACATTATCCATACAAAGAAACGTTGCATCCCTTGCATTATTCTACAGATATTTTCACAGCAATTGTTCCGAGGAACTTGCTTCAATTGTGCCGCCTCTCCACATCTTTCCCCGTAGAACTAGGGCGGCTGAGAGCGCCCATGAATTTACACTTTCTCCTCCACAATGCAGAACTTCTGCTTATCAGAATTCATTTATCCCCAGAGCTACTACTCTTTGGAATTCACTTCCCTCGAATTGCTTTCCACAAACTTACAATCTACAAATGTTTAAATCCAGTTGTTATAAACATTTTATGAATGGAGGATGCCTTTAGGCACATGGACCTTTTTGTTTTATCTGTGTTTTTCCTTCCTCCGTTCATTGTCTCTTAAAAAAAAAAAAAAAAAAAAAAAAAATTTGCAAATTGTTTAATTAACTCTCTCAGCCTCAGTTAAGTATCTTGGAAACTTATTACCCCTACCGTTCACTCTCCAGCACAATTTGTGCTACCACGAGCCGATACATATATGTTATCGCTATGGTTTAACCCACAATAATCTCTATACATGCAATGTATTATACAGCCAAAGCTAAAGCAAGACTCATAGTATTACAAAACCAGAAAAAAAACTTCAGTAAGATCAAATCACATTGAAAATTGATGTACTGTACTGTATAAAAATAATATAATTGTTTTACCAAGTTTACATCATCATAATTTCATTATTAGCTCAGCAATTTTCAAATAAATGCAAAAGAATAATTGACAAAGTCAAGTGAATGGGGCAGGGAACTAGGAATACTCCTCCCCTTGTATAATTCTCCTACTTGAAGACAGAGAAACAGGCGAGGGAACGCGAAAGTGGTACCGGACCCTGAGAATAGGAACTTTAAATGTTGTTTCTGTTCGGGCTCTGTCTTGTATCGGCCACTTACAGCAATGGGGTATGTGCCTGAGAATATACATATAATACATACAAGTGAAGAACCAACCTGGGTTGTGTGAGAACCAGGCTGCATCCCTGAGAGTGAGGTTGCTGAATGCTGCTGAGCTGAGGAAGTTGCTGTATTCTGCTGGGATAAGGCTGTGTTTATATGCTGCTGCTGTTTTGTGGCTGTGCTAACTAAATGCTGTTGACCTGATGCCGGTACCAAGTGCTGCTGGGCTGAAGTTGATGACAAATGTTGCTGAGCTGAGTTTTGGTTTTGATGGTGTTGTGTTGACGCTTGAATCAAGTGAAGCTGTCCCGGTGCTGATGGTAGATGGTGGTGGGTTGATACTAACTGTTGCTGAGCTGAACCAGGTAAATGATGACTAGGGGTGGCAGCTACATGATGGCTAGAGGGGGAGGGTAGGGGATGACTCAGGCTGGCAGTGATGTGATGGGTCGGTGTGGAGGCTACTTGAAAGCTCGGTGTGGAGGCAAGGGGGTGGTTGGATGTAGAGACTAGGTGTTGGCTAGGTGTGGAAGCTACATGAAGACTGAGAGTAGAAGGGATATGGTGGTTAGCTGCGGAGACCAGTTGGTGCTGTGATGGGGCAGGACCGAGGTGTGTGGTGGTGGTGGCAGAGGCAGAGAGAGCTTGAGCCAGTATGGGGGTCGGGGTGTCGGGAGCCATAGGGGTGGAGGGTTGAGACACTGAAGGGGTCACACTGGGTTCTAACACTATACGGTAGACCTGGGGCGGCCCTGAGGCTGTCTGGAGCACCACGTGAGGCATCCCTACAGGCACACCCATCTGGAAGATAATAATCAACTTCCAAATAATCATGGCATTGTATATGATACATACATACAGTACATACATATCATTTATAAAAATATATCACCAACTCTTTGACAGAGCTATGAGAGTTCCGTATGGAGCTCAGTGGTCTGGTTAATCTGCTCTACATAACTAACTAATCTTTGACAAATTTGATAAATCCCAGTCATAAATGTAATCCTTGTATGGTCACCTCCAAGGCAAGAGACTACCTCCGAAGTTAACCAAGCGAGGAACACGTTATCAGAAGATTTGCTCAAATTCCACAAGAAAAATTTATAATTTTCTTTCAAAACGCTTAAATATAAGCATGCAGGTTTGAGCCGTTGTCGCCCAGAGATGGCTGTGGAAACAGAGAGGGTAATCCTCAACTACAACAGTAACAACACAGCAGTTATGTGGGAATCTTCAGCTTCACCACCACACAACTATAGTCTATTCGCTGTAAGTAGGCGAGAAATCATGACCTCTAACCTCTGTAACTCAAAAACAACTAGAGTAATCGAGCTAATATTTCTCTACCATTTGGGAAGAGTCAGTCAAGGAATAGATGTGAAAATTAGCAGCCAATTTGCCCTAGCCATTTTTGAGTTACAGAGGATAGAGGTCATGATTTCTCGCCTACTTACAGCTCATAGACTATACCTCCAGGGACCATATGAGATTGCTGGGAGCAGTGTACAGGTCACCCTCGATTTACGATTGGGTTACGTTCCTGAAAACCGATCTTAAATCGAAAAATCATAGAGCGAACCCTAAAATTAATGGGGTAAATGGGGATGTGTTCTCAGACTAGCCAAAAAACAAACCCAAACACCAAAATACCTATAATACTGTAATATTGTAAATCAGGGCATCGGATAGTGAGGGAGACCAATACTGCTCCTTAATACTGGGTCGTATATTCTTACTGACATCCCGGGCTATATTGTCAACCATCTTGACATGATGCTGGAAAGTATAACAGGTCACTGACCCGATACACTTTTCCAGCAAAGATGCATTCTCAGACCAACACATTGACCACAGAATGGGAATCCTGGGCATCCCCACCTACTAAGAAAAATATATAAGATGTCTAAGATACTGTACATCTATATATATATCTATCTATATATATATATATATATATACAGTATATACTTATATATGTAGGCTACATCTATATAAAAGGTGTTTAAGAATAAAGATACTGTAGGCCTACTGTAAAAAAAAAAAAAAAAAAAAAAAAAAAAAAAAGAGGAAAAGTGGGGATTGGGCCTGAGTACATATATAGATAAATAGACATTCTTTATCAGTAGGTAAACATATGTTGAATAGACTTAAGACTTATTCACACCATCAGAGTTCTAGTAGCGGTGATCAAGCATGGTTATGGAGAAAACTTGTAAACTGTGGAGTATGATACTTACCACAGAGGCTGGGTGTGGGTGAGGATGATGGTGGCTGAGTGATGTAGCAGCTGGTGACAGGTGGTGGTGGTGTGACGGAGTGATGGGTGTGGTGGCACCTCCTGAGTGGTGGTGGTGGTGATGTTGACACCCTTGACGCTTGTGGTTAACAAACTCCTTAATCTCTGTGAACTGTGAGCCACACGATCCACAGATGTGTATGTCGCCACTCACACCACTGCCCCCACCTCCAACCTAAAGTGTCACAAAGGAGAGTACCGTATAATTATTATTACAGTATGTGTATAGGTAGAGCTAACGAACTTGACAATAATCTTGACCCCTTAACTTCTCATAACTCAAAATTAATGAAAGCAATCGAGCTGAAATTTCATTCATTTGGGAAGAGCCCACCAGGAAATAGGCATGGATATTTACAGCCAGTTTGAATTATGAGAAGTTAAGGGGTCAAGATTATTGTCAAGTTCGTTGGCACTACCTATAGTATGATAATAATTCAGGAAGATACCGGTACTCCCAAATGTGAATATAGGCAGTACGTCATTGATGGAGGAGCCGCTATTCAATAAAAGGATCTTACCGACTGCTGTTGTTGTTGTGCGATAGTGGAGACAGGCACACCGGAGGCTCCTGGGGCCAAGAGGGGAGACTGGCCATTTTGGATGATGGCTGCAAACACACAAACACAAAATTATAAGTTAGGCTACGTGCCATCATCTGATCAACATTCACACACAATCGCCCTGCTCTCTCATATAAGTGTGCACATCTTGCCGCTATGTTCTCCAGAGTTCAGATATTTTGAGATGACAGGTCTTAATCATATACAGTACTGTATACAGGTACCCCTCACTATCCGATGCCCCGATTTACGATATTTATTTATTTATTTATTTTTTTGGGGGGGAGGGGGGGGGTTTCGTGTTTGAGCTTTGGCTGGTTCGAGAACGCATCCCCATTTACCCCATTAATTCTAGGGTTGATGGGGACAAAGCCACCCCTCAACCCAATATGTATTCCAAGGTAAAAAAAAACATGTTTTTTACTTTGACCTAGATGTGTGTGAATTTGTGTTTTGTCTGTGT
Organism: Paralithodes platypus; assembly: GCA_032716605.1. Taxonomy (NCBI): domain Eukaryota; kingdom Metazoa; phylum Arthropoda; class Malacostraca; order Decapoda; family Lithodidae; genus Paralithodes; species Paralithodes platypus. The sequence continues at coordinate 29,611,502 of CM064515.1, forward strand.
TTGTTCATTGTTTTATGTTGTGTTTTTCCTGTTCTTGCTGTCTTGAAGCGGCTACCCCCAAGGAAAAAAAAAAAAAAAGATAATATAATAGAAAATAAAAATAAAAAATAGGAAGGTAATTTTTTTAAAAAGACTCCCAGCGTTATTATACATAATTTATTAGGGAAAGTGAAGCTCTATGGAATCCTTATAATATATTCACATAGATTCCACTGTGGGAGAATAGTTTTGATAGTTAACTATACCGGTAGTTTTGATGTAAATACTACCGCAACTACGAATCTTGTTTCCGAGACCTAGTATATTAACCTAACCAAACAACCCTACCTAACCTAAGCTAGACCCAGTACGTGGGATACAACACTAGCCCTTGCATGCCAGCTACTGTGGGTGCATATATTAGACATACAGTAACATCTTTGTAGAACATAACACTTTACCGTAGCGAGTGTACTCCATTCCGAACACTTTTTGTAAACATTGAACACGTCCGTAGCAGAACTCTCAAGATTGCGGGACTGAGTTTGTTTACGTGCGGGACTATTTATATCGACAAAATCGAGTTACAAAACTTATCAAAACTATTCTCCCACAACGGAATCTATGTGAGTATATTATAAGGATTCCATAGAGCTTCACTTTCCCTAATAAATGATGTATAATAATGCTGCAAGTCTATTCCCTATAATTATCAAAAATCTTTAACCCTCTCACCACGGAAGGGCTCTTGAACGCCCATAAAAAAGCATATAACAGGTACCCGGAAGGGCTCTTGAACGCCCAGTGGTTGAAAGCCTGTGAGCTTCGTGTGCGAGGCGTCGGTCCGACGCATGTAAACAACAGCCGGCTGGACCGACGCCCCGCATCTCCGGCCACAAGAAGGAGAGCGTCGCTTGTTCGTGTGTGCCTGTGAGCTCTATGTATGTTGTTGTTGTATTGCTGTATGTTGTTGTTAAGTATCGAAAAGTAGTGTAAAGTGGCTGTTTTGGCCATAAAGTTATCTCCAATGAAATCATCATCACAACTCAACCAGTTGACTTAGAGAGCTCTACTTAATGTCATTCTACAGGTAAATAACACAGCTACGCTTGGGGATGCGCGGGAATGCGGGAAGCAGTCAGATTAACACATATACGGTAGCCTAGCCTAGACTTTTTTTGGCCAAATCACCCGGGTTTCGAGGAATATATATATAATACATAGCCGGGGCTGGAGGGTTAATGCGCCGAGCGTGGGCGCAATCCTGGGCCTTCTGGGTGGAAGTTCTTATAATATTATAAATCTTCCGTATAAAGAAAGGTTGAAGAAATTAGGCTTACATTCGTTAGAGAGACGCAGAGTTAGAGGGGACATGATAGAGGTACAGTATTCAAGTGGGTTAGTGGGATTAATAAAGGGGACATGAAAAATGTACTAAAGCTCAGTGAAAGCGAAAGAACTCGTACAAATGGTTTCAAATTAGATAAATTTTGTTTCAAGAAAGATATAGGCAAATATTGGTTTGGTAACAGAGTTGTAGATAGGTGGAATAGGCTACCAAGTGCTATCAAGAACGATAGGGAGCTTTAACCCTTGTCTAGCGGGGTGTTTTGGGCTCATTTGGGCATATTCAGGCCCTCCTGCAAGATAAATCAAGCATTTGCATGAAAAAAAAAATATTTAGCAAAATACTAGGCACTAAAAGCTTCAAAATGAGACCAGAACGAGCTACGTAGCACTCGTGGTTCTCTTGCAGTGATGCCACGAACATGGGAGTTTAGCATATTTCGGTATATTTTTCCCAGCTATGCTCACTACTGGCTACACTGCCGGCCTCTCGAGAACACAGGGAACATGAGTTAATGGGTGGCGGTAAGCCCTGGGAGTCGGCTGTCTGGCCCGCTGTGCTCCCGGCCATTTGCACTCGATTTTAACCCTTTAACCTCTGAAGTGCGCATGGGGGTAATTGGAAACGTCCCCCTGTGCTGACGTATTTGAGGTGTTTCCGTCACTAAAATATTCATTGTGCCATTAATAGCATTAATACTTATCCATATGCGCCTATTATGGGTTGATTATAAAGGTATTAACCTGAAACAACAATAAAACGAGTGAAAACAGCGTTTGGATGGTCAAAATCGGAGATATAGCCCGCGAGTTGTATAATGTATGGGTGAGGCAATCTGCTTTCCCGCCAATTTCCCCCAAGGCCACTGAGACACAGTCGATCGATACTCTCTCTCTCTCTCTTGCACTCGCTTGCTATCAGTGATGACCACACCCTCCAATCGGATTTCTAATGTTAGCACGAAAATATACCTCAGAATAAGGGAATAACAGGGAAAATAGGTGATAACTGAAGGAGAGGAGGAAAGTGGGGAAGGAGGGGAGGTAGAGGACTGAGATTTTGCATGGCCCAGGGGCCAAAAAAAAAATTAAAATAAAAAAAAAAAAATATAAAAAAATATTTTTTTTTCGATGTCAAAAGTTGATTTTTGTTTTCTCTGACTCTTAAGAGTCTCCCCGCAGTGCGCCGGGGGAACTCTTAAGAGTCTCCCCGCAGCTCCCGGGTTAAAAGCCTTAATAATGCTCCTAACTTGCTGCAAATTGGTGCACGACTTAAGTCGAGCGCCGCCAATAAGGGGTTAAGATACAATTAGATAGGCATATGGACGAGATGGGTTGGGTGTGAGGGTGATCTGTCAGGTGTGGCCCAGGTGTGGGGATCTGCAGATACCCGTTTTTATGACCTCTGACCGTTTCGGTGAGGTAAGTCCTAATGGTGTTTTTAAGCTGGGCTTATAATTAGGGTTGGGTGTGACAGGGATCTGCCTTGTGTAGGCCAATCGGCTTTCTGCAGACTCCCATTTTCTTATGTTCTTAAGTCCAAGACGCTAGTCACTACACCAGCGAGCCACTGGTGAGCCACATCTGAGCTTTAAAATTGTTGGCTAATGGTAAAAAACACTTTATTCGTGGATTGTAATTAATTTCGATAATATTCAAGGACACTACATCCGCCTTATTAGAAACAATTTATTAGGGAAAATAGGCACCAACAGATTCGCCATATTTTTCTCCATATAGTCCGCATGGAGGATTTTCGTAATTGACAAATTGAAAAAATACCCTTTTCACAGAAAAATACACCAAAAATCTGTCAAAGATTTCTAATAGCGGGGGTGTGGGGGCGGCAGCCCCCACCCATAATACTAGGATAGGTTAGGTAAGGTTGTTAGGTTAGGCTAATGTCCTTTCGGATTGTTTTTATTTTAATACCACGAATTTTCAGAGTGTTTTTTATAAACAAAATTGGTCATTTGCATCAATATATAGTGTTTGTAATTAATTAGAAATCTCGGGAAAACCTATTTTCCCCATTAGGCCTATCGATCGATGTTGAGACACACTCGCTCCCCGATAGTGATTTGAAAAGACATTAGCCTAACCTAACAACTTTACCTAACCTAGTATTATGGGTGGGGGCTGCTGCCCCCACACCCCCGCTGGTTGAGTACTTAATAAAAAAGAAAGAAAAATTGGCTGTCGATTATACGAAGGTGAAAGAAAAGTCGATGAAGTCTATGGTGTTTACTCTGCAATCTTCAGCTTGATTGTACATTGATAACGGGAAAGTACCGTATTGACAACCTTGTTACGAAAATTAAATTTTAGTACCATACTTTTATATTAGGTTTTTCCGAGGATTTAACACATTTTCATATGATCTTTAGAGCGTTACCGTCCTTTCAAAGGGGTATAGGCTAGTAAACATTAGGATAGCTTATACCCGGTCAGAGGTAAGAAGAAGAGTCCTGATGTAGTCTCCTTGAATGCTACCTTAATTTCAACTGGTGTAGGCCTATAGGCTAGGCCTATTGATAAACACTAGGCTACTTAAAACCAATGAAAAAAACATGGGAAAATTAGTGGTAGTTTAGGTAATATATTCCGATCTGTCAATTGCCACACCTATTCCCTAGCCAAGTTTTCATATGTGGTAGATATATATTAGCTCATTTACTCTAGCCCTATTTTAGTTACAGAGGTTAAAGGTTACGATTTCTGCCCAACCTAGAATGAAAAAGAGAGGTTGAAAATTTAAGTTGTTTACAAATCAGCTGACAGCGGACCCATACCGAGCATTTTATCATTCCAGGCCACCGCCTCAGCCTTTTAGCTAATCCACCACTCCATGTACCTTAGAGCCGTTTAAACCTTATCTATAAATTTATATACATTCATACATCTTATATGTAGATTATACCTTGCTCCTAACACATATCCGCGCATATTGCATACAAATTATCAGTTCGTTGATAAATAATTCAAGAAAGTTGGACCATTACGCTCGCTTCTTGGGAAAATGGCTAAGGTCGGCCCTTCGCGGCGCATAACTCAGCACATACTTCACTTACTGCCATAATTTCTAGTATTATCGACATTGTATACTCACCATAACTCTGTGGATGACTCGTTGAAACAGGCACGTTTGCAGTCATAATTGTAGGCCTTATCCATGCAGTCAAAGGTATATATTTCAAAGCATAATCGTGAGGAATTTGTAGATGTCCTCCCTCCTCCTACGTCAGACACAGCCAATGACTGACGACATTCGCCCCTCACAAATATCAGGAATTGTATATTTTGGAAAGATAGTACAGTACTGTACATAGGTATTCATAAATATATATCTTTATTATAAAACAGGAAATACTCTAAGTTCAACACAATATTACTAAATCATTACAGGTATTGAATTAAGGTATTAGGCTCTTCCCGCCCGGAAATATCCAGCTAAGCGGGCGGGATCATCTTACCGGAAAGGTGAAATGGCGGGAAAGCCATGCTACCAGGGTCGGTTAGATTCTGAAATTACGCGATATGAGAAACTAAGTCATGGCCGCAGCCACTATGCCAAAGCATCGCGATTTTATTTCGATGTATATACACTTAATTGGATTGTATTAACTAAATTAAGCAAACCGACCCAATCCAACATAAATAATGAAGTGAAATGTAGTAAAAATGCATCGAAATAAAGTGTGATTACTAATATATAGGCGCGAGAGTAGAGGCATAGCGGCTGCAACCATATAGTCCTCGCCATCCCGTAATTTAACGTCTATCATGACCAAGATCATGTGAAAAAAAATCTTATTTTTAACTTTATATCTTCATATTATTTTAGATTACATATGTGGCTCAAATTAAGTATAGTCTAGCGATATTTGCTATATAGACGAATAACTGACAACGCTGCATGTCATCGTAAATTGTAAACAAACATTATTTTTGTGGAGTTCAATTGTTTTAAACCTTTTAAGATACGATTACGCATTTTGTCTGTATTCTGACGATTAGTAGACGATTTATTCAGATTAGGAAAGGTATGTTGAAGTCAGAGGGTTAATTTTAGATCGACTTTCCCGCCCTCAGACCTTTCCGACTATAAGATCCCGCCCGCTCAGCTAGGACCTGTCCGCCGGCATATTTTGGGCGGGAACAGCCAAATAATCAATCCATTCTTATATCGATGATTCCGCCCATTAAGATTAGACCGTCCCGCCCATTTGTAAGGTTCGCATATAACTTAAACTGTTCTTGCCTAAATATGAAATGAAGAAAACCTGTAGCCTATCCATGAAATTCGTGATTGCATCTAACCGTGTGTAGGCTATAGGCTATATATGCCGATTAGACTAAATCACGCCCATTAATTGGAAAAATCATAACCAATTAGTTTGTCAATTGTCCCTTTTCAGCCGACGGTGATTAACATATTACCTATATTTTTAAATCAGTTATTTTGCAGAGTAGCGAAATATGGCTATATGTATATGGCTATAATATAGGCTATATATGAAAACGTGACACTTTTTTCCCATGTGGATGAGGGAGACAAAAGGCAAACCTGCCTGTGACGATCGAGTGCCTCCCCCCAGAGTTGAAAGTGACTGGGCCCAGATCAAAAGGAATGTTCGAGATTTAGCCTATGTCGCCATTTTATAAATTCCGGCTGTCATTAGACTATCTCACACAGCTTAAGAAGGATCTGTGAGTTGGAATGCTAAAATGTGTCGCGAATAATCGTCTGTCTTCCATATATCCTTCCTAAATTCAATAAAAATACCTTATAATAGACAGAATGCACTATAGGCTAAAATGCATCGTGATCCTCAAGGGGTTAATATGATGAGGATAGAAGACAATCTTTTATTTTCTAGAAGATAGCGATAAATGAGTTGTTAAAACAAATATATTGGAGATGTTTCAAATATCTTCAAATAATGCAACACGAAATTGAATTTCCTATATTGCCCGCCATTTTTCTTCACAAGAGCACCTATACTTTATGATCCTCCAAGCATTTATAAAATTAATGTACCTCTACGTGTGACATAAAATTGGAAAAACTACACGTACTGTTATACCAAATATATAATTATTACTAGATTACGACTTTTCCTGTTGACTTAATTGATAGTTCGGGATCTGGTATGACGTAACGGTCCCAGCCACTGCTCGATTTTTCAAGCTGAGGCTGCCGAAGAAAGTGAGGAGCACTACGCGCCCGCCACCGCCTTGTTAACATCGTTTTAGTCTACGCCAACATGAGGGAAATTGTGCATCTCCAGACAGGCCAGTGCGGCAACCAGATCGGCACAAAGGTAAATAGGCTTGTTTTCGTTAATGTGAGGTATTATTGTGTAGAAATCATTGTTCATTTCTGTGTTTTAAGGTGGAAATATGAGAGGCCGGTGGTTGTCACACCCCACTGCGCGCGCTTCACCCCACCCAGTCCCATTGTTCCCATATTTCATTAATACGATTACTTGTCTTGTTTAATGGATTGTTAAGTGTGTTTTACCTTGTATGGGTATATATGTGATGACTGGAGATGATGATAGTGATAAAATAGGTGTGGTTTAACGGTAAAGTCAACCACCTGCACCATCGCCATTTTCACTTCCCGTCATCACCACACATTCCCGCTCATATCACCCTCCCATCCACCCTCCCACACCACCACGGCATAATCCACCTGGTATATGTTGTTCAATGCTACATATGGGTTGATTAATGTATATATAACGTTGGTTATTGGTATTCTGCCGGCAACGTGCTGACTATTGGTGCCTGTCTGTCTGGGGGTCATGCAGTGGGCGCGTGACTCATAGGAATGTCTGCAGTGCGGCCGATGTTACTCTCTCTCAGACTTTACCTAGAGCTTATTTACCGATTTTGACTTGCACTGTGTTACTGGTGGAATGCCATTGACACTTTAAAGTAAGAATACCATGGCCAAGGGATATTTAATTTGGTAATTATACAAAATTTCTTCGGTACCGTTCAAACATCGGCCTTATTTACCATGTTTTGAGTTTTTCTTCAAGGAATATAGCGATACATTATTGATTTTCATGGTTTTAGTGGAAGATTTGCATTAACTTACCCATTATGCATCAATTTGAGTGTAGGCTACGGCGTCAAATGGTGCCATTTAGCCTATTGGGTTAATCTCGCTTTTACAGTAGGTGAGAGAAATTGGAGGTAGAATTTTACTGAAGAGGCGTGCATTTGACTGGTACCACCACTTTCTTCTTCGTCGACGGATTCGCTGTCCTTGCTTTGCAGGAGAACGGCTGGTCTATTGCCTGACACTGTGTGGTGTGGAGGTAGATGTGCTGGAAAGTGTGAAAAGGAACACCTTAAGATGGTTTGGCCATATGGAACGTATGGGAAGAGAGAATGACTTGGGAGGATGTAAGAGCGAGGTGGAAGGACAGGGGTAATCCCAAAGAGGTCGAAGGTTAAAGGATTGAGTGAAGTATAGGCTATGGATGAAGGCCGGTTGGGAGGAGGGGCGTCGATTGACTGCGGACAAGTGCATGGGAGCATTTTGTTCGTGGCCACGCCTTCAGGCATCACTGTCAGGCAATATAGCCTAGATAGAATGGCCTGTATGGATTATGCTGTTCAATTTTGGTGTCCTTATTACAGAATGGACAATAGGCTAGATTAATTGGAGAGATTACAATGTAGAATGACAAAAATTATCCATAATATTAGAAATCTCCCGAAGGAAGGTTGAAAAAATTAGGCTTACGTTAGTTAGAGAGACAGAGTTAGAGGTGACATGAGGTGAAGGGGGATCAGCCGGGTTGGGCCAATCAGCGCTCTGCAGACCCCCATAATCCTCCGTTAATCTCTAACCGTTTTGGTAAGATCCTCAGGGTATTAGAGTGTGAAGCCTATAATTGGGCTTTGTAATTGAATTGGGGTTTTGTGGGACGGATCTGCCTTGCTTAGGCCAATCGGCTTTCTGCAGACTCATTTTCTTATGTTCTTATAAGAGGTATTCAAGTGGGTTAGTGGAATTAATAAAAAGATGAAAAATCTACTAAAGCTCAGTGATAGCGAAATAACTTGCAAATGGTTTCAAATTAGCCTAGGCTAGATAAATTTAGTTTCAGAAAAGATATAGGCAAATATTGGTTTGGTAACCGAGTTGTAGATGGGTAGAATAGGCTATTAAGTGATATAGTGTGATCAAGAACGATAGGGAGCTTTAAGATAAAATTAGATAGGCATATGGAAGAGATGGGTTGGGTGTGAGGGGGATCTACCAGGTGTGGGCCAATCGGCGCTCAGCAGACCCCCGTAATCTTCTGTTAATCTCCGACCGTTTTGGTGGGGTCAGTACTCAAGGTATTAGTGAGAGGAGTCTTATAATTGGGTTTGGGTGTGACCGGGATCTGCCTTGTATGGGCCGATTGGCTTTTTGCAGACTCATTTTCTTATGTTCTTACTTAGCCTATTAGATGTCGTTTAGGTTTCCACGCATCCATCAACAACCTACACTTTTCTGGTCTGAGGGTGGCTCACTAGTCTGCTGACTATGGTGTTTTCAGCTGCACGATGCTTGCCAGTCTTGCGATTTTTTATAAGTTATTTTCGTTCATAGCCTATCCAGTTCATTTATATATAGGACTATCGGAAGCGAGTATTTACCTAGTATCCAAAGACCATCAGAAGTGAGTATTGACCCATTATCCAACCATAGGGTCGGTTAGGGAAAATTATATCTTTGCTCATGGGGCGCCAAATACAGCTTATTTTTGCAGATTATCCTCTTTAACCATGATTTTCCCTGATATTCATAGCTCTCCCTACTAGTGGGGGGGCATGTGTTTAGATTGTTGGATAATGGGCTGCGGGCAAAATACTAATTTCGGCTTCAGTATGAGACTGAGTTTCCCAATCTGAGGGCGTGGCCCCCCAGAGGTGGCGTGAGGTAATCAAAGTTCAAAAATCAATTCTAGCGGTAGCTCCAAATTGCACCTATCTATGTTTGTGTATCTTATAAGTTTGTCATATACAGTACCATAGTACATTTCTATACATTTTATTACTGGGAAAAATGCTTAATAACTTAAGAAATTACCTATAATTATAATGTAAAACTTGCAACATATACAAACAGAAATGAGACTACTCAATATAAAGGCCAAAAAAAAAAAAAAAAAAAAATTGTTTTGTGAAAAGAATGCTTTAGCAAAATAAATTTTTGAAATAAAAGAATACAATCCACCACATAGGGTGTACATCATTACATGAGCAAGTTAATCAGTTTCCCAAGCAAACTAATCACACAACAACGCACTATAGGCCTAGCCTAGTCACTTTCAAGGAGCTAGTCAGTTTGGGAAGTCCGGGATGTTCTGGTAAATTTGACTAAATTCTGTATGAATAAACTAAAATATGTACAAAAAATTCTATTAAACAAATTTGCTATTATAATATATAAAACCTACTGCTCTCGCTAACGATAGTGCTATCGGGTAGGTACCAGTCAGCATAGCATGGACAGTTGACCCCTACAAATAACATACATTTGATGTCCGGGCATCTTTAAGTTAGTTTCCTCTGTTTTTTACCATTCAGTGCTGCCCTCCTATGGTTACCTTTATCTGTACAACCTCAAAAGAATAAATCGGGAATCGTTAAATCAAGCCCCTTCAATGAGCCAACAGATGCACATTTCATATTTCCATGATTTTCATTCTAGTCACGGCATCGGTCTGTACTGGATGTTAAGTGTGCTAGTGTATTTTGCAACATTTTAAGTTATTTTCATTGGTGTACAGTCGGATACCATAGTCTCTAGCCCACTCAAACAAATTCTTGGACCCAATGTTTTTTTATGCAATTATAACTGGGTTGATTTTTGGATAGAAATTTCTTTTCAATAAATAGTATTTGTAGTTGATTTATAGAAAATTATATTGATAAGATGGTTTCCAGAGATATACTTCCATAGTTAGAAATGGGTGAAGTCCATGAATATTTACGAGTGGGCTAGAGACTATGGTATCAGAGTGTACAGTGGATTTATATACCGAGGACAATGGTAAAATTGGATAATGGGTAAATACTAAAATGCCCCAGTCCTTGGTATAGGCTACTGTATAAAACTGGTACTGTATATATTATTATTTTTTTCACCAACCAACTTTACTTCTAAACTCAATTGGTGAAATCAACAAATAAATTTGCCACTCCAAGAAAACATGAACAGAAACAATATCATTGCTAGAATTTTACCCTCAAAATACTAAGATTGTAATAAAAAGTACTCTGATTTGGTCAAATTTCAAAGGTTAAAAAAAAAAATGGCTTGGATTTGGTTAATCTTTAGAGTAAAACAACTAAAATAAATTGGCTCAGATTTGACTATTAATAATAATAATTATAAAAAAAGGCTGGCTCGGATTGGAGCAATGTTCAGAGTCAACCCGGGGATCCACGATGGGCTGAGACATGCATTTGTGTGCTGGAAGGATATTATTTCTTTCAATTCCAACGTATTAGAAATGATTTATAGGTTAAAAAAAATACCAAATAAGAGTTTTATTTAATGATTTATGTATAAAGGAGATGGATGCATTAAATACATACATTTGATGCATAAATAAAAAAATTAATCATTTTTATTCCCCCTAGGCTTCGGCCGCTTCCCGTGTATAATCCTGACTTTTCAGTGTTGTTGCCGACTTGGGAACGTTTGGGGTTACCGTGTCCAAACCCTAAAAAATATAAAAATGTGTTTATCAAGACTGGATGCCATGGTCGTCGCTGATAATTTTCCAGAACTGTAAATAAGCAACCATTGTTATTAACCCATTCAATACTGGTGATGATTTTTCAATTATATTCTGGTAATTATTCTATTCAGCTTAGGAAGGGTATCTATCTATGATTAGGCTACACATCTCAATCCTAGTCTATTCAGCTTAGGAAGGGTATCTAGCAAGGATTAGGCTACACATCTCAATCCTAGTCTATTCAGCTTAGGAAGGGTATCTAGCAATGATTAGGCTACACATCTCAATCCTAGCTTATATCTAGTCTATTCAACTTAGGGTATCTATCGATGATTAGGCTACAAATCTCAATCCTAGCTTATATCTAGTCTATTCAACTTAGGAAGGGTATCTATCGATGATTAGGCTTCACATTATCTCGATACGTTTAGCTGCCATATATCCCTAATCTTCATAAAACTGTCTAAATGTAGATAAAAGTCAAATACAAGAGATTTTGCTGGCAATGTAAGGTGTAATGTTACATCCTCAACCCATGCTATCAGTAAAATTAACTGACAAATCAAATTCAAGATGCCACTAAAAAAATATCGCAAATGCTAAAAAGTTTTACTGTGTGGTTAGGGACTGTAGTTCTTAATACCAGTACTGTACATTAGTTCAGGGTGTCATAGCAATAACATGTGAATGGGATAGTCTTACTTTTTAGTGGACTCCGTAGTCTTTGCATGCGATTCAGCGGCGAGCTCTACGGGGGTCCGGGGGTATAGCCCCCTGATTTTTTGTTTTTAAATTAAAGTTGTCGAAGAACATTTCCTGCCTTATTTTTGGTAGTGGAGGGGGGTGTAAACAAATTATGAATATAGCCTATCTACATTTTAAGCTTTCTATACAATTTTATTTTAGACAAATCAGATTAAAAAACATAAGTTTCAATAAGTCGTGAAAGGTGAGCGCCGACTCTTCCTGTATTGCAAGGCAACAAATAGTTAAAAAACTATTCAATGATAAGACTATGTACTGTAAAAGCTTATTAAATAAGGCTAGGCTAATCCTCAAGTCTGTCTTGACAAGTCACACTCATGTTATATTCTATTAGGCCTAGGCTAAGTTTATATATACAGTCCGGGAGAGATATTCACAATGCCGTCAATCCTTGAATGTAGAATTAAACCCAAATGGTAGTACGTGTTTATTATAACAAGACAAGTTTCGACTTCTGGAATCCTCTTCTGAAGAGGACTCCAGAGAAGTGGAAACTTGTCATAACACATTATATACTACCATTTGGGTTTATTTCTACATTCAAGGATTGACGGCATTGTGAATCTCTCCTTGACTATATATGAACTTAGCCTAGGCCTAATAGAATATAACATGGGTGTGACTTGTCAAGACAGACTTGAGGATTAGCCTAGCCTTATTTAATAAGCTTTTACAGTACATAGTCTTATCATTGAACATTGAATAGTTTAACTATTTGTTGCCTTGGAATACAGGAAAAGTCTGCGCTCACCTTTCACGACTTATTGAAACTTATGTTTTTTAATTTGATTTGTCTAAACAAAATTGTAAAGAAAGCCTTAAAATATAGATAGGCAATATTCATAACATTCTACACCCTCTCCACTACCAAAAATAAGGCAGGAAATGCTCTTAGATACCTTGAATTTAAAAAAAAAAAATCAGGGAGGCTATACCCCCAGACCCCCATAGAGCTCGCTGCTGAATCGCATGCAAAGACTACGGAGTCCACTAAAAAGTAAGGCTATCCTATTCACATGTAATTGCTTTGACACCCTGATTACTCTGGTACTGGTATTAAGAAATCCAGTCCCTAACCATACAGTAAAACTTCAAGTTAATCTGTTTCCAAACCAAACTAATCGCACACATAACTACGCACTGTCGTCACGTTAAAGGAATTAGTCAATTTGAAAAGTCCGGGACGTTCTGGTAAATTTTGACTAAACTGCATAAAGAAACTACAATTAGTGTCAAAATGTTTGTTTCAAGTAGTATTATCTCGCCCCCTCTCGTCCTCAACTTGACCTTTTTGTCCATTATTGCACAGTCAATGGGTTAACCCTCTCAGACATGACACTATTTTGAGCCTATTAGGGATACATTAAAGCCTTTGTTGCCATCAGGGGTATTTAGAAACCTTTAGTTTAGTTACTTCAACCTCTGCAGTTGTCTTTGAGTTAGATGTGGGCAGAAAACTAATTTTAGAGAGGTAATTAGAAGCGTGAGAACTCTATTTCTTATTGCTAATCTGGCAACCTCTGAGTCATAAATACGTGAAAGTATCAATACAAATGGTTGGTTATTTAGTTTTGGGTAATCATCATTATTGCATTGGGAAATCATCATTATTGCACAGTCCATGGGTTAATATAAAATGGTTGGTTGTTTACAGTTTTGGGAAATCATCAGCGACGAACATGGAATCCAGCCAACTGGAGAATACACTACTGGGGGGGACAAAGATCTGATGGACCTTCAGTTGGAGCGTATAAATGTGTACTACAATGAAGGGAACCAAGGAAAGTACGTCCCCCGTGCCGTCCTGGTGGACCTGGAACCTGGCACAATGGACAGTGTTAGGGCTGGACCACATGGGCAGCTATTCAAGCCAGACAGCTTTGTATTTGGTAAGGAAATGAACAAGACTATATTTGTTTGAAAACTGGAAGGAATACAAGCAAATTTGCATGGGATAGCTTTTTTTTTTTTTGCAAAGTTCATTAGTCTTTATGTACAGTATATACTCTGGCATATAACTCATTTATATTTATATATTTATTTATTTATTTATTATTGAGGGTGGCGGACTCAAAACTGAGCCCAAACAGACATTTAAAAAAAAAAAAAAACACAACTACAACCACACATACATGTCAGACAAGAGAAATACCCAGAGACAGAGAGGCCCATTTGGAGTCTCCAGCAAGATTCCCAGGTCCCAGATCTCCCGGAGAGGCTCTGATTTCTGCAGGCAGAGGTGTAGTGAAGCTGTACCACTACAAGCCCGCCCACCATGCATCCAGGCGTACCCTTAATTACTACCGGTTCCCCGGGCCAGGCGCCCGACTGATTATCTAGTCCAACTGGCACCCAACCCTCTCTCCAAACACTGTTAAGGCGGGCGGGTGCCCAACCCCGAAAAGGGTTGAAATAGGGGAGCTATCCCCCCGCCAAAGGCGGCTTTCTAGGGCCTTTCCTAGCTGATGCTGAGAGGATTGGGTTCTAGTCATGTGGTGATGGGCTGGTCTATCAGAGTGAGAACTGAGCGATCTCTGCCATACCCATAGCTTACTCTGACTGTTCCTTTTACTTATATATTTTCTAGATCTCAAGTGACGGCATCTCTTGCGTGGATTGACCTCCTAATCTACCAAGATTGGAAGCCAAAGCGTCACATCTTTCCTTTGCCCCTCAACTTTCTCTTCATAATTGCTGAGGGGCACAGGGCCCTGGGTGGGGCTTTGGTTTCCCGGGCGTTTCCGCACCCTCCTCAGCTCCCCGCCATGGAGTGGCTTCGGTCACCCAGGCTTTATTGTGGTCGGCAGGGAGGGTTCTGTGGGGGCGCTTGGTTATGGCCTTGGCCTTGCTCGGGGCCTTGGGGCTGTTCGGCCAGGCAGCTTGGGGAAAAACAACAACACTGTTAAGGCTGGTGTGGTTGCAGATAATGCAGGTGCAAGTGCTGCACGGGGGCACTTGAGTCTTGCTGAGGTACGGTTAGCATTATACCAACATCTGCCACAGTGATGACTTGGTGGGGCAGTGCTCTGGCAAGACTTTATTGTACTACAGTACACTCAAACTACTGAAAGGCAACCCTGTCGGAGCCGTTAAAATACATGTCATGGAAAATTACGCTAAACCAATGTATTTATGTACACTATTCACTAGCATTCTCCATTCATTCATATTTATTATAGTGCAGAACAGACTTGTGCAATTTAGAAATTATATTTTAGTGATTTAAAACTTTTATAAGAGGGGGTTAAGCTCTTAGTTTAAAGTATGTGCAGTAATACACTTTTATTTATTGGTTTAAGGTCTGTGTTTTATTTATAATATTTTGCTATAGTGTTGTTAAAACGGTGATTTTTTATAAGGTTTGTCTTTTTACTATGTTAGTCCAAGTTTTGGCTTGTTTATTTTGCAAGATTACAGTATCATTGGCAGTACTGTATATAATATGTGTACCCTACCTTTCCAGGCCAGAGCGGTGCGGGTAACAACTGGGCCAAAGGTCACTACACTGAGGGTGCGGAGCTGGTCGACTCTGTCCTGGATGTGGTCCGCAAGGAAGCGGAGAAGTGTGATTGTCTGCAAGGGTTCCAACTAACTCACTCCCTCGGTGGTGGCACTGGCTCCGGCATGGGCACTCTACTAGTCTCAAAAATCAGGGAGGAGTTCCCAGACAGAATTATGGTCACCTTCTCTGTTGTTCCCTCTCCTAAGGTACGCTTTCCTGCTTACTTAAGATGGTATCACACGAGCGCTTTTTCACTCAACATTTATCCTCAACACTGGTCTGGCAGCTTATGAGATTAACTTTTACAATATTTCGGTTACTTAAATTCATCTATCACCAGTCTAGTTTCAGATACCAGTGCAAAATTATCCAGATAAATGTTAACTATAAAAGCTCTAGTGTGATACCGGCTTTACTTTCCTATATATATATTGCATTCACATAAAAACTAAACAAATTACACCATAGTCTGGCCCTGGTGACAAGCAGAAGGGGATGCCATCCAAGCTCATAAATATATGCATTATCTTCTATCTTTTTTTATGGCACAATGGATAAAATTCAGCATTCAACTTCAATTAAATTTCCTGTTCATCCATCTTAAGTTCACGAACCAAAGAAAAAAAATTAATGCACGTAACCTACTGGGTCCCTCCCGCCTTGGCGACTAGTTTGGGCAGAGACGTCTGAGGAGGTAATCACTGACGTTGACACGCTGGCACAGTATTCAGATTATCCAGGTTAACTTGGTGTTGGTGAGACCTTACCTGGTTTTTCCTAGTAAACATTTGAACATCATACTGACCAATTTAAGTCTACATAGAGAATAATCTGGTAGGTTATGTTATGAAATATTTCCCTGAAAATACATGCATTGGTAGATTATAGGTAAAGTTCAATATGTAGGGTACCAAATGCATCAAGCAACATCATAAAAGACATTAAAGTTATTGAGATTACACAGATTTTACTATGTGTAATCTTGTCTCAGGATAATCTAGTAATAAGCCTTAACCTAACCAGTGCGCATGGGGGTAATTGGAAACTTCCCCCTGTGCTGACGTATTTGAGGTGTTTCCGTCACTAAAATATTCATTGTGCCATTAACCCTTAAAGAGCGGCTCACCACATAAGTAGAGTTGAAAAAAGGGTGGAAATAGAGTGAAAATGGGTGGGATAGTAATGATCCATACGTCAGACATCTGTGGCCTCCCGGCCCACACTAACTCCAGTTCCCCCACCGTGCGGGAGGATGACAGTGTAACCAATAGTTCGCT
Organism: Paralithodes platypus; assembly: GCA_032716605.1. Lineage (NCBI taxonomy): Eukaryota > Metazoa > Arthropoda > Malacostraca > Decapoda > Lithodidae > Paralithodes > Paralithodes platypus. Next base: position 29,628,133 of record CM064515.1, read on the forward strand.
AAAAGTGAGCAAGGTAGCAAAATCAGCTAAACTTCCATCTTCGAGGTAACACTGTCAGTGCTCCACGAGTGCTATGTGGCGTCATTGTGTAGCGATTTCCACCTAGTTTTCGGCGCAATACAGTTCCTTTCATACTGATGGTTGATATAGCAGTCAGAACGGCCTGAAAAGGCCCAAAACGGCCACAGAGGGCCCGCTAAGCAAGGGTTAATAGCATTCATACTTATCCATATGCGCCTATTATGGGTTGATTATAAAGGTATTAACCTGAAACAACAATAAAATGAGTGAAAACAGCGTTTGGATGGTCAAAATCTGAGATATAGCCCGCGAGTTGTATAATGTATGGGTGAGGCAAGCTGCTTTCCCACCAATTTCCCCCAAGGCCACGGAGACACAGTCGATAGATTCTCTCTCTTGCACTCGCTTGCCATCAGTGATGACAACACCCTGCTTGCAACTCGCTAATGTTAGCACGAAAATATACCTCAGAATAAGGGAATAACAGGGAAAATAGGTGATAACTGGAGGAAAGTGGGGAAGGAGGGGAGGTAGAGGACTGAGATTTTGCATGGCCCAGGGGCCCAAAAAAAAATTCTATGTCAAAAGTTGATTTTTTTTCACTCCCTCTTAAGAGTCTCCCTGCAGTTTCCGGGTTAAGGCTCTTCGCAGTTAGCTGATATAACTGTATGATGGACTAGCAGTCTGTAGATACAGTATTTTTCTCCTGATGGGAAGTCCTAGTTATAATTGATGCATGCAGTTTTATTTTGTGAGTATTTTATTATCACAGCATAGTGGATACCTGGTTAGGTTGAAAGTCACAAATGTGTCTTTCACTAAAGCAGTTTGAGTAAAAAAAAAAAAAAAAAAAAAAAAAAAATATATATATATATATATATCTCCAGATGCCAATCATGCCACTGAAGGCATTACAAAAATATCCTTAATCACCTAAGGATGTTTCCCGGGGTACAAGGGGTTAATTTGAATTTAACTTCTGTTAGAATGCTTTTGTGATAACTAATTAATGGTTATTTCTTTTTCAGGTGTCTGACACAGTGGTGGAACCCTACAACGCTACCCTCTCCATCCATCAGTTAGTCGAGAACACAGACGAGACATACTGCATTGACAACGAGGCTCTCTACGACATTTGTTTCCGAACCCTGAAGCTGCAGAACCCAACCTATGGGGACCTTAACCATTTGGTGTCTCTTACTATGTCTGGTGTCACCACCTGTCTTCGTTTCCCAGGCCAGCTCAATGCTGATCTGAGAAAGCTTGCTGTCAACATGGTGCCCTTCCCACGTCTCCACTTCTTCATGCCTGGATTTGCCCCTCTGACTGCCCGAGGCTCCCAGCAGTACCGCGCACTCACTGTACCAGAACTCACTCAACAGATGTTTGATGCTAAGAACATGATGGCTGCCTGCGATCCTCGTCATGGTCGCTACCTCACGGTTGCAGCCATCTTCCGCGGTCGTATGTCCATGAGAGAGGTTGATGATCAGATGTACAATATCCAGAACAAGAACTCTTCATTCTTTGTTGAATGGATCCCCAATAATGTCAAAACTGCTGTGTGTGACATTCCTCCACGTGGTCTGAAGATGGCTGCCACCTTCATTGGAAACTCTACCGCCATTCAAGAACTATTCAAGCGAGTTAGCGAACAATTCACAGCTATGTTCCGGCGTAAGGCTTTCCTCCATTGGTACACTGGGGAAGGCATGGATGAGATGGAGTTCACTGAGGCCGAGTCAAACATGAACGATCTGGTGTCGGAGTACCAACAGTACCAGGAGGCTACTGCTGATGATGAAGCAGAGTTTGAGGAGGAAGGAGGTGAAGTGGAAGGAGAGTACGATTAAGTTATGAATCTCTAATTTACAACAGGGAAGAGGAACCAGTTTGTACACTGTTTATCAAATTAGTATGCACAGTCAATAAATAATATCCACAGAAAATTAAGTTAGTATACTTGGTATCAAAAGGCACAATACAATAGTTAAGGTTAATATTTATCTTTCTAAATACTCGAGCACATACCCGACAGAGCCCGAACAGGGACAACACAAAATGTTCACATCATAGGTCGCCCAGGAGAAGACCCAGAGACCAGGGATCACTAAGGGCACTCCAGCACAGCACCCCTCGGTCCACAATTTTCCTGCTGCCCCACTTCCACGTATCTCTTCATTCCTCAATCTGTCTCACTCCACACATCCTCCTCAAGCAGCCCATCTCTTATCATATTCAGCTCTCTTCTCTTCTTTGCCTTCAGAGCCCATGTCTATCCCTGTTGGCTCAACTATCCCTTGATACATTGCACATTCAGCTTTCATTCATAAATTTCTCACCCTCCACATACTTTCCATTGCTCCGAAAACTTTCATTCACTCACATACTGTTTTACCTCCATTTCTGCTTATCAATAGTTGGGGTAAAAATCTTTATCTAACTAGACCAATTTTTGGGATATTTTTTTAGATGGCATATTAATTGGACAGCAGTACAACTTGGATTGTCTACCTTATCTTCTTCACATCTTTCAGTATTAATTTAGTAGGATTACTTAATGAAAGTAAATTTCATTCTTCAGTTAACTACCATGTAGTTTATTTGGCAGTTCACTACTGTATCACATTCCTGGTTATTCTCATTTGTTTGTACCTGTGTTAAGCTTATGGGAATCTTTTTTATATTTTGTTTACTCATTAAATTTGTTTTATTTATCCATAGTTTTCCTTACCAAACTTATACCAGTAATATTTTATCTTAAGATGTTAATACAAATGATTGCCTCTTATTTCTACCTTACTGGTCTCGGTTTTGGATTTTTTTTCACAATCTTGTGTAGACAGCGGGGAGAGTCTGAATGTGGCAGCCCCCATATCAGGTTAGGTTAATGATTTTGATGATAATTTATAATCCGGAAGATCCTTCCAAACCCCTGCTTGAATAAAAAGCGGGGCTTATTGGACTGGGGCAAGGGTGGCCTGGAGGAATGAGAAGGGAGACTTTAATCAATTTAAATTTAAAGTCTGTCCATGCATCAGTAGGGTTTCTTTAAGTTACGGAACCATAAGGTAGAACTAATTTAGGGTTGATACTATATACAGAGAAAATCTTGTTGCTTTCAATGCTTCCAAAACTCAATTTCTCTATCCACTCTTAAAGAACTCGTGCAGGGCTTTACCTTCTACTTCAACAAAACTCGAATCGACCCCTCGTCTCCGTATACTCTGTCTCCTTTTCTGATATCCTTTTGGAAAGACCATATTACTACCCTTGCTAAAGCAGCTTCCCAGAAGCTAGGTGTGCTCAACTGCCTCCAGGGGTTCTTTACCCCTGTACAGGGGCACAGTGTGTCCATGTAATGAGTATTGTTCACGTGTGGGGAGGATCCTCGCACAGCACTTCTTGACCTGGAAAAGAAAGCCTTTAGTTTCGTTCACTTTACGGACTGCGATCTCCCTTCGCCGCAATGTTGCATCTCGCTATTTTACCGTTATTACAATAAACGGTGTTCCTCCGAGCTCCATGTATACCACCACCCTTATGTAGAGTATATAGCACCTGTCTTGCAACACAATCCCACCCCTACTCTGTGCAACTCTGACCCAAGAGTGAAAAGATATTCCCCAATCTTCTATTCAACAGCTGAGCTCTAACTCCCTGAATCAATCTTCCCCTCATCCTATGACTAATTGCTTTCAAACTCCGTGTCCAGGTAGTTTGGCTCCTCATTCCTTGATTTTGGACCTATCCTTTTCAACTGGGGGGAGTCTCGTCACTGGCAGTTCTGCCTTGTCTCCCTCATCCACATAGAAAACAATATATAAAAGTACCAATTAGAAGTATACTAGTAACTGTTGGAATGCTGGTCTTTAAAAGTTTGAGATTATAGTCTTTAAAAAAAATTTTTTTTAATTGAATGCTCCCTTGTAATGGTGCAGATTGTTCACCCACCAAAATATTTTTGGAAATTTACCATTTGGCTAAATAGTGTGAATATTATGAAAGACTTCAAAGAATTGAAAGTTAACACTTACATTGCAGTCACACCTAGGCCATAATCTGGCATAAGCAGATGCAACTGGTCTGGAAACAAACTATTAAAACAAGAATTTATAATGCAAAATATACAAACCAAAACAGACTACTCAACATGACAAAGATCTTATCAAAATCGCTTTGGTAAAATATAATTCTGTAATAAAACTCTAAACTTGCAATGCAGTAAATACCTCTTAGTCAGATTGTAACTTTAAATTGTCAAAAGTAAGTTGTGCAAAGAAATTTGCACTTTGGTTTAGAATGTGAAATGCCCCATCTACTTGTACGGCTAAAATGGTACAGTAATTGCTTGCAGTAGTGTTAAGGGGTGTCGGGGGTCACTGGCTTTTTTTTATAATTTTCTCTTATCCCCATCCAGGTGTCGCGAGCCAGCATTGTATGGAGTAATCCGGCTTTGCCGGAGAAATTTTTCTATTGAAAAATTTAGCTTGCCGGAGAAACAAAAATATATATACTGTATGCTGGCTCGCCAAGAAAATATTGACACCTGGATGGGGGTAAAAGTCTTAAAACAGTAGGCCGAATGGATGAAAGGGAAAATAAGCGAGGTGAGCCCCCTTAACAATTAACCAATGATCATATAAATTCTATACCATTCAAATTATACCTGCATTGGTTTTTATAGACTTTGCAATTTTATTATGTGCACTCTACCTAAGAAGGCACTAACTTTGTAATGCAAAATATGGTGGTATTGCAAGATTGCTTCCAGCAAAATTTGATCGAATTGTTACCAAAATAAACTACCTTCAAAGTCACTGGATTTCTTATATTTTTATTTAGCCTCGTTTAGCCTTTTTGTTATGGATGGCTATAGATATAAGCCTCCATATACAATGGAAGAAAACGAGACTGCCCGAACAGGGCAGGTGGGGGGAAATAATAATTCACACGTATACAGTAGGTCGCCTAAGAGTAAGACCCAGGCCTGGGTTTCATAGTTGTCATTAAGTATCGAACTAAGGGTTTATATTTATGGTCGGCTGGAAAAAGACAGACGATAGATTCAAAGGCCCTGGATTTGGACTAGTAAAGAAGAGTTTCACTGCTAAGCATATCTTTATTAATTGTGCAATGGAGTATCTGTAAGCGATCCAATGCATAGTTTATTTATTTTATTTTTCCTCAATTGCTCCGCTATAAGTGCGCGGAATTTCAGTGTGAGTATCCTACAGTAGGTTAGAGTCCTTGGAGTGCCACATTTATTTGTTGATTTCATTAATTGAGTTTAGAAGTGAAGTTGGTTGGTGGAAACAAAATATTAACAAGGGTCGAGATGGAGAAATGGTGTAATACAATCGTAGGAAGGTAGAGGGATGACTATAGGACAAGAGAAGTGGTAATGACTGGAGAATACTTGTGAATAGATGAGGGTCGGGCGCTAGTTGGACTAGATAATAGTCTGGCGCCTGGCCCGTGGAGCTGGTGTATATATGAAGGGTCATGCCTGGATGTGAGGCATGACCTTTAGAGCCATTTAGGTGTCATTTATCTCCTGGCAAGCGATAGCGAGCCTGTAATTTGGATGAATTTTTCTACCAAAAAATTTACAAATTTATTTTGAAAGGGGATGTTGAGGATAATAAATTAAACTTATGGAGGTCTAGGTAGGAAACTAGGACAAACACAAATAATTAATACATTAATTAATATCTACCCCCTTAACTTGCTTTTCATTTTTTTATGTAGATAAACTTTATCCTAGTTTTGCCAGGAAAAACTTTACACCTAAATGGCATGAAGGGTCTTCCATTGATAAAGAAATGGGACACAAGGTCTTATAATAGAAAAACTAATGGGGTGAACTTCTAAAAAAAACAAATGAGGGAGACGGGGGTCCAGAAAAAGCGACTACCTCTCCCTTAATGACGCCTCTTGGCTTTTCATATGAACCTTGGGCAAGATCTGAAGAATACATAGAGGCTTTATTGAACATTCTCCATCTATATTAACCTTTGGCCTAGTTTAAGATATAGGCTATATAAATGCCTAATAAAGGTCTCATTATACATTCTTCATCTACATAAACCTTGATTCAATAGTGAAGAAAGCATAATTATAATTAAACTTGCAAAATAAACAAACCAGAACTTGGACGAACACAGTAAAAAGACAAACTTATAAAAATCGCTGTGGAAACTACGCTTAAGCAAAATAATAATTTATAAAAAAAAACTGAACAAATATTTGTTTAATACCTGTAGAGCTCTCATTATACATTATATAAATGTACCTTGATCCTATAGGCTATAGTGTAAGATCTATATGAGGAAAGCATAATAGAGCCCTCCTTATATAAATACACCTTGATCCTATATGAAGAAAGCATAATAGAGACTTCTTTATATATTTTGCCTCCACATAAACCTTGGTGCTAGTGTTGCTCACAGACATAGCCCGGAGCTATACCATCAAAGGGCAGGAGGTAGCCATTTTGGTTTAACAGGATAGAGTGCTTGGCCTGGACGTCTGGGGTGGGGTGTCCGGGAAGCCACCTGTAGTAAGGAGGGATACCACTTATTATTTTATTAATCCCTTCATTTTTATTGAGTATTGTTCACAACATGTGTGGAGAAGATCCTCTCACGCAGCACTTCTAGTCAAAGCAGAATTTAAAAAAATCAATAAATAAGATATCTCAAAAAGATATGAACCGATTTATGTGAAATATGGTGGTCATATAAGATATGCATCGAGGAAGAATTGATTCACTTCGAGAGGTAATCGGTAGAACGCGTACCTTTGCCAGCTTAAACTGCTAACTAAGTTATGAACTGATGTTTACAAAATTTGGTGGGCAGAGCGGATATGTGTCGAGGCAGCAGTGATTCTATTTAAGAATCGATCGGTAGAGCGCATACCTCCATCAGCGTAGGTGGAAGTATGCGGCCTCCCGAGTACCCCTCTGGTCATGACTGTCATTATCATCAGTAGCATTAATCATCGTAATGATTATCTTTATTATTATCATTATTATTAGTAGTAGTAGTGATATTATGAGTGTTGTTGTACTCACATGGAAGGATGCACGGTGTTCGCCCGGGGCCAGGTCCAGATGTTTCCAAGTCTGGAGGCACCGGTCCAGAAGGTATAGCTGGAGTCTGTTTGATCTGAGGGGGGAGGGAGGGTATTTATCAGTGTCACAATAAAAGGCTTAAGGGGACATGGGCTTTTTTTCTGGTCACCCTTCTTGCTCCTGCTTACCCCCAATAGTTTGGTGATTATAATACCTTTTGCCCCATCTCGTCAATTTTAAGACCTTTCGTGCCATTTAGGTGTCAATTTTTTCCTAGCGAGCGATAGCGAGCCTGTAATCTTAAGAGTAACCGACTTTCTGCCGAGACATTTTTCTACAGAAAAATTTACAAATTAATCTAGAAAGGGGATCTGATGGATGTTTTTTTAAGTTTGATGGAGGTCTAGCCCTTCCAGCCCGGGTGTCCTTTTAAAAGGACGGCGCGGAAGATGGGCCGGTACCCGGGTGTCCTTTTAAAATCCCTGTGCTTGAAAGCGTGCTTTGAAATTCGCGCGGCCAAAATTTGCTTTGCAGGGGCGATCGCAGCGCCACCAAGCCTCAACTACTACCGTTATCAGTTCCAAAGTGGCCGCCATAGCGAGTTATAGTGAAATCATGAATTCCGACGCGTCCGATTCTGTGCGCCCCACTGCTACCCCGCTTGCAACCGAGAAGAAAGCTCAACGAAAGAAAGTGAAACGTTTGTTGAGTGATAGTGCTATACAGCGAGAACTTTTTGACGTTGAAGAGAGCAGTGGCGAAAGCTTGGTAGACAAAGAACAATTTATAAGTGCAAGCGAAGATGACGATTTCGTTGGCTTTGGAGACGACGACAATGTAGATTTATTTGAGGGGGGAGACATTAGTGAAGAACCTGATGTGGAAGTGTTTCAGGAAGGTGCTATTGAACTTCCAAGTGTACTAGAACCTAGGCCTACCCCGTCGCCATCTTTGCTAGGTCAGGCTAGGCCTAGCTCTAGCCCTAAGCCCAGGACCTTCCCCTTTGCCTGCCCGTACACCCTTGAAAGTGGGCAAATATTTCTATAAACAATCTTTGGTGAAAAATGCAGCTAAAAAAGCACGCAGGGCAGCAGCAGAAAAGGCTAGGGAAGCGGAAGACAGTGATAGTGACGCCGACCCTGGTCTAGCAACCACCCGCATTCCTTTGTCCCGACGCCTTGACCCGGGATGCCGCGTGGGTCACTCACAGCCCTCGGCTTCATCTCTCCCTCAGGATGACCAAAGTGCCTCTACAAGTGGTATTAGTGGTGTGCCACAGCCCTCAACACACCGCAGAGCATTATTTGGTGCGGAGAAGCCTTCGGCTCGCCGCAAAAGGAGCCCAACTCCCGAGGCTGAGGGTCCCATTGTTGAACCTCCCGCGCCCCACGCCGCCGACGCCCGGTCACTTCTTCACCCGAATTGTCTCCTGAAGAGGATGCTGACGACCCCAACATTGACCCATATGACCTGACGTCGCCTGAGGAGGAGGAGGAGGAAGTCCCGACAAGACGAGTTCGAGGGTGAGGTCGTGGGCGTGGTCAGCCTGCCGACGCCGATGCCCCTGGGCGTGCAGGGAGTCTGCCAGGGCGTGTGCCTGCTGCAGCTGCACTTGCTCGAGCATCCGACCTGTTTGTGTGGACAGATGGGGCGGATTTTGAGCCAGATTGTCCTGCCTTTGACGAGGTACAGATGGGTTCCGGGGTGTCACCAGCATATCCGTGTGGCCCAGATGCTACCCCCAGTGAACTTTTCTGTGGCTTCTATGACAATGAAGTCATGGAATACCTCGTCGAAGAGACAAATAACCACCATGCTATCTGTGCCAACTTTCTTGGGAAGAAGACCAGTGCCAAGATGGTGGCATGGAGAGCTGTCACTGTGGCAGAACTATGTGTTCTTGGCACTCACAATGCTGATGACACATATAAGGAAGCACGTTCTGGCCGACTAATGGATCACTGGCGACCTCATAACGACTCCAGCATTTGGCAAGTACATGTCCAGGGACAGGTACTTTGACATCCTCTCCTATCTCCACCTGACCAACAACATGCATGTCCACCATACCGACACACTATGGAAGATCAGGAAGCTGTATGACATGATACGTCATCGGTTCACCACCTACCTGATTCCTTTCCAGAAGATGTGCCTCGACGAGTATCTGGTCCTGTTCCATGGTAGGCTGCACTTCCGACAGTATATCCCGTCCAAGAGACACCGCTTCGGCATCAAGCTCTTCGTCCTCTGCGACTGTTTGACGGGGTATGTGCTGGACTTTGTGGTCTACAGTGGCAGGGGTGGAGAAATTGAGACTGACCCCCACATTGGTTTTCGCGGCGCTGTAGTAAAGAAGATGATGGAGAGGCACTTCCATAAGAACCACATCCTCTACACCGATAACTACTACACGTCGCCTATCCTGACCAAGTACCTCCATGACCGCAAGACCGGAAATGTCGGCACAGTCAAGGCCAAGAGGAAGGGCATGCCAGGCTACCCAACCAAGACGAAGAAGACGGACATCTTCCACAAGAAGAGTGGCCCCATCCTCTCCATCCACTGGCATGACCAGCGGAAGGTCAACCTCCTCACCACATGCCACAAAGCCGAGATGGTCGCCACAGGGAAGGTGGACCGAAGAACCAAGAACCCCGTCCAGAAACCAGCTGCTGTCCTGGACTACAACATCAACATGCGCCTCATCGACAAGTCCGACATGCAGATGGGCTTCATCGACTGCCTGCGAACATCTTGGAGGTGGTACAAGAAGTTTTTCCTGCATACGGTAGATATGTCGGTCCTCAATGCCTACAACATCTACTGTCTGAGGACTCCAGGAGCCAAGAAGTACAAGTCCCTGCGGAAGTTCCACAAATAGGTGATACTTGAGCTCCTGGCTAAACATGCGGGTACACCAGGGAGGCCACTACAAGGACCAGGCCAGCTGGACAGAACGGGGTGTGCTGAATTTTTCAGGAAACACCAGCTCAACGCCCTTCCTCTCCAGGCTCCAGGTAGTAGAGCCAGAACCCAGAAGAGGTGCCATGTCTGCAGCCACACAACTCGAAGACCCCGCAAAGTCACAAAAACCACTTGGGAATGCCTCGAGTGTCAAGTGGGACTTACGTGTGCTGGCACCTGCTTCAACGACTTCCACACTCTAATAAACTTTTGAAGTGAAAGTGACACTCAAATGTAGGCTAAGAATAATAATATAACTAAGTATAAGTGAAAAGGACACACATAAGTAATAATAAGTGCCTTCATAACAATATGAACAAGTGAAAGTGACACTAAAATATATATTTCTAACAATAAATAAGTGAAAATTACACTATCAATAAGCCTAGTCTAGTGAAAGTGACACTATAATAATAATAAAACTAAGTATAAGTGAAAGGGACACACATAAGTAATAATAAGTGCCTTCATAACAATATGAACAAGTGAAAGTGACACTATATATATTATTAGCTTACCTAACAATACATAAAAGTGAAAATGACACCATCAATTATCAAAGTCCAGTGAAAGTGACACTAATCATAATAATAATAATAAAACTAAGTAATAAGTGACAGAGACACAAATAACTTCATGAAAATAACATAATAACTATAAAATGGCATAATAAACAATAAAACACTATTAAATCGCTTCCCGGCATAATTGCGGATGGAGCGACAAGTGCAACTGGGCGTCGTAGCCGGGGCCGCGGTTGAGTGTTCGGACGCGCCGAGGTAAATACGCGGCAAAAATTACCTCCACTTCCATCGCCATAACTCCGGAACCAGTTGAGCTAGAGAGCTCTCCTCAACGCCATTCTACGCGGCAAGGTAAGGCGGACATTTTAACATCTCTTTCATTAATCTAGGTAGTATATTAAGCGAGATTAGGGTAAAATTCTAGTTTCACTTTCAAAGCGATATTAGATTTTTTTTTCTTTGTTGTTCCGTTTTCTTTGATATACAGTGTTATTTTATAGCAAGGACTGGTGCAAATAAGTATTTACCCATTATCCAACAATCTAAAAACACGGCCCCCACTAGTGGGGAGGGCTATGAAGATCAGGGAAATTGCGGGGTAAAAGACCAAAATAAGGGGTAATATTAGAAGAACTCTGAATATAATATATTGAAAATTAACAAAACCTGAAAATAGAAAAACCCGAGCCAACTTTTGTCAAAGATTGGCTCGGGTTTTTCAATTATTCAGAATAAAAAAAAAACAGGAACGTAATTTCGAAAGTTGGCTCAGGTTTTGATGGTTTTCAAATTATAAAACTCCAAAATAGAAAAACCTGAGCCAAATTTTGTAAAAAGTTGGCTCGGGTTTATATAATTTTCAGAGTCCAAAAACCTAGTAAACCAATTTACTCGATTTATTCAACTTAAAAAGGACATTAGCCTAACCTAACAACCTTACTTAACCTAACCTAGTATTATAGGTGGGGGCTGCTGCCCCCACACCCCCGCTGGTTGGGTATTATGTTTACTAGGTTACTGGGTTTTAAGGACATTAGCCTAACTAACAACCTTACCTAACCTAACCTAACCTAGTATTATAGGTGGGGGCTGCTGCCCCCACACCCCCGCTGGTTGGGTATTATAATGTTTACTAGGTTACTGTGTTTTTGGACTGAAAAATATATAAACCCGAGCCAACTTTTAACAAAAGTTGGCTCGGGTTTATATATTTGTCAGAGTCCAAAAACACAGTAACCTAGTAGGCTAAAGGGGTTTACTCGATTATAGTCAACTTTAAAAAGACATTAGCCTAACCTAACAACCTTACCTAACCTAACCTAGTCAGGTTTTAAAATAATAAACAACTCTACCTACCAGGTACTAGGTGTTGGTTGGGTCGTCAGGGTTAGACTGGATAGGGATCGTTTCTTGTTGACGTAGTACGTGTAGCCTAGTTGCAGCGCCAAAGTTTCTTGTCCTCTGTCAACTTACATTGACTACCGTAGCGAGGACAAATCACTTTTCTTGGGAGAACACCGTGGTTAGTTAAATAATTGAAGGCTTGCTTCGTTGTCCTCGAATGTTTCTTTAATGATTCTATGGTGCACTGGAGCACATCCCTCACACACGGTAGCCATGACTGGAATGATCGGAGGTGTGCGATCGGGTAGGCCTGTGATTTGCTTAAAGGTACGTGACGTATGCTTTGTGGTGGGGTTCTGTAATTGGTTATCAGGGTTGTAGGCGTGACTTAAGTAGCAATCGTGACTGTGATTGGCTCTATATTTCCGAAAAAGACCGCAAGAGGGTGTTAGTTTAGACTGAAAGGCAGGGAGAAGGAGCTCCAAAGTCTTGTGCTGTCAGTACGACAATGGCGACGGTCCCGTCTATGCGGAGGACTTTTAACTTTTTGACAGTAGTTAATAATTCGATATAATGGATTTGCGCCGCTACGGACATATAAAGGAATGAAGTTTGGTGTATGACAAATTTATAGAAGCGATAGAAATTGATGAGTGTGCTGTGAAAGTGAAACTAGAATTAAACCGAGATTAGCCTTAGTTTACTTTTGTTGTTTTTCAGCCAGATCGCCTGAATACGAGCTCCGTCCTTTTGTAAGGCAGCCCGGGTTGGAAGGGCTAGGGAGGAAACTACGAATAATAATAAATAAATGAAAAAATCTACCAAAAAGTGAACCATCCTCCCTTAACCCTATTTGGGCCGAAGGAGGTCTTTTGGGGCTTCCCCTATTTCGTTCGGAGATGGTAAGACTAGTTTGGTGATAATAAGACGCTCCATCACATATAAGTGTCGATTTTTTTCTTCTGGGCGAGCAATAACGAACCTGTAACTTAGAAGAAACTGTGTCAAATATTTTACAAACATATATTGAAGGGGATATGGGTGGGCTTCCTTTTTAGTTTGAAGGAAGTATAGCTGGGAAGGCATATTTGTTAGCCTAGGGGACAAACTAAAATACATTACTAGAAAATGGCAAAAGCAAATCAAAATCATCAATAGTACTTAAACAAACTACCATAATAACCCCCAAGAGGTCGGATCAGGTAGTGGCAAAAGATGAATTAATATGGACACTTAAGTACCGGTAGTCTACCTTTTTCATATCTTAGAAGATCCAATGACACATTTCTTTCCTGTTTCTGGCTATTATGAGACGATTTTATTAAGGTTAGTAAGTGCATATGGAAATCAGAGGGCTGATTGAGACAGTCTGTACCCTCATAATTCCCACTTATAGTGAATCCTAGCATGTGGATCATACTCGCACCCAGTTGGGGGACACTTAGACGACGTATACTGACTAATAACACACATAACAAAGCCACTCCAACAGCTTCCTCTCTCTCCAGCTCCAACAAACACCCGGCCTTCCTACACTGCAGGAAATAGGAAAAGTAGAATGTAGATACGAGATGCCGTTGTAAAGGCTTATCCCTCAATACCCTCACCTGACGTACAGGTACGTCCTGTGGAAACGAGTGCGAGTGATCAGGAGCGCGGCAGGCCCCCGTCTGGTCTCTGGCACGTTTGCTGTGGCACTGAGGGTCTGTGGTCGGGTTTCGCGAGATATATTTAGTGTTGCCAAAGGAAAATGTAGCGGAGCATTGTTATAATTATTAGCGAATATTGCTGATGTCTGTAGTAACGCTGTGGGCCAACCCCGCGAGCTACAGAACTTGCTTAAGCAATCATGAGTGCCTGAATGATAGGGATAAACAAATAAGGTTCACTTCCGACATCTATGACGCGATCGCGTCATATGAACTTAGTGAAGTAGCTCAATAAGTAAGTTATATGACGCATTTGCGTCATATTGAGCTCAGTAAGTTAGATCAGAATCTGTCGGTTGGTGGCAACCCCAAATACCTCCAACTTCTACCGGTGCCTTAGTGTCAGAGAGAGTGTTGTGAGGGATAATAACGGGCACTCCGCCACCCTGTCAGTAAGTTAGCAGCTTATGTTGGACAGGGTTAACAAGTTAGTGTAACTCTTACCTTGGAAGTTATTGCTCAAGTGGTCGTTGAGCTTCTTGAGCATTTCTGGAGCAGGGATACTGACCAGGTCCCCATCGATCTCCTTACACTTTTCCCGGGCCTGAGCGTGGGTGAGGGAGCGGCCGGGGTGGGTGGTGGGGGCGCTGATCCCCACGTGTATACACCATCTGTACATCAACTCATTATAATTGCTCCGACAGTCTGTGGAGAAAGATCGATATATTGATAAATATATTGATGTAGATTTAGATATAGAGAAAGAGAGATTAGTGAATTTAGTGTGCATATCAGATGTATTTTATTATTCTTACTTATAATTAGTGTTTGTTTATATAGGCTATTTAGTAACAGACTGCCAAAATAACCTACAGGTACAATAAAGCTTAATTCATATAATAAAGGTTCATATTATGTTGAGAAAGGAAATTGATGTCTATCTATCTATTTATTGCCTGACGCTGTGATCCCCGAAGGGGTGGCCACGAACAAACCGCCCCCATGCACCTCTATCCCCAGTTAGTCGACGCCCCTCCTCCCAACCAGCACCGCCTTCATCAATATATTTCCTCACTCCATCCTTCCACCTCTCCCTCTCTGTCCTTCCACCTCGCTCTCGCAAACCCTCTTTGTCATTCTCTCGCTTCCCATATGTTCCATATGGCCTAACCATCTCAAGGTGTTCGTTTTCACACTTTCCAGCACATATACTTCCACACCACACCTCCTTCTTACTTCCTCATTCGTCTGTCTGTCCCTCCATGTAACTCTGCACGCACTTCTCAAGTACAAGTAACTCATTTCCACCCCTCTCACTCTTGGTCTGAGTCTCTCAACCAACGTCCATGCTTCGCTTGATGTATAATGAATATTAACTTACTTATTGTGTCATGCCTGGTAGCGAGGGCAGAGGGCAGCACCTCCATCATCATCAGTGTTGCCACCACCACCAGTACATCAAACGCCTGTAGTTTCATGGTGTGGCTTTCCTATAGAAGAGCTGGTATCACCGCAGGATTTTGCTGTTGAGCAGTCATATATATGTTATATAATTATATTAAGATACCCATACCTTGAAAACACGTTGGTTAGGTTAGGTTAACTTAGATTAGGTAAGGCTAGTTAGTTTAATTTAATTTAGTTATAGGCCAGCTACTATTAGGTTAGATTAGAAAATGTGTAGCCTAGCTGTATTTGGCTAGATTAAGTTAAAGTTAGGCTAAGATCAGGTTATGCTATTATAATTATGAGACACATGTGGAGGAGTGATACTAGGTATGGAGGGGAATTATCTCACCTAATCACATATTGCTTAGTTTTGAATGCCAGTGGGGTGTTTTGATTTTTTTTTTTTTTATGCCTTAGCTCTTAAGAGGACCCATGCCTTCACCCAACAATACCTCTTGTGAGGACCATCGCCTTTCCCGGGTTAAGAGGAGAAGTCGTCCAGTCCTAGAATCACGGGAAGTTATGATTTTGCTTATTTTATATTGAGAAAAGAAGTGCTAATTTTAGGCTACTTCTCGCCTGGTAGTTTTTTTTTGTATTCATATATTCCAACTACTCCCTCTTGGGCATAGGCTGGGAGCCTGTACATTCAAACATTCTACATTGAACGGTGAAGCCCGTGAGGTCTCGTTCCAGTGAGGCATGTGAAGCACTTTTTTTAGTTGCAACCAGCCCCTGCCATCTTGCCTTCACAGGATGCATGGGGCTTAGTTGCTCACTCATGGCTCGAAGCAGCCCAATCTCTGAAGCTGCCTCACTCCAGTGCTTCACTGTCTCACCTAGACTCAGACCCTCACTTTCAGAATGCCACCTATTGAACAATGAACTCACTAGGCATTGCCCCCCTTTAGCATATTTTGAATATGGGAATATTCATACAATGCTATTGCATCAGGGAACAATGAGGGTATTTATTTGGCGTTTTGGTGGGCTCTGTGGTAATGCACTGATACTCTAGGTACAGCACAAATTCCATCCCAATAATATCTTCCCATTGACATATCGGGATTCGAACCCGGGTCCGTTGGATTACCAGTCCAGTGGCAAGACCACTCTACCACAACTCCCCTATATATATTGTATGAACACAGTACCTGACTTGGCGGTGAGCTGAATGGAAACAGGGGAGTCTTCTTGGCTGATTATATACTCTCTCTTACACCCCTCCACCCCCCCCCCCCCCCCCCCCCCCCCCCCTCCTCTCTCTCTCTCTCTCTCTCTCTCTCTCTCTCTCTCTCTCTCTCTCTCTCTCTCTCTCTCTCTCTCTCTCTAAGTTACTTAAAGTTTTCCAAGCAGTGCATTGGAGTAGAGAATTAGGAAGCTCAAATTATTGGGCCATATTAAGAGGCAATTTGCGTATAGAAATAAGTAAATAGTCCTCACACTTTACAAGATTATAGCAAAACAAATTAGCCTCAATATGAATACAACACACAACCATGGCTGGAAATTAGAATTGAAAAGGTTCAGCACTATATAGTAATTGTGGAAGCTATCACATATAAGATTTACTCTACCTGGAACAAACTTTCCTCAGAAGTTGTAGCAGTTTTTCAGTAGAGAGTAGATATATTTTACACACTGTGGGCCTATATAGTGTAGTGCACTAAACAGTCTCTCTCCTTCCACTTCGAGTACGCCCTGATTTTTGTCTATGTGAGTGAGGGAGATGAGGGAGGGACCGCAAGGTCTATGAGATACTAACAATTCCTTGTGACTCTATCTATCTGTCTATTCTCTCACTAGCTCATTCACTATCACTCTCTCTCTCTCTATCCATGTCTATCTATCTCTCTATCTCTCTATCTCTCTCTCTTTTTTCCCACCCCGCCTGCAGCACAATACCCGGACAGTTAACTTGATATAGAAAACTGACCTTGGTATTCCCTTCTGTTTTTTGTGAATGACAGGCGTGGTTGGATCTTGAAACCGGTTGTGATCTTTGCTCTTATTTGTACTATATGGCTTGGCTGTCCTCCTATTATTGTTCCCCAGGCAATGGCAAGAAACACTACATAGTGAATATTCTAGGAAGTAATGTTTGTGTGTGTGTGTGTGTGTGTGTGTTCTATTGTATCATGCCGTATTCTTCATTCAATTACGTTTATACACATTATTCAACTTATCATGCCACCTTTTATTTATTTTTCACGATTTCCTCTTTTCATTTTATCTAACACAGTATTTCTTTAATTCCTTTTGACACATAACCTTCCATTCAGTATCATGAGTTATTACCCTCTCCATGTTTTATATATATATATATATTTATAAATGTAAACTGCAGTTGGAGAGGCTTACTTTAGGTTGCACTTGGTAGAGACGCTCAGCTCCATAACATTGCTCTTTGGAGTCTATGGTGGGTAACTCAGGTTATCCAGCCAGGTACACAGGGAGTAGGACTGCTTATTGTCCAGGTTATCATAGTTTACTTCCTCGGATCGGATGTTACAAACGTGCACTAACTCCAGGTTTCTATTACTGGTAGATGATCAGAGGCACAAAGGCACAGATCCCTCGGCCCAAAGTTTGGTTATGTGGCTGTGTGGCCCTATTTCAAGATCTGCGTGGCCCTAGTTCATCTGTGTGCCTATAAACATTCGCCTGCACACCTAAAAGTTCATTCATGAATCCAAAACTTTGCCCACACACCCAAATGTTCGCCTCTGTGGCCTTTAAAGTTTGGTCACTCAGGCCAAAGTTTGATCGCATGGCTGTGCAGCTGAAATTTTGCCCACGTCACATGGCCCAAGGTTCGCCCGCATGGCCCAATTTTTGCAAGCACAGAATTTTGTATCTTCAATAGTTTATTTTTTATATTAATATAATAATACAAGTGTCTACGCTCATGTTATCGTGAAAATCCCACAATTTGAATTTACCAGGTCACAATAGAGCAACATTTATGTACAATATGGAAAATCTGAATCATATTCCCTCGCTTCCTGAACTTTTTGGAGCAGGTGAATCGCCTCACAATTTCTTGATAGATCGCAACCAATATTTCATTATGATTTATTTATATTCGGTAATTAAGTGTTATATTAATAATAATACACTCGTTAACAACTTACACAACTCGATGCAAATTTACTGCACAGAGATAAGTCACCTTGTGGCGTAACGGATAGCGTGTCTGGCGCACAACCAGAAGGTCCCGAGCGGGGAAGAGATTTTGGCAAGTCTCCTAATGGCGTAGCCTCTGTTCACCTAGCAGTATAAATAGGAACCTGGTATAAGTGGACGAAGTTGTGACGTCCCCTCCGGGGGTTCGTGGTCTGTTACAAGGTGAAAAGGGTTACAAGGGTGAGACTGGTAGGCTACCGTACAGATCAACCCAAGCCTTCGATTTCAGATGTCGCCAATTGACTGATTAGATCGACTACACTCGATCGCATCCACAGCCAACGATACATTTAACATCATGCACTTCATGCAATACATTCCCAGTTAAGGAGGCATGATAATAATGAGCTAAGGCTCGCATTGCGTGGAATCCCCTTGACAAACAAGTTCGGTGAATCACATCACAACGTAATTCACGAAGAAATATAAATGATGCATATCGTCTCAAGTGAATTCGTTGAATGAGGCTGGTTGCGCTCCATAACCAAAGCCTAAATGATCGAGATCACAGAAAGTCTTTAAAATGTTGGTAGAAAGATTGCAATGAGTAAAGTTAAAGGAAAAGTTTATACAGTATATTCTTATATTGTTTGTATGTTTTTTTTTTTTTTTTTTTTTTTTTTAAGAGACAATGAACGGAGGAAGGAAAAACACATAAAACAAAAAGGTCCATGTGCCTAAAGGCATCCTCCATTCATAAAATGTTTGTAACAACTGGATTTAAACATTTGTAGATTGTAAGTTTGTGGAAAGCAACTCGAGGGAAGTGAATTCCAAAGAGTAGTAGTTCTGGGGATAAATGAATTTTGATAAGCAGAAGTTCTGCATTGTGGAGGAGAAAGTGTAAATTCATGGGCGCTCTCAGCTTCCCTAGTTCTACGGGGAAAGACGTGGAGAGGCGGCACAATTGAAGCAAGTTCTTCGGAACAATTGCTGTGAAAATATTTGTAGAATAATGCAAGGGATGCAACGTTTCTTCGTATGGATAATGTAGGAAGGTCCTGTGTGATTGCAGGGTTATTGATTAATCTAATAGCTTTATTTTGAATTTTGTCCAACTGCCTCAATGCAACCACTCCACTTCCACTCCACAGAGGTGAACAGTAATCCATCTGAGAACGCACATGACTTTTATATATTATGGCCAACTGCTTGTCAGTGAAGAATTCTCGAACTCTGTACAGGAGTCCCATTATTTTAGAGGCATTCTTAGCAATGCTCTAACATAATGTGTCCAGCTCAAGTTAGTAGTTAATGTTACACCGAGAATGTCAATACTAGGGGAAGTGGGAATATTTACATCATTAAAAAAATATATGGGAGTCAGTGAGATTCTGTCGGTTAGAAAATTGAATGTACTTAGTTTTCTGTGCATTAAAGGAAACTAGATTTTGTTTAGGATTATATAGCGTAGGCTATAGGTTGGAGAGGTTGAATATTCCTACACTGGCTTATAGGAGGTCAAGAGGGAATATGATTGAGGTTTTTAAGATAGTGAGTGGAATATATGATAAGGTTGTTTGTGAGGGTCTTCATCTTCTTCTTATTGTTTAAATGTGCAGTTTGCTTGGAGGGTTGTGGTGTCTCCAGATTACTGCACAGGCGTTTTAGGAGGAGTGAAAAGAACAATTGTTAGTATAATAGGGGTTAGGAGAGATAGTAAAGGTGGATTTTATACTACTGTATATAGGGGGTAAGTTTGTCGTTGTCTTTTGAGGTCAGGGTGATTTAAGTCAAGGTGAGGGTGAGGTCAGAGATGATGATGATGATCAGTTGTAGTACAGTACAGTACTGCTCTATGTGTACTGTGTGATTCAAGTCAAGGTGAGAGTCAGAGATGATGATGATCAGTGGTGGTACAGTACAGTACTGCTCTATGTGTGTTATGCCCTGTTTTTCTACAGGATTAACTTGGGTAATGTGGGTTCTAACTGACTGGGTATATAAGGCTGCATGCACAATACAAGGTATGAGGAATAGAGAACACAAAATAAACACACGGTAACAAGACACACGATCACGTTTATTTAAGTAGATTAATAGGGAGCATAGGAAAGTAGGAATACTCGTACAAGACAAATGATAGAAATGAACCGCTAGCATTAGTGGATCTGGATGGTGCCTAGTCTCCCACTTCCAACGTTCAGGTATACTCTTCTGATCACTGGTTTGGTTCGCAAGTTTATATACTGGAAGACCTCAATGTTATTTATGGATTCAATTTCACTAATTAGATTTATTACTGGTAGGTCTGGTGCACAAGTAGTAGTTCACAGACTAGAATTAGACACGCGTATGTTTTAGAGCACGGGAATTCTAGTAACCTCAGGGGGTACTGATCTAAGTTTTATATTCTTATGGTAGAAATACGTAGAACACAAATCAGTGGGCGAACGTTAGATATCACTAGGGTTTTAATATCTGGATAAAGGTAATTACGAGAGTTAATGTCGTCTGTTAATTAATGAACACTGATACGCTTAGTACTTCCCAAATGGAATGGTTAGGCCTATATATGAATTACACTGGGCAAAGATATAGCCACTTCATAGAAAGATTAATAAGTGAATTTCTAATTAGTACTATAACACGTTAGTACTAATAAAGTGAATCTTGGATAGTATTTTGTTGGTCTGGTCCTGGTTATCTTGCGTCCGTGATGTTGGGGGCTAACGACTGGTTCCGCGGCCGTCCAGGTGGTCCCTATGTAGAAAGTTTTCAAGACGGATCTCTTGGCGATCGGTGCTGGCTACACGCTTATATACCCACTAGTGTGTGTGAAGGTTATAAGGTGCACGTAGATTCTTGTACGTGGACAGATGCTTCTATCTCCAATCTGCCACGGAGTCTGCCGGCTCTGGAATCTCACAACTCAGGAACAACACAAGGGCAGAGCTAGAGGTCAACTTCAGGGGGTCAGCCACTGGTTGGTGTCTATCTTTCAACTGATTTTACTGGGGGCTGGAGCTGGGTTTATAGGCTCAGTTTTGGACCCTGTAGGCCATAGGGATCTCGAGTCTTATGGACTTATTTGAGCTCTCAATAGATACGGGGACTAGGTAAGGTGGTGATTACTGTTGTGGCACATGGCTATAGGGAGCCTTCATAATGTGATATAACTGAGCCTTAGTAAGAGGTACTATTTTGGCTATACTGGAAGTATTGAGGGAAGGGAGACTGGATCTACTTTGCGGGGAGGACTGGGACAGCTGTGATAGGGGCGTCTCTCTTATATTGCTCAGTCTTCATTCTATGGTATAGCTGAGGTGTTAATTTGATTATCTGAGTATGCAAGAAAGGTGAATGGGTTATTGTGGGTTAATAGAGGCTAGTAAGGGGGTTAGTCATGCATGGTTAGTTCATTGATAGGAAGAATTCCTGTGCTACCTGGCAATGACCCGGAAGTCAAAACAGGGGTCAGGTATACCTCCGCAGGGGTGGGGGTCTCCCTCCTCGGGTGGGTAAAAAGGGGTAGCTGGGCGCCCTCTCTCTGGGATGGTCGTCCGGCGGCTGTGGCTAGGGGCTTGCCATATCACAAGTGTTTGTAATAACCCTCTGTTTATGAGACAGATGTGGGTGTTCTTAATACCAAAACCGAAGGTGCCTTGGCTAGCTGGTTTTAATCGGTTGGTTGTTAATTGTATGGTTTGCTGGATGTGGTGGAGACTGGGTTGCTAACTCTGCCACATTTATCTGGAAGTATGGCAATAGAAGTTAGTCACTGGCGAGGCGGCTAGCCTCGCACTGACGATCATTGGGTGCAGGGTTGTGAATGGGTTGTAAGGGAATAGATGGCATGCAAGGGGTTAGTAAAGTTCTAATGTTGTTCCGGCCTACTAAGGGAAGGTAGGCTGGATAGGAGTATATATATAAAAGGTTGGAGAGCGTTAGCAACGGAAAAATCAAGGATTTTCAAGAGGTATGAGGGAGAGGCTAGGTCGGAAAAGAGTCGAGGAGCGCGGGGTGTTAATGAGAGGGAGAGAGTTCAGGGGGCTACGTGGAAATTTTACCCTAAGGTCTCCGGGCGTGGGGGTGGCATTAGGCTACAGTTGATATTGGAGTTTGGGGGGAAAGGACAGTGAAAGTACGTTAGCCAAATGCTACCGGGGGATGAGCAAATACGGGGTGGTATAGGAGTCTGGAAAAGATAGGATCATGTGGACTGTGGGCTGTGGGGAAGGGGAGGTTAACTGTAGGTGTGTGCTTGACTGTGGATAAAAGTAGAGAAAAACATGGTGTATTATTACTCGTCAATACGAGGGGTTATGGACACTATTATTTTGACACAATTTCTTGCTGATCTAGCTGTCCCTGGGAACTGCGTTTTCTATGAAATATAGACCAAAGAAAAGCGGCAGTGCGTAGGGGTACTTCGTTATTGTTTCGTGCTACTAAGATAGACAATGGAGAAAAAAAAAGGTTATCTATACAATCTCTGGTTGGGGTAAGAATTAGAGTTACTGCATGGTGGCTAACACCTTCAGTCATTATCTCTGTCTAGGTCTTACAGGAATAATGGTTATATATACAATGGTGTACCCGTGGGTATCATAGTTTCTTATTAATTATGACATGGGGTTTTAACATACTACTTCTCGGATGGAAGAACATACATAGATTTATGGGGGCGGTTGGTCTTCAGAAACTTAGTCTGGCAAGACAAGGTATTTTAAGGGGTGAACATATTACTTCTCGGATGGAAGAACATACATAGATTTATGGCTGTCTGAACTGGTTGGCATTGGCTCAACCTAGGGACAGGGCATGGGTGTTTTAACCTGGGAGGAACATACATAGATTTATGGGGCGATTGGTCTTCAGAAACTTAGTCTGGCAAGAAAAGGTATTTTAGGGTATGTTGATATTAATATCCTAACTTAGGGACAGGGCATGGGTGTATTAACTGTACGGTGTATTTATGTTCGTCATCATGACTGTAGGTAGAGGTGTAGGACACGAGGGGTAGTGTATGTGAGGTGTGGGAAAGGTCAGTGTTTAGAAGGGGTAGGCAGGTGTGGTTTGGAGCTGCTTAGCCCTGCGGGCTTGGACCTGTCTGAACTGGTTGGCTCGGTCAGCTGGTCCTTTCGTTCTGTGGACCTTTCTTTCGGGTGTTTCTGTGTGGTGTTCGCTCGTGGCTTCTGTGGTGGGCTTCTCGTTCTGGGGCATTTTAATGTGTACTGTGTGATTTAAGTCAAGGTGAGGGTGAGGTCAGAGATGATGATGATGATCAGTGGTGGTATAGTACAGATTCAGTTGGATGGTAATTTTATATGCTTGTGATTTTGTTTGTTGTTCTGATGTAGGTTCCTAGGGCTGATGCGATGACATGTTTACTGTGCTGTGGTAGGTCTCCTCCACCTAGGATATGCTTGATGTTGAATGTTCCTCCTTGTTGGGTTACTACACTTCTGAGGTGGGTGCGGGCACTGTAGTGTCTGTGGCAGTGGAGTAGATAATGCTCCACTGTCTCAGGTGTGAGGCAGTACGGACAATTTTCATTTTCTTGCAGTCCCATCCTGTACATATGCCCTCCCAGTCTGGTGTGTCCTGTTCTGAGGCGGAGAGCGGCGGTGTTTAAGGCTTTGTTCTTGTAGATGGAGTGTTTCCACACTGACCACTCTGACTTGATGTTACTGTATTGTGTGCCAGCTATGGTTATTTTCCACTCTTCCTTGAAGTCTTGGAGGACGTCTTCTCTGAGGATGTTTGTCCTGTCGGTTGTGGTGTAGGGTATGACTGTTGTTAGGTGGAAGGAGTGCATCCCTTTGGCTAGTCCATCCACTATTTCATTATGGAGGATGTCAATGTGGCTGGGCACCCATTGGAGGGATATTGTATATCCTTGAGAGTGGAGGGTGGTGAGGAGTTGGATCATAGGGTATACTATTTCCTTGTTTGTCTTGGTGTTATAGTTGATGGCTTGTATAGCACTTTTGGAGTCACAGCAAATGGTGTAGGCACTTACTGGGAGGGTGTTGATGATCTCAAGTGCACGGAGGAGTCCATAGAGCTCTGCTGTAAACACTGTGGTTTGTTTGGGTAGCTTCCATCCCATGGTAAGGTGAAATTTTGGGATCCATAATGCTGAAGACACAGATTTGCTGTTGTTATTACTGGTACTGATGTGTGATCCATCTGTGTATACGTGGGTGGAATTTTGGTGCTGGGTGTGGAGGACTTCGAGGAACTCTTGCTTGAGCTCAGCCGAGTTGTTTTTCTTGGTTGTTGAGTTGATGAGGTCTGTGTGGACTGTGGGTGGGATGTATTCCCATAGTGGGACTGGTGGTACCATGGTGGTTGAGTGGCAACCAAGGAATATGCGTGATTTTCTATGTATAATTTGCCCTACGCGCTCTCGGAAGGGTGCTTTATGGATGGGAGCTCCTTGAGGCTGTACTGGTACATTACGGAGAGATGCAGAGAATGGGTGGGAAGGTGGGGCAGCATAGATTTTTGAGAAGTAGGTGGCACACTGTATATCCCTTCTGGTGTGGAGTGGGATTAGATTTGCTTCACACTGAAGGCTGGCCACCGGGGTTGATTTAAGGGCCCCCATTATGATCCTCATTGCTGAATTCTGTACCACCTCCAGTTTATGAAGATGGGTCGGTGCGGCTGAGGCGAATGCTTGGGCACAGTAGTTACTTACTTGTTACTTGGTGTGGAGTTTCTCAGCCGCGCTCCGTCACTAGATGTGACGCTCGTCGCAGCTGCCCTTTAAACCATCTAGCACTTATAGTCTTGTCTCACAGTGCCATCTTCTAAGTCATAACACTCCCTGAACAAATGTGTTTTAAGTGACTTTTTAGTAGCATAGTAATCATTCGGAACGTCCACCCACAGATTAAATTCACCAAAGACGAATGTATTCGTACTAACCATATCAATTGTTTCTAAGTATAATCTAAAATCATCAATAAATGTACTGGCACTTAAATTCGGGGGTCTATAAACAACAATAAAAGTACATTTCCTGCCTCCAATCTCACAGCCCACCTGTATATGTTCAAAACTACCGAACCTTGCAGATTTACATATTTTCATCTTCTTAAACGTGTTTGTAAGAAAAATTCCCACACCACCACCTCCCTTCCCTTTTCGTGGATCGTGCAAGAAGGTATGCGTTAAAGGAGTCATTTCAAGTATTTTAGCAGTATCGTATTCACTCAGCCATGTTTCAATTACCGCTAGTACATCATATTTTGCCTCATTAATTAAGTCTCGAATTTCAAAGGTTTTATTTCCCACTGATTGAATGTTTATCAGTCCCCCCTTTATCTTTATTAAAGCACTAGTTTCCATGATCAGTTAGGTCTCTCACCTTGACTATCTCACTCGAAAGGACCGGGCACCGGGTATCTGATGATGAATGATACACGTCTTGTTTCCTGTATCTCATACAGTTTATGCACTTTCTCTCAGTCTCTTTACAATCCTTCGACCTATGTGTTCCAGCACATTTAAAACAAACAGGCACTTCATTGTTTAGTTTAGCAGCACACTTATTTTCTACATGCCCAAATCTCTGGCAATGGAAACAAGCCAATGCATGGTACCTGTCTCTTATATTATATACTCCCCATAGAAGTTTCACCTTGTCATTATTTTTATAGAAAGCCGCACGCACTTCTGGCTCACATTTCAGGATATAATGGACTGTACCTCCAGCTGCTGGTTTATCAAAAATCATGGCAATCTTTCCCCTAATATCTTCAATCGAATCAAGAAAATCATTCCTTGCAATTAATGTATCAATTATCTCACTCTTGGACTCTTCAGGTCGAACATTGCAAATCATCACTTTTGGGTTTAATTTTTTCACACTCTTTGTAGTAACAGCTGGCACCTCTATCAACTTTTTAACTGCATCATTCAGCATATCCACAGTGCCAAAATTCATCACCATGTTCCCTTTGGGGGTAAATTTCGTATCCTGAATTTGAACCCCCTTTAGCGCCTGAGAAATTTCTTCTCTCTTGTCAGTTGCATTTTCATTCTCATCCTTCGCATTCAGAACGAGTAGATTCTTCTTTTCTTTCTTCTTTCTTCTCCCCGTCACCACATCCGACCACCCAGGAGAGTCAGAAACCGCTGACGTTTGCACGGGGTCAGCGCTTATAGCATCAACAACATTTCCCATACCACTAGTGACTCCTTGCATCCCCATCATCACTACTTTCAATTGAGTTGAAAGTTCTTGAGTTATACCGTCTAGTCCTTGGGTCATCTTATCATTTAATTCACTCCTGATGTTTTTTAGTTCAGCGCTCATTACATCAAAACCTTGGGTCATCGTTTCTTTGAATTCAATCAATTCTTTCATCATTTCTTTCTTCATGTTCTCCATTTCCTTCTTAAATGAAGTTAACACTCCAAGCTTTGTCTTACATGGATCACAGACATAGTTTATGTGCGCTATGTTTTCAGCCTTTATGCCAGTCAAGTGTTCACATTTGATATGGGCCCAGTTTTTGCAAGTTGAGCATCCAATCCACTTTAACTTCTCTCTCTCCCCATCAGTTTTCTCGCATTTATAACACTTTACGTCAGGAGCCATCCCAATAGCAAATAAAGGTTTCGATAGAACAGTCTTTGTAACATGGAAGGCAGAGCTCAGGCGGCACACGTCTACTCTGCTCCGCGCTACTACTACTCCGTCTAGTCAAGTTTACTTCTGATGTATGCTATGTAGAATGTTCGGAGTGTTGTGGCGTCTGCACCCCATGTTGTGCCTGCGATTGCTTTCATGATGTTCAGTCTTTGGTTGGTGTTGTATATCAGGTAGTCTATGTGGTCTTTCCAAGTGAGGAGTGGAGCATCAAAAATTACTCCGAGATATCTGTGGCTCTGTGTAGGAAGCAAATCTTCTCCATTAAGCGTGAATCATGGAGGTCTGTAGTTTTTCTTTCTTGTGAAGATCTGGTATAGCGATTTGGTTGGGTTGATACTTAGTTTTGATTTATTAGTCCAGTTCCCTAGGATGTTGAGGGCGTCCTGAATCTTTTGTTCGGCTATTTGGGGATTATGGTCTGAGGCGTATATTGTTATGTCGTCGGCGTATTGTATTGTTTTTGCTGGGTTTATGTCTGGCATGTCCGACAGGTACGCGTCGAATAAGGGGGGGCTGAGTGAGGATCCTTGTGGTAATCCTTTTTTTGTTGTTATGGTCTTAGACATATGGCCTTGGATGAATACTTGGTTTGTTCTGTTGGAGAGGGAAGACTTTAACCATTGCAGCATGTGTCCTTTTATTCCCATTCTGGATAGTTTCAGCAGTAAGAGATCGTGGGGAACGGTGTCGAAAGCAGAGGAGAGATCTAAATATACTACGATACAGGTCTTTTGGCTTGAAAGGGCTGATTGTATTACCTGTTCCAGGTTAAGTACCTGGTCTACTGTAGAACAGGTAGGTCTGAAGCCGGCTTGTGACGAGGGGATGAGGTTATTGTTTTCAAGGTGCCAGGAGAGTCTTGTCTGGACCATTCTTTCTGCCAGCTTGCTTATGCTAGGCAGGAGGCTGATTGGTCGGTACGATGATGACAGGCAGGGGTCCTTTCCTGGTTTAATGAAGGGCAGGATGATACCGTTTTTCCAGTCCTTGGGGACGTTGCCTTGTGTCCATGTTGTGTTGATAAGGTGAAGCAGTTGGTGGTAGGTATTTGATAAACTCGTATGGTATGCGGTCATGTCCTGCTGTTTTGCCTGTTGGGAGGTGGGCTATTGCGGTTTGCATTTCAGAAGTGGTGAAGGGCTTGTTCATTTGTGTAGGACGATGTATAGCTATGGTGATCTCATTACTGATCCTGTTGGCTTCTTCTTGGTCATCTGGGGGTTCCTGGTGATGGTTATTTTGTATGCGGGTAGCTATTGCATCGGCTCTGTCTTTGGGTAAAAGGCACATCTCTCCATCTATTGTGAAGGGGAATGATGGGAAGGAGGGTCGTCCTGTGATGCTGCGGAATCTATTCCAGACTTCTGAAATTGGGGTGTCATGGTTTATGTTGCTATAGTATTCTCTCCAGGAGGATTTGCAGGTTGATCGGATTGTTTTTGTGGCAAAAGCTGTAGTTTTTTTAACTTGGATCCAATTCAGCAGTGATTTAGACCTTCGTTGTTTTTGGATAGCCCTTCTTCGTGTCGCTACAGCTCTGGAGCATTCCTCGGTCCACCAGGGTCTCAGAATTTTGTTGGATGGGAGTCCTGACGTGAGTTTGAAGTGTTGTGAGGCTGCTGTATCTATTGCTTCGGTAATTTTTGTATGCATGACGTTGGGGTCTGTATGGTTGCCATCTGGATTTTGTACAGTATTTTCCCAGGTCTTCCAGTTGAACTTTGGGGGGATACGCCATTTGGGTAGGGTAATGGGGTATATAGGTGGGCTGAAGTTTGTGAACTCTATGTGTAGGGGCCGGTGGTCTGTGCCCAGGTCTGGCCCTACTTTGGATCTTACCTCTGGGGAAAGGATTCCCGAGCCAAGGCATATGTCGATGGTGGAGCTGTAGTTCGTTTGTAGGTTGAAGTATGTTGGGATGAAAGGTTCTGATAGTCGGCTATAGTTGCTGTTTTGGATGTAGCTAAATATGTCGTTACCTGCTGTATTGGCTGTGCCTCTGCTCCAGGAGGGGTGGTTGGCATTTAGGTCGCCTATCACCATGAAGGGTGTGGGTACTTGTTGGATATAATGAGTCAGCTCCTGATGTGATATAGAACCCCCTGGATTATATGTTCCAATGATGGATAGTTGTATTTTTTTATATGGGACTGAGACAGCTAGGATTTCTAGTGTTCCATTAGGGAATGGCCTGAGTTTTATTTCTTTTGTGGAGAGTTCGTGTTTGGTTAGCAGCAAGATTCCTCCTCCTGGTCTCCCTACTCTGTCTTTCCTTATGCTGATGTAGGGTTTAAAGTTGGGTTTATACTTGTCAGTTAGCCAGGTTTCTGTTATAATTGCTACATGTGGGGATTTTGTTCTTAAGTAGTTTTTTAGTTCTGACAATGATGTTTTAAGGCACTTGGTGTTCCATGTCATTACTTGGAGTGGAGCCATAGTTACTAACGTTTTTTGTTGGTGTTTCTGAGGTTTCTGTAGCGGTTATCCTGAGGTGGTGATGATGGATGTTTGGTCTGGGTATGGGTGGTGTTGTTTTGGGGTTTTTTGGGGTGCTGAAAATCTGCCGTTTTGATGGTGGGGTTTGGTTGGCCTTGGCTTTTACTGTCGCTTGTATTTGTTTGTGTTTTGTTACTTTCATTTAGGCTTTTTTCGGTTGGGATGCTCTTGGGTTGGCTGGTATTCCCAGTACTGGTACCAGTATCAGTTATTATTATTTGTTGTTGTTGTTCCGTGGGCTGTTGCTCTGTCGAGTTGACTTGGGTCATCGTGCACTCTGGTGACTCTGGTGATGGTTGTGGGGTGGGTGAAGCTGTAGGGGCTGATGTATTTGGTGCCAGTACTGGTGGTGCTGTGGTATCGGTAGTTGTTGTTGTTGTTGTTGTTGTTCCCCAAGCTGCCTGGCCGAACAGCCCCAAGGCCCCGAGTAAGGCCAAGGCCATAAACGAGCGCCCCCACAGAACCCTCCCTGCCGACCACAATAAAGCCTGGGTGACCGAAGCCACTCCATGGCGGGGAGCTGAGAGGGTGCGTAAACGCCCGGGAAACCAAAGCCCCACCCAGGGCCCTGTGCCCCCCAGCAATTATGAAGAGAAAGTTGAGGGGCAAAGGAATAATGTGACGCTTTAGCTTCCAATCTTGGTAGATTGGGAGGTCAATCCACGGAAGGACGCCGTCACTTGAGATTTAGAAAATATATAAGTAAAAGGAACAGTCAGAGTAAGCTATGGGTATGGCAGAGATCGCTCAGGTCTCACTCTGATAGACCAGCCCATCGCCATTGTATCGGTAGTTGTATCTACCGGTACTGGAGGTGTTGTGCAACTTGTGCTAGTTGCATCTACCGTTACTGGTGGTGTTGTGATAGCTGTAGCTACTGGTGCTGGTGGTGTTGTGGCTGTTGCAGTTGTAGCCTCCAGTATTGATGGTGCTGTGACTGTTGTAGCTACTGGTACTGTAGGTGTTGTGTTAGTTGTGGTTGCAGGTGGTGTTGGTGTTGATGATGTTATAGTTATGGCTGTAGTATGTGATGAGTGTGGTAGGGGGGGTTTTGGACCTGGTGGAGGGACTTGGCAAGGCATATGTGGGGGGTCTGGTTGTTGTGAGGGTGGCGGTATGCTTATGTTGGTGGAAGATGGTCCACCATCTGTATCAGTGCGATTATTTTTTGTCTGTACAGCATGTTGGAGGTTGCTGATGATGGAGGCCATTATGTGTAGCTGCTCCTCCATTGGCAATGATGTTATGGTGTTAATTATGTTTATGTACTTGCCTTGGTCTTTGGGGTTTGGTGCTTGTGGCCTAGTGTTTGAGTTGTGTTGTGGGTGGGTGGGAAAGTTTGTTAGATAATTGTGGGATGTCCGAGTTGTGGGGTTCTGATTCTGTAAGACATGGGAGTATGATGTGCTGGGGTGAGGGCTAGGCTTTTTTCCCACTAGCGGACGGTATTCTGGTTGCACAGTTTGCACTGATGCACCTTGTTCCCTTGCTAGTGGTACTGATGCAACTTGTTCCTGGATTTTATTCGTAGTACTGGCTCCCTGAGGGTTATTTTGGTGTTTTACCTTTACAAATTCTGGGCAGGTGTTTGAGGTGGATGGGTGGTCTCCGCCGCAGTTTGGACATCTGAATTCTGTGCTCGTGCATTCACTGGTTGGATGTAGTTGAACGCATTTGGCACAACGGATCGATGTTGCTCGGCAGTTTTTGGTCATGTGGCCCCATCTTTTGCACTTCCTGCAGCTGAAGGGCGGTGGGGTGTAGGGGGTGACAGTGCGCTGGAAAGTGGCAACTTTGATCATTGTGGGGAGGGGGGATCGAGAATTGATCCGCACTCTTTTTGAGGGGCACAGCTCCCCAGTAGTATAATCTTTATCCTTAAATCTGATGACATTGACTATATTGCTATCTAGGCCTATTTCTGTTTCTAGTAGACTGCTGGTGATTTCCTCTACAGTTATGTAGGTGGGGATGCTTATGATACTGTGGGAAAGTTGCTGGTTATCCCTAGGTAAGGACACTGTAATTTCCCATTGTCCGATGTTGGTGGTTTGTAAAGCATTGTCTATTACTGAGGTGCTAAGTTCAGTGTCAGTGTCCACTGCCAGTATGCCCTTATCTTTGTTTAATCGTACGTTCAGGGCAGTAATGTGGAGGAGATGTTCAATGTTTTTGAAGAACTCGAGGTACTTTGTGTCCTTGGAGAAGAATGCTGCATCTTTGGGTTTGACTATTTTTGTAGTATGGTATGAGAAGTTCGTGAGGGGTACTTACCAGCGATGTTTGGGCTTACCGCTGGGGTTTGTTGGTCACCATGCCGCCTATTTTAGTATTTTGGATGATTTTGCGTTATTACGGGAATGGAAGGCACTATCTAACCATTGGTCGTTGTCTGTGGGGCAGTCAGAGTTTGTGGGGTCATTTGGGGGGGTTACATGCATGATAGGTGAGGTAGAAGAGGTGTTAGTAGCGGGAGAAGCTAGTGGGACCTCCCCTCCAGACGCCATCTTCTTCCTTTTGTGAGGGTCTTTTTCACATGAGACAGGATATGCTATAGCTAGGTTAAGGGGACACAGTAACAAATTTTACAAGGAACGGCCAAGGTTAAATGTTAGTAAATGTTAATTTTGTCATCGGATAGTAAACAACTGGAACAATCTCCCCGAGTCAGTGGTGATCGCTGGATCTGTTAAAGAATTTGAAAGGAATTGACGAGACATGGAAAAATAAAAACCAAAAATACCATTTTCAAGAGATAATAGAGCATGTTCAACTGGGCCACATAGACCACACGGCCATGAGACTCAGCCAGAGAGATTTAGAGCTGGAGTTACAGGCTTGATAGCCTCTTCCAGTATTCGTCTGTAAGATATCTTAACAAAACCATACTTTTTTTTTTACAATAGTTACTCAAGAGAAAGTATAGTTTTCTGTAAAAAAGGTATATTTAAAAAAAAATAGTTACTCAAGGGAAAGTATCGTTTTCTGTAGTATAACAAATAAAAACAACCGTTTTAAATGGGTAACTATAATAAATGTTTTAAAGACTCTTTCCTATTATATGCTCAGATATTAACACACCCCTTTAGCTACATCGTTCCCTAAAGTATTGGGTTAGGACTGAAAATATAATGTTAATACATCCAAGGGGCATGATAGGCTACCAGCTCATACAAGCTGGATTTTTATTGTAGGCCTACTTTCATATTTTTTCACCAACTCTACTTCTACTTCATTAATGAAATCAACAAATACATGTGGCAATCCAAGGACGAACCTAGGATACTCACACCGAAATTCCGCGCATTTATGCATTACGTTATCAAGACAGTTACCATAGTGGTGGCTATAGTATACTTACCTTACAGTTACTGGACGCAGGTTTTGTTAGATTTCTATGTCCAGATATCCCTCTACTTCTGACTCCAAGGCTACGAGATGGTTACTAGAGGTTCATCAAATCTTTATGTATACTCATGATTTTGCCAGAAATTTTCTAGTTGTTTTTTTAATGACGTAGTAGTGCTATGGGGGGGAAGGTAGTACAGTAGTAGGGATGATGATGGCGATTGTATTAATTCAAATTTTTTCCCCAACCAACATTACTTCTAAACTCAATTAATGAAATCAACAAATACATGCGACACTCCAAGGACTTGAACCTAGGATACGCACACTGAAATTCCGCGCATTTATGCATTATGATATCAAGACAGCCCAACCATTTTTGGGCTGTCCCCAACATCACTGCAGGGGCGAAGTCTGCCAACTCTGATGGCCTTGTAGGCCTATATGCAACCGATCTAAATGTACAGTACCGGACAGATCAAACAGCAACACCCCGTCCACCAGCTGTGTGGTGTGGGGCTCTGCGGATTTGGTAACACTGGCAGGAGGTGGGAGGGATGTGGGTGGATGATGAGGGGAGGGATGTGGGGGGTTTAGGGGAGAGTGTGGGAGGGTGAAGAGGCAGTAATCATGGTATGGCTGGTGGGAGGGGGCAAACGAGTGACGGGATAGGGGAGAACAGAGTGACAAGCAAATTTTCCTATAGAACAAGCTACTCCCACAGGATTTTAAATTACACACACCTACAATATTACTGTATGCTACATTTAACAACTATGTCCTAACATGGTTAGGACATAGTTGTCCTCCCACCAGCCACACCATGATTGCTGCCTCTTCACCCTCCCAATTCCCCCCTAAACCCCCCACATACCTCCCCTCATCACCCACCCACCCACATCCCTCCCACCTCCTGCCAGTGTTACCAAATCCGCAGAGCCCCTCACCACATAGCAGGTGGACGAGGTGTTGCTGTTTCATCTGACCGGAACTGAACTGGTGAAGAGGCAGCAAACACCAGGTCCTTCCTAAACTGTGTACAATTGTTTAATGATAGCCAGAATATGGAAATTATACTATTATACTGAAGGGGTTTACCTTTAAAATACAATACTTACTATACATTTATATACCGGTACATATAGGTATATACTCAGGCACATACCCCATAGCTGAGGGTGGCCGACTCGAGACAGAACCCGAATAGGAACATTTAAAGTTCCAATTCTTAGAGTTTGGGACCACTCGCATTCCCTCGCCCCTTTCTCTGTCTCGTCTAGTAGGTGGATTTTACATTTAACATAAAAATCAATATAAATGGGTAACAAAGAAAACTAAATTATATTTTTCTTTATTAACCCGCTGAGTACCAGCTAAATATTTATAAATGTACCACCCAGGACCGGCTGATTCTGATTTTTTTTTTATTCCAGAAACAATAGCGAATGGGTTAGGAATGAAGGAAAAACCACGAAAAAACAATCAAAAAGCTCAAAAAATGGTCCTACAGAGCCCCCGAAAACGGATTTTACAAGAGTAAAAAATTGAAGGCAATTTTCCCCCCAAAAAAACATGTTTTTGTGCGCTCACGCGGTTGGACTTTGAGTTTTCAACCATCGGCATGGGTGCGTGGGATACTTACACAGTTCCCATACAAATCTGAGCCCTCTAGGTGCCATAGGACCAGAGTAATTGGGACCGGACCGGCCAGGACGCAAACCATGCGTCGCTGGGGTTTAGCGTTACATACATTGTGGACGCAAACCCTGCGTCGCTGGGGCTCAGTGGGTTAATGTAAACAAGTGATAATAATCTTACAAAAAAAAAAAAAAAAAAAAAAGGAATATACAGCATAGTAATGATATTACAAACGTAAATCCCCTGAAACTATATTAGATGTAAAATGTTTATGTCGTACTGAACTGTTTATGGACGACTTTTTACATTTTATTATAGTGTAAAACTTGCAAAATAAACAAACCAAAACAGGGACGACACACTATTAAAACAAATGAACAAAAGATGGACTGAGTGATGTATGATTTCAACCTCATATGCTAATACTGTATAAATAATTTAAGACAGCTGTGATGCAAAAAAAAACCTAAAATAAAACTGCAATCATCCGAGTGCAAACTAATAACAATATCCGATGCCCCAATTTACGATATTATTATAGGTTTTTAGGTCTTTATGTTTGGGTTTTGGCTGGTCCGAGAACGCATCCCCATTTACCCCATTAATTTTAGGGTTTGCTATGTGATTTTTCTATTTAAGATCGGGTTTTCAGGAACGTAACCCAATCAAAAATAGAGGGAGACCTGTAGTAGCTGCCCGTATAAAGTCCACCTTCCATCCATGAATTATTATACCAAAAAATGCCAATGTTATTTTCAGTACAGATATTTTAATGGCAACTGTACTACTCCTTTAACCCCTTCCGTACCGGCGACGTCTTTTTATTTTCTTCTAGCTACTATTAGACGATATTATTCAGTTTAAAAAGGGCCTCCAGCAATTAACAGGCTTTGAACTATCTCAATGAACGCTTTATACTACCACAGATCCTTCTTAAGCTGCCTAAAATCTTCTAAATATAGCTGATAAAAAACAAAATACATCCCCGGATGATTGTGCCTGGGACTGTCACATGCTTTCATTTATTTCATTGGGAGGTGTTTGGTGTAGGAGTGAAATTAATAAAATAGATAATAATAATAATAATAATAATAATGTTCAGGTTACTTATATAGCGCCAATTCTCTCTAGCCTTCGCTCCGAGAAACCACAATGCCTCTGCATCATATAAATTCCAAGTTTTCTTAATTACCAACATATTTCTCTTCAAAGTTTTCATAAAAGCTGAATAATTAAGGTGAGGACATGGCAATTTACCGTCAGCTGGAAGAAAATAGACTATACAGTAGTACACTCGACCAAAAAACAATCTTTACACTAACGCTCTAAACATTCTGGAAGTGGGTCGAAATCTTATGATAATACCTCACATACGTATGTTTCACCCGATTAATTCCGTTCACACTAGATTATTTACAGCTCGCCAGTGTAAAGATTGTTTTTTGGTCGAGTGTACAGTACCCCAATCCAATATATGATACTCCCACATGTGCAATAATGAATAACAGCTTCTAGAATAATGGGCCTCTGCCTTTTGTAACAAAGAGTTTATTCTGCTTTGTGGCCAGGGTCAAGGAGTGTTTGTTGCGCATCTTGGTCCAACACATGATGTCTTGCTGCTTCCTGTAGATACAACACAACAATATGTTAGCATGTATGTACTGTATATGGGTAAAAACACATGTGCAGATATGGTCCCAGGTTTACTCAACGTTTCGCTCTTATTATCACCAACCCACCAATTACCCCTTTCACGCACAGGACGCGATATGCTCCATTTCTGGGATACTTAAAAACCTTTGTGACCATCAGGTGTGTTTAGAAACCTTTAGTTTAGTTACTTCAACCTCTGCCGTTGTCTTTGAGTTAGCTGTGGGCAGAACAAATAATTTTTGGAGAGGTAATTATGAAATTGAGATAATTCTATTTCTGAATGCTGAATGGCAACCCCCGTGTCCACAGGATAGCGAGAGGGTTAACTTACAAATATACCTAATTAACCCTTTCACGTTTTTTATGACGCAGAGGTTGCCAGATTAGCAATAATAAATAGAGTTCTCTCACTCTAATAATTACCTCTCCAAAATTAGTTTTCTGCCCACAGCTAACTCAAAGATAACTGCAGAGGTTGAAGTAACTAAACTAAAGGTTTCTAAATACCCCTGATGGTAACAAAGGCTTTAAAGTATCCCTAATAGGCTCAAAATTGCGTCAAGAACGTGAGAGGGTTAATGAAATAAATGAAACTAATGAATACATGGAGGAAGTTTAGAGAGCTGTTGCCACTCCTGACCATGAAAGGACTACCACTTCACCTTAAAGGGAAGGTGTATACCTCATGTGTTATGAGTGCAAAGACCTATACCTCGGAGACGTGGCCGGTTAAAGCGGAGGATATCAATAGAATGGAACAGAATGAGAAGAGAATGGTGAGTTGGATATGTGAGGTTAACCTTAGGGACGGGGTATTGAGTGAGGAATGAAAAAGGCGTCTGGGTATTATAAGTACCAGTGAAGTGATGCGTACAAGCCGACTTGGTTGGTTTGGTCTCTAAACAATAAATGTAAGAAACTGTGTAATACCTGTATACATACCTAACTATATCAGTTTTGGTAGCTCCAGACCAGCCCAGTGATCGGTACTTGGCCAGCAAGTGATGGAAGGACGACCCAGGTTGCTTCTTCTTCACCAACATATTGTGACGTCTAGGGTCCAACTTTTGTCTGGGGAATATAAGAATATTAAGCTAGTTTAACATACAAAAGGAAAATATTGTACATGCACTCTTCAGTGTTGTACTGCATTATTAACACAGATTATTATAACAGCTTTGTATATCATTAAATAATTACAAAACAAAAAATTATCCAATTAAGACTGAGCAGAGCTGTAAATGAACCAAAGCACTCTAGAGAATAAATTGTGATGCTTACTATACAGTACTGTATTATTACATGTGCATAATTGTTGGCGACATACTTGTAATATCTTTGGAGAGATCTGTGACCGATGGATGTTCCCGAAGGCAGCACCAGTTCAAATCCTTCACTGGTCAACACAGTCTCTGCTACCGGTACCTCCTCCTCACCTGACACAGATTCACCTGCATAACACATAACAATTATTATGTAAAACTTGCATAATAAACAAACCAAAACAGGGACGACACAATATAAAAGCAAAAGAACTCATCAAAATCGCTATATGGAAATAACGCTTTAATCAAATAAAATTTTGAAATAAAAGAACACAAAGCCAGAGTTTATAATGTAAAATTTGCAAAATAAACAAACCAAAACTTGGACGAACACAGCAAAAAGACAAAACAACTCATCAAAATTGCTACATATTTAATGTACTGTAGAACAATTCAAAACTGGGTATCAGACTAGGTTATCAAGCTAACTCACTAACTACAAAGGACATAAATCAAATACTGTATTACCAACCTGCATCAGGGTATGAAGAAGAGTAGTCATAGAAGTCAGCAAACTCAACCAGTCCTTCACCCTCTAGTACAATCTTCCCGTGGCATTTGTCCTGCATGTGCTTCCTAACGGCTGACACGGAAGGGTTACGCTTGGCCGTCCAGGTGCAAGACAGACACTCGTATCCACACCCGATCTACAGGGGACATTACATATTATGAACATTTTGTAAGGTTTTAGGATGTAATATACCTAATTTCAATTATCAAGTCAACCAATAGCTAGATTATTTCAACTAGTGACGTAAATCATTTCCATTAAAGTTAGTCATCCCGAGTAACATAAATTATTTCTTTTAAAGTTAGTCATCACAAATAAAGAGTTTGATTAAAATATCTCTATAAACTCACCTTTTCACCGCAATAGGTAATCAACCCTGGAACGTCGACACAGAACTGTAGGTCCGGGATGAAGAAAGTGTGGGCTTCTGTGAGATGAGTTAGTTCGTCTTCTAGGGTGTCGAACTTATTGCCGCAGAAGATACACTCCAGCAGCTCTACCGCCTCACCTTCCCACTCGTCACTGTCTACTTCCTCCACCTGTTGACAAAAAGGGTGTGGTGTCCCGAGTTTGAATCCCGGGAAGACCATATGCTTTCATTAGTTTATGTATCCTCCCAGTTTTGGTTTGCTTAGTTTGCAAGTTTTACATTTTAATTAAAAGTACATTTGGGTTTGTAATTGATGATTAATGTTAAGAACGGGGTGTTACTTATACAATACAGTACAGTTTTCCCTCGATTTACGATTGGGTTACGTTCCTAAAAACCCGAACTTAAATAGAAATATCATATATCAAATCCTAAAATTATTGAGAAAAATGGGGATGCATTCTGGAACCAGCCAAAATGGCCTTGGCCTTGCTCGGGGCCTTGGGGCTGTTCAGCCAGGCAGCTTGGGGAACAACAACAACAACAACAACAACAACAACAACAACAACAACAACAACAACAACCCAAACCCAAACACCTAAAAACCTATAATAATATCGTAAATTGGGGCATCGGATAGTGAGGGAGACCTGTACAGTACAGCATGGTGTTAAACGAAAGTTTTTATTATTGTATTATTATGTTACCTCCACCATATACTGTATATAAAGATAAAGTTGTAGTTTATAGTTCAAATTGTCTTTCAAAGATATAGAATGGCAAAAACAATGTTATTTCATGTTTATTTTCTTGTATTCCTTCTCATATTCATTCAAGTCAGAGATAAAATGGCTCGGGTTTGACATCCTACAGTACAGTATGTGACATCAAACAAATACTGTAGTCTACTTTAATAGGATAAGAATAAGTAACATACTTCAATATGATGACAAATAGAAAAAACGTAACAGTAACTTAATTCTACTTTGTCTCACTGCTTGTTTCACCTCATTCTTCTCAATCCTTTCATTCATTCCCTGCCACCTGGGTAACCTAATATTATTAATATTAACCCCTTCAGCACCATGACGTATTGTTACCTTGGATTCTGGATAAAATTAAACGATCTTGTGCAGTTTAACCCTTAAAGATCGGGGCCGGACTTAAGTCCGCCTCCAATTTGCAGCAAGTTAGGAGCATTATTAAGGTTTTTAAAGGGTTAAAATAGAGTGCAAATGGCCGGGAGCACAGCGGGCCAGACAGCCGACTCCCAGGGCTTACCGCCGCCCATTAACTCATGTTTCCTGTGTTCTCGAGAGGCCGGCAGTGTAGCCAGTAGTGAGCATAGCTGGGAAAAATATGCCGCTATACGCTAAACTTCCATGTTACTGGTATCACTCTATGAGAACCACGAGTGCTACGTAGCTCGTTCTGGTCTCATTTTGAAGCTTTTAGCGCCTAGTTTTTTGCTGAATAAATGTCTTTTCATGCAGATACTTGATTTATCATTCAGGAGGGCCTGAATATGCCCAAATAAGCCCAAAATCCCCCGCTAGAAAAGGGTTAAGAAGAACCTGGATTCTGGATAAAATTAGACGATCTTGTGCAGTTTAAGAAGGACCTATGTTATTTAGAGGGTATATTCAGATCGTATTTACCCCTTTGAGTCCTAGAGGTTGATTATACACTAAAAAAAATCGCCTAATGGTAACCAGAATACTGTACCGGTATGATGAAAGTTACGTCATGGTGCTGAAGGGGTTAATATATATTAATATATATACTGGTATATATATTTTATTACTGTACCTCAATGTTATCATCATCGTCCTCCTCTTCTGCTGTCACCTCCATTGCTGCTGGAGCAGACTTTTTACTTTTTTTCTTATTCCTTGATGCTGAAATGTCAGTTATTATTATTGGATTTGACAATTACAGTACACAAATGGTCTTAACATAATACAGTACAGGGCTCAGATTAACTAACAATTACAAACTATGATACAAACAAAAGTGATAGCAAAATAAGCAAATGGTTAAACATCTTATGGGATCATTAGTCAGAAATTGTGGTCAATTTTGTTTGAAGTGTAGAATTGGTTAGTAAATCTAGGCCCTGTACCACTGCCTATAATTATTTCTCTACACAGGTTTGTTCCAACTACCCCACCAGACATCTAGGCTTTCTAATCTAAAGTCTGTAGCAATTATCCCACATGTATATACTCTATGGGCCATTTTATTAAACCATGGTAAGAGCTTTCCCGACCCAGATTGACCGTTATACCGATAAGGGTCAATCTGGGTCGGGAAAGGTCGTAGGGAACGCTCTTACCACGGTTTAATAAAATGGCCCTATGTATAACAAAAGGTACCCCATTACTGGGGCTGGCCAACTCGAGACAGAGCCCGAACAGAAACAACATTCAAGAGTTCAAATTCTCAGTGTCCGTCACTTTCACGTTTACTCACCCATTTCCGTTTCGATAAGTAGGAGAATTTTACAAGGGGAGGAGGATTCCTAGCCCCCTGCCCCCAGAAGGAAAAGTAGGACAGTAAAAGAGACAGACAAAAAATGGCTAAGGCTGGGTAGAGGATGATAAATCTCACTCTGGATAGGACCAGCCCTCACCCAATTATTTGAGTTTTAGATATTTGAATAGGTATAATAATTCAATAATATTCAACTAAAAGAATGAAAATCAATGCATTGTGCAATGCAATATGTAAATGATTATAAATTTACCTTCTGAGATGACCATCTCCATGTGTTTCTTTGACTTGATGTGGTTGTCAAAAGCATTCTGAGTAGCAAACGTCTTCTTACAGGGTTCACAGGGAATCTTGGCAGTACCGTTTCCCTGAATGATAAAATTATAATTAGTCCTAAATATGGTACATAGGCCTACCGGTAATTCAAAAATACAAAATGCGCATGAGTAGGCTTGTAGTCCATATTATATAATCTTGTGAGTTTACACTCTGTCCCTTTGAGCCATAGGCCTAGTGACTCAAAAGTGACTCTCCTACCATGACCAAATGGATGAAATCAAATATCCATCGAGTACCGTATTCATTTCTCTAAAGTTTTAGTAGCCTATTGATTATACCGTATTGTTGTTATGGAACACAATTGGGGATGGATGTAGTTTTCGGGCGTACGGTCGTCATGTTGTGCGCTCACAGTCTCTATTTCGACGCTATATTTTCTGCTATTTGCCCCCTGTCATTACTGTACTACATGAATACTAGGTTAGGTTAGGTTAGGTTGTTTGGTTAGGCTAATGTATTTTTATATCCAAAGGCAGTCAAAATAGACGGGAACATGATGGGAAAGGTCCGACGCCACTACGCGTAGTGTAAACAAAGCTGGCGGTACGCCCGCACTTAACATTCTTGCCCACAATTGCTTACCGTATTATCAGAAACGAGTCTAACATTGGTTTTAGAGAAAACATTTATGATTTTGTGTCCAGAGACTGGATTGGATAGGGGTCAGACCATGAGGGAGCTATTGATCAAGTATTTTACAAGTTTATTTAACCCGCTGAGTGCCAGCCAATTTTGACGGTGTGCTTCTGCCAGTGCCAGATTTTTTTTTTTTGGGGGGGGGGGGGGGCTAAATCTATCAGTTGGGAGAGAAAGGAAGGATAATGGTAAAAAAAAAAATCCCCTCGCCAGAAATCAGGTCCCCGAAAGTAGCTGAAAAGACACTATAGACTACAGAGACTTTTATGGTATCGGAATGTATGTGTAGGAGGGTGGTTTTGGGGTTGGTGGAAGGGTAATTGACTTGTGTTACACATATGAAGCCGATTGGTGAGGTAGTTTCGCCACCACGGATTTTCCTTTTTTTTCCGTTTTTCCTTTCTACGCTGGAAGTGGGTGGTGGGAGGTGGTTGGGGGTGTGGTGGAGAGAAGGCAGAAGGGTAAGAGACTTGTCACACAAATATGGAACCGATTGGTCCAATCGTTTCGCCGCCACAGATTTTCCTTTTTTCCCTTCTGACGGGACCGACAGTCAGCGAGTGGGTGGGAGGAGGGATTTGGGATTTTTGTGGTGGGTAGCCAAAAGGGTAAGGTACATGTGGTAAAAATATGAAAGCCATAGGTGCAGTCGTTTCGCTGCTACAATTTTTTTTTTCAGCGAGGACGTATATATACGTCCCTGGCACTTGGCGTGACAACACCCTAGGATGTATATATACGTCCCTGGCACTC
The DNA here is from genome assembly GCA_032716605.1 of Paralithodes platypus. Lineage (NCBI taxonomy): Eukaryota > Metazoa > Arthropoda > Malacostraca > Decapoda > Lithodidae > Paralithodes > Paralithodes platypus. Next base: position 29,670,524 of record CM064515.1, read on the forward strand.
AGGGGGTTAAAGTAAATAGTGCAATTGCTCATAATTACTGAAGTTAACACAAGCTAGATAATGGGCAGCTTGGTGACTTGGTCAAGACTTTAGTAGTAGGAAAATAAAGTAATAGCCCATCTGGTCAATGGTCATCCATTTAGGCCTAGGCTTTAATTGGAATTTGTGGGAAAAGTTTTGATAATTAGGCTAGGCCTACTGTATTTGGAACTTGTATCCCACGCTGAAATTATAACTAGGGCCTAGGCCTAGCCTAAACCATGAAAACACTCATTTCTCAAAATCTTGAAGAAAAAACATGAAAAATAAGGGTGTGAGCCTTTTCCCTAAGCTAATTACCAAAATTTCAGATTGGATAGCCTAGTCTTTCTCAACAGTCAGGAAAAGTTGTTGGTGATAGGCCTAGGCCTAGTCTTCGCTTTCTATCTTGGTTGCGGATTGACAACTTGCTTGAATGCTACTAAAACCAAATTATACAGATTTTTTTTATTTTAATACCACAAATTTTCCGAGTGTTTTTTATAAACAAAATTGGTCATTTACATCAATATATAGTGTTTGTAATTAATTAGAAATCTCGGGAAAACCTATTTTCCCCATTAGGCCTATCGATCGATGTTGAGACACGTTCGCTCCCCGATAGTGATTTGAAAAGACATTAGCCTAACCTAACAACCTTACCTAACCTAACCTAGTATTACGAGTGGGGGCTGCCGCCCCCACACCCCCGCTGGTTGAGTACTAATCCCTTAATAAAAAAATAAAAAATTTGGCTGTCGATTATACGAAGGTGAAAGAAAATTCGATGAAGTCTATGGTGTTTACTCTGCAATCTTCAGCTTGATTGTACATTGATAACGGGAAAGTACCGTAGGCCTATTGACAACCTTGAACATACGAAAATTAAATTTTAGTACCATACTTTTATATTAGGTTTTTCCGAGGGTTTAACACATTTTCATATGATCTTTAGAGCTATCGATGACTGAAAGTACCGTATTGACAACCTTGTTACGAAAAAGAAATTTTAGTAGGCCAACCATAGCCTACTTTTTTTATTAGGTTTTGCCGAGGGTTAAAACAAATTTTGGTTCAATGTTATTTTAATACCACAAATTTTGTTGATATATTTGAAGATAAATATTGAATCTATATGCTCTAAAGATCATACAATTTTTTTGTTTAACCCTCGGCAAAACCTAATAAAAAAGTATGGTACTAAAATGTCTTTTTCGTAACAAGGTTGTCAATACGGTACTTCCAGTTATCGATAGCTCTAAAGATCATATGAAAATATGTTAAACCCTCGGAAAAACCTAATATAAAAGAATGGTATTAAAATTTAATTTTCGTAACAAGGTTGTCAATATGGTACTTTCCCGTTATCAATGTACAATCAAAGCTGAAGATTGCAGAGTAAAAACCGTGGACTTCATCGACTTTCTTTCACCTTCGTATAATCGACAGCCATATTTTTTGTTTTTTTTATTTACTAAGGGATTAGTACTCAACCAGCGGGGGTGTGGGGGCAGCAGCCCCCACCCATAATACTAGGTTAGGTTAGGTAAGGTTGTTAGGTTAGGCTAATGTCTTTTCGGTCAATATACAGGAGGCGCTACAATATAGGTAGCAAAATTCTAATGGTAGTTTTGGGTTCCTATCATCATATGCTTCATTTCTATATACTTTTTATCCCCGGGGAAAAAAATAAAAATCTTGGGATTTTTCATTTTTTTCTTGGATTTTTTTTTTTTTTATTAACCTAACCAAAAAACCTAACCTAACCTAACCTAAATGTATTTGGGTATATGTATAGGTTAGGTTAGGTTAGGTTTTTTGGTTAGGTTAATGACCAAAACAAAAAAATCCCAAGAAAATAAATGAAAAATCCCAAGATTTTTTTTTTTTTTTCCCGGGGATAAAAAGTATATAGAAATGAAGCATATGATGATAGGAACCCAAAACTACCATTAGAATTTTGCTACCTATATTGTAGCGCCTCCTGTATATTGACCGTCTTTTCAAATCACAATCGGGGGCGTGTCTCAACATTGATCGATAGGCCTAATGGGGAAAACAAGTTTTCCCGAGATTTCTAATTAATTACAAACACTATATATTAATGCAAATGAACAATTTCTTTTATAAAAAACACTCGGAAAATTTGTGGTATTAAAATAAAAAAAAAATCCCAAATTTTCTTATGATCTTTAGAGCATATAGATTCAATATTTATCTTCAAATATATCAAAAAAAATCGTGGTATTAAAATAACATTAAACCAATTATACTTAGGCTAACCTGTTGGTTTTGTGCAGGAATCTGTCCAACACGTTCATTGTAAAGATCTCTGGAGACTGGTGGCAGCTCGGCCACCTTTCTCATTAGATTATATCGGTGCCAGTCAGAGCGGAAGTGGTCTCGTTGGCCATCAGCGGTCAGAAAGGCCACTTGACAGCTAAGGCAGGTAAAACTTGACATATTAAATTGTTAATCTATTCTTGGTGGGTTTAAATGGCGAACAGACGAAGAGTTTTCGCTATGCCAAGGGCGCCTCACTGTTATGGTGCAATTTTCTATGAAATTGAAAGCAGACACATTATAAACCCTACTGCTTCATGTGATACGATGTTATAGAATGAAAACTTGTTTGGTCTTCACTATTTTGTTTCTTTTTTCTTCTACTGTCCTTTTTTCTTGTTTCTATATTGTCCACTAGGTATCCTATTCTTGGTATTATTCAAGCAACCTTTCGCAGCGATTCGCAGTGTTTCACACACTCTGGGTCACGATACCTTTAAGCCCGGTTCACACGAGGGGTTTTCCGTGCCATTTTTTCGGGCAAATTTCGGCCGTATACAAATTTATGACGTCAAGCACAGCCATACTGGCTGTACGCTTTGTGAACCGAGGATCCTCCGCCCAAGACGGTCAGCCACCGTGACCAGAAGTGCGGCCGCAAATTATTGTTGTCTCAGAGAGGGTACGCGGGCTATGGGGACCCCGCCAGTGTGGTCTTAGGACCTCTTCATTGAATCATAGACTCGAGTTTATCTTCATCTATTTCTTCTTCGTCGGTGTCATAGTAAAATTCTGCGTTTTCTCTGACGATTTCCTTGAGTGCTCTTTGTTATGCCAGGTTTTTTCCTGGGGTTTAATTGGTTTCGATCAAGTGGGCTCTTCCTAACTGGAGAAGTTATGTTGTTTTACCACAGACACAGAAAGACAATAGAGGATAATTATCACAAGACGGGTATTCATATTCCGTTTATTTGCACAAGAATATCGCATACGTAAAAGCTAGAACAATGATGGTCAAGAACAAAACAATTAAAGTGAACGAACGAGGCTCCCCTACGTCTGACTCGCAAGACTGGATTGTTCTATGTGGTATCTAAGTAAGTATTAGGGACCGCTTTCTAACTGAAAGATTACACTTGTCCTGTATTTATTTCAGAGATAAGAATAGCACTCCTTTCAATCGAGGATTTACACTTGTGCCTAGAAAGGTTATATAGTAATTAGATATGTGAACTATTGGTATTTACCTGCGTAGAGTGGTTCTGTATTTGGGAGCTAAACGTAATTATTTTCCTGAGGTTAAATCACTGTGGTGCTTACGCATAAGTTAACTTGAATTTATTTGTTATTAATTTTAGAAGAATTATTATCAGTACTTCCCTAATTTCTTTGAGTTTCACTAGAGCTTCCTTTCTCTCGCTTTTATATACGTGCGTAGTATCCGATGTTTCCAGAATACCTTTTATCATATACGCAGTAGATATATTTTAATTACTTTCACTTTCGATCTTTATATACTTTCTCTCTGACAACACGCCAAGTATAATTTCTTTTCACAGTTAGATCTTCTATAACTTTTACGGTATAATAACTTCACTTTCGATGTGTAGAATAATTAATCCAATGGGTGTAGAATTAGTAATCCAATCTGGGGTAGATCCGCTGGCCGTGGGGTTGTCCTGACGCCACTGGGTTCCCACAGTGTAACTCGAGCACTTTGGTTTGGGACCTTAAATAACTAAATTGCCTAGCCCAAGCCGTTACAAAATAGCATCGAGCGAACGCAGGAGTGAACTCCTGTCTACTCTGGTCTTTATATAGTACTTTGATGAATTTCTTGTGGTTTGGTCTATCCTGGATAAAGCTAGTTAGCACCTGACTGTCTGCTTATATCCACAATAGCGCCGGGGTTGAGGTAGGCCGAGAATATTAGATTACTTCACCCAGAAGGCTCTAATAAACCAGCTTGTTGATACCCACTAAAAATAATTAGTATAATGGGTGACTACAGTCTCGTAATTGTGTCTACGCCTTGCGATCAACTGAACCAACTCTTCAACTGTGTCCTCAACTTTCGAATCTGTCCTTTTAACCCGGGGTGTCAAGAACAGCTCTAGATTGAGATACTTAAATAAAATTGGTGGGAGTATATCTGCACCTTTTTACCTGGCCAGGTCGGTGGGTGGATTAGGGGCCAAAATGGCACCTAGCAACTGGTAACTTGGGATGGTTACTTCCTTGTGGTTTGGAGTGGGGGGGAACTGCCTAGACCCTACCCTCTTGTTTCTTTTGTCCCAGAGTGGACGCGGGGGCGGGTAACAAGGGCGGGGGTAGATACGGTGTTGGTGGTGCCATTCTTGTTGTCGCCTGTCTATCTCACTTCTCTCTTTTTCTGGTGCTTTGGCATTGTCCTGGTTGACGATTATATCCTTTCCTGGTGTTGGAGGACAGTCCCTCTCTTTGGTAACAGCCCGAGCACGTTTGTCTGGGCTGGCTGTTGTGTCCTTGATGAGTTGGGGGTCTTGCCTTTTACGTTTCTTGCTGTTCTTTTCCTGGACCTTGGAATTGTTGATGGTGATGATTAAATTTCCTTCTGGTGTTGGAGGACGTGTCATATTGATGGTGGCAATTCGTGTTCCGGATCTGTAGGATATATCATTGTTGGTACAGGGAGATGAGTGGTTTCTCCCCTGGCGGTGTGGAGGGGAACCCTGTCTCCATTGCGTCACCTGGTGGTGTCCGCGGGTCCTTTCGTTCCTGGTTCTTTCCTCTACTCGGCCATGGTTTCCCATTCTTCCACTGTGATGAGGAGGTGTGGTAGAATGAGAGGGAAAACGGCTTGATGGTGGTGAATGTTTGGATAACTGTTTCTCCGTTATTTCACTACCTTCTTCCTCGTGAAAGTCACGACCTCGTGACTGCAAATAAAAAATCCACAGGTTGTGGTCACGTAGATAATGTTCGCAGTCAGCTAGATGTTTCCACCAAATTGATGACCTGTTGTCGGCTGGTCTGTCCATTGCAGTAAATATTTTCAGGTAGGATTCACGTTGATAGTTGGCCAGTGCTTTGTTGAGTAAGTCAGGCCACTGCATCCTTGTTACTTGGTCATTGGCTCGGACCCACAAAACTTTCGTGATGAACTTGTCATGTAGAGGGGTTGTGGGAGGCTTGGTTTGGCTTGCTTTCTCCGAAGTCGTCATGTTTTTTCTTACAGAGGAGGTGAAGTTTCGTGTTGACACTGTCGAGGGTAGAGGGGAAGTGAGGGTGGTTGGAGAGGACTGTGGTTTCCTCCCTCGGTCAGCTGGCGAGGGTAGTATAGCAGTTGACCACAAAACGGGAATAGGGGTGTCCGAATTCGTGGGTGCTGGCATAAGATATTCTTCAGTAACATTTGCTATCCGTATTTCTCCGGCTAAGTGCGTGAGGTTGCGTGAGGTTGAGGTGGTTGTGGGTCCTTTAAGACCCTGAGTGGGGTTGTGAGGTTGGTGACGAATTGAAGAAAAACGAGCCGGGGGTTTTGACAGACGGCCTGATCTGGTTGTGATAGTTGTTAGCACTGGGGTTGATGAGGTTGTGGAAGACGTCGACGGTGATGGTGATACTGGTGGGGGGTAGTTGGAGATCCTCTGGGGTTTGGGGTTTGGGGTTGAGGGGTTGGCCTTCTTAGGTTTAGTGATCAGTAAATAATGAGGGCTAGGCTTGATACTTGAGGGGTATGGTTTATTGGGTGGGGCCAGGCGTCCGGGAGGGGATAATGGGGTGTGTGAGGTGGAGGGGTTTGTGAGGGGTTTTGCCATATGGCTTTTGGGGCGGGAGGCAGAGTGGGGTGTTTGTTTACTAGTTGACGTATATGAGGAAGATGACGGGGGGGTAGGGGAGGGAGAATTTGAAGATGAACTTGATGTTGAAGAATATTCATCTTGTTTACTACTAGAAGGCTTGTGATGATAGGCGGGTGCGGATGTGGTAGACGTGCTTTTAGGCCTACGACGACGGGAGAGTTTGGCCGGAAGTCTCGAATGCAGGGGGTGTGTTGGACGGGGTGGGGTGGGCAGGGCCGGGGGTTTGTCTGGTGAGGGCGAGGGGTAAGTTTGGGGGGTGTTATGGGAGGGGGGGTAGGCCATAAATGTGGTCGATGGATGGGGAGGAATTGGGGGGGACTGTAGATTGCAGGGGGGGGGAGGTGATGGTGGGGGTGGGCGTGAATAAGAAGGGGTTGGAGGAGGTACAGGTGGGGAATAAATATTTGTTGGCAACTCACTATCAGTGGGGCGTGATGAGGGCTTCGTCGATTGTATTGGGTTAGGAGGCTGGTTGGTCCAGGAGTTTTCTTCATCCTTAATTAGGGGGCGATAAATCCTCACAAAACGGTTTCGGTATGGCCTAGTCACTCCGTGATAATTAATGATGACTTGATAGGGATTTGGCACTTTGATGATCTTATAGGGGCCCACATATCTAGGTCCTAGTTTGTTTATCACTGGTAACTTGGCAACCATCACTTGATCGTCGATGGCATAGGGGTTTTGAGGTGGAGAGACGTCCTTGGCGGTATCTTGGCTTACTTGTGCAGTGTTGAGGACGTTCTTGAGGTGTTGCAAATGGTCGATGTCCAAAGTAGGGGTTGAAGGTTTAGCTAGCGTCCTAAAAGGTAGGAGTAGGGGGGCCACACCATAAATCCTTTCGTGGGGCGTGATGCCATCTTCTCGAGGACAGGAATTCATACCCCACTGGATCATTTTCATTTGAGCTGGCCAGTCTTGAGTTTGGAGGGCGATGAGTCTTGTTCTTAGCTGGTTGTTGATTGTCTTGTGGCTTCTCTCACAGATGGAATTCCCTTGAGGCCAGTAGGGGGAAGAATGGGACACCTTGATGCCGCATAGCTGAGAAAAACTTTTCCATACTTTACTGGTGAATTCTGGTGCGTTGTCGGAGAGAATGATTTCTGGCAGACCAAACACTGCCAATATTTCCGTGGTTAAGACTTCTGCCACGGAAAGTGCGCTATGATCTTTGACAGGGCAGGCTATGATGAACTTGGAATATACGTCTACGAAAGTGACGACAAATCTTTTCCCATTTACTGAAGGGAAAGGACCCATCACGTCCAGGGACAGAGTTTGCCAGCGTTTAGCAGCGGCAAGTTTACCTGCAGGCCCCGGTGTCCTGGTTCGGTCTTTTCCTAGGTTACAGGGTTTACATGCTTCTGTGATTTTCTTTGTCAGTGCGGTGGGGCGTGTGGTCCAATAAATCTGTTGAAAGACTTTGAGCATTTTTGCTTGTCCAAGATGTATCCCATTTCCTTCATGGATTATTAACAAAATTTCTTGGGCTGTTTGGGGGTCCACTGCAATGTGACCAGACTCGTCTACAGCTGATCACCGACGCGCTGCAAGTTGTAGAAAATCTCTCTAGGAATCCACTTGGGTTTTTTCTTGTTGAGCCAGGAATGTAATAGGGAGAGTTGATTTTCCTCTGTCGATGAATGAATCAGCTGGGGCGAACGTAAGGTTGGAGGGGTTACTGTGGTATCGTCTTGGCCATAGAAAACGTTGGAGGGAGGAGTAACTTGGTTAATTTGTTGGTGAGGGTTACTTGTGCCATTTGCACAGCAGCTTTGGGCGACGTTCACAGTTTTGACAGGTAAACGTGACAGAGCGTCTGCATTTGTGTGTAACTTCCTGGGGCGATAATGGATTTCGAAATCAAATACTTCTAAGGTTTCTCGCCAGCGGACAAGTAGGGCAGAGTTGGTTTCTGATTTCCTGAGCCATTGTAGAGATTGGTGGTCCGTGATTATGTCGACTGTAGTGCCGATCAAAAAGGAGCGGAAGTGATTTAATGCCCAGATTACACCCAGGCACTCTCTCTTGGTGGCTGCATAATTACGTTGGGCTGGGTTGAGGATGGAGCTGGCGTAAGCGATGACGTGTTCTCTGCCGTCTTGCATTTGGGCTAGCACTGCGCCTATTGCATACAAGGATACGTCCGTATATAGGCGGAGTGGCTGCCTGTAGTCTGGAAAGGCCACGGTTGGGGCTTGCACCAGGTGAGTCTTTAAGGTGTTGAAGGCGGTGTCTCTTTCTTTGGTCCACACGAACGGTTCTTTCTTCTTGGTTAATTCGTGTAGTGGACGTGCGATTTCAGCAAACCCGTTGACAAATCTCCTGTAGTAGGTGGCTAAACCCAAGAAGGAGCGAACGCCCTTGACGGTGGTCGGAGGAGTTTGTGCTTGAATTGCAGATAGTTTCTTTGGGTCAGGGGAGATGCCTTCGGCTGAGATCACATGGCCTAAGAAATCCACTGATGTCCTAGCTACTGAGCATTTAGATGGTTTGAGTTTGAGACCTGCTCCTCGTATTCTGAGCAACACCTGACGAAGGCGCTGAAGGTGTTCTTCCCAGGTCTTACCGTAGACTATGACGTCGTCCAAGTATGCTAGGCATGTTTCCCAGGTGAGGCCCTTGAGGACTGATTCCATCAGGCGTGAGAAAGTGGCTGGACCATTGCAGAGACCGAATGGGAGTACATTGAATTCGTACAGGTTTCCGCCACTGGTGGAAAATGCAGTCTTTTGTTGGTGGCTGGTCTTGATGGGTACCTGCCAGTATCCTGCCTGGAGGTCTAGAGTAGTGAACCATTCGATCCATGCAGGGAATCTAGAGAGTCATCGATTCTAGGCAAGGGCGTGGCGTCTTTGATGGTGGCGTCGTTCAGGCGTCTGTAATCCACACAGAATCTTGTGGATCCGTCCTTTTTTCGTACTAGGACGACGGGAGAGGACCAGGGACTGACAGAGGGCGTGGCTATCCCGGCGTCCAACATTTCTTGTACTTGTCTCTCTTCTTCCTGACGTTGTAGAGGGTTCTTTCGTCGTGAAGGTTGGCGGAGGGGAGGTCCTTCGGTATGAATACTGTGTTCTACCACTTTAGTTTGTCCAATTTCCAAATCAGATTGGGCAAATA
>CM064515.1:29679892-29839892 GCA_032716605.1 Paralithodes platypus
TCACACACTCTCATTCACACACACACACACACACTCTCTCTCTCTCTCCTGCAGACATCACAAGCTTGCAATGGGATCAATACTCTTTTGCCCTTGAATATTCTTATCTCAGACATTCCTCTATTTCAGTCACACACCCCCATTTTACAGCCATGCAGACTTTTCCCCTGGTATTTGCTTCCTTCCTCATTCATAAATGTGTCTTGTTGTTGTTGCTGTTCCCCAGGCTGCCTGGCCGAACAGCCCCGAGCAAGGCTAAGGCCATAACCGACTGCCCCCACAGAACCCTCCCTGCCGACCACAATAAAGCCTGGGTGACCGAAGCCTCTAGCCTCTGTAGTATTCAGCAGGGTCTAAATCCGGAGTAATGTAGTTTGAAGACTTGAATGAATAGAAGGAGGATTACAAGAACATGAACATTAGATAGCATTGTTTTGGAAATTTTCTCACTCCCAAGGATATAATTTGAACTACCGGTACAAACCATTATTTCACCTTTATTTATACAATAATAATGACTAAAACTAATGGAGTTGGCTTTCTGTAGATATTTGTCTGCTATCCATTCTTATTATATTTGCAGATTATTCACCAATGCTTATGTGAAAGGCTGTTGTGAACGTATGAATAGTAAGGTGATAACGCAAATTGAAAACATATGTCTGGGAGCAAACTCCACACAAACTGCCTGCTGCCTTGCAGGTTAAGCCCATCTGGGCAAAGGCTAGGCCCACAGCCAACAACTGTGGTTGGGGCTAGTCAGAACAGGCACCTCATATAATACATACTTCAAACTTGTCATATTCTATTCTATTTATATATACTGTACTCAGGGCCAATCCACACTTTTCCTTTTTTTTTGGGGGGGGGGTGGGGGGGTTGACTCAAGACAGAGCCAGAATATGGTCAACACAACAGATAACAATGAACACAAAATACAAATTCACACACATCTACCGGTATTATTTTAACAGGATGTGCTAAATTTGTTTGGAGTGATGTATTTATCTAGGAATATTGTATTTTGGTTGCAAGGGCGACCTATTGATGACTGGAGCCACGAACCATGAATCAAAGCAAGGCCCATTGAAAAATAGGAGAGGGAAAAGAGTAGAGAGCATCAGACAGAGAGCAGACTGGTGGGTGGGTGTGTGTAGGTGTGTGAATGTAAGGTAGTCAGTAGGGTCCTTGGAGTAGCGGTGTCTTGATGCAACCAGGTAGAGGAGCCATATTGTTTTACCTCCCGGACCTGTGACATGTGACATATTCATTACCATGATGACATTATAATTAAATTCTGACTGATTATATTACTTGGGTTTGGAATGATCTAAGAATCGGAGAGGTGAGGATAATCTTGAATATCCCTCTGCCTTCCTAAGCTAAATATTATACAATTGCGTAATGATTAGAGACATACTCAGAATAAAAGGAAGGTGTCAAATTTATTGAAGAGATTACCAGACCATCTGGAAGCTGAACCATGTAACCATTTTATTGTGGAATCCAGGATTTGATAGACTTAAAACAGTGTTTTGAAGTGTGCTGGATGGTGTACAGCTGTATTTCATAACTACACACCCATTTTGGCTCGAACATTCCTTAATTTTGGCCCTGTCACTCTTTTAACTCTGGGGGAGGCACTTGTCACAGGCAATTTTGCCTTTTGTCTCTGTCATCCACATAGTAAAGACAAAATATTGAACTCAAAGAAAACAATGTTAGCCTAACATGTTCAGAGATTCAAATGGGTGTATACTTGTACAAAACTACTACAGTATAAAGTACAGTAGAAGGTTTTAAAGTGACGTCACAGGTCGTAAGTCTAACATTGAATTTGAGTTTCATTTTTGTTGATAAATCAACTTTCGTGTGCTCTTTATTTGGTCTACTTAATGTATGACCCTCATGCATATATATATTTGGTCTACTTAATGTATGACCCTCATGCATATATATATTTTCAGTTTTAAGAGTGACGATACAAGTATTAACCTATTTTCTACCGGCGATGTCTTTTTCATTATATTATAGCTAAATTTAGACAATTTTGTGAACTTTAAGAAGGATCTGTGGTAGCAAAAAAGGTCAAGCGAGATAGTTCAAAGCCTGTTAATTGCTGGAGGCCCTTTTTAATTAAATGCAATCGTCTAATAGTAGCCAGAATAAAGTTAAAAGGACGTCGCCGGTACAGAAGGAATTAAGGAATACAACAATAGTATGCATCACTGAAATAAATCAATACATTAAAGAAATATGGAAATTATCTGCAATAATCTTGAAAAGCACAAGTGAACGTTCCTCTGTGTTCAGTAATATTTAAAGAGACTGAACTTCAACTTCTGTTACGTCCAAGTGGTTACATAACATGTGGCCTTTGTTCTAAATTAGTCAGCTGTCTCATTCAGTAAAATTTTGAATAACAATTTGTATGGATGTATGTACAGTATTGTATGTATTTACTCAGGCCCATTCCCCATTTTTTTTTTCTTTCTTCTTGGGGTGGCCGACTCAAGACAGAGCCCGAATAGGTACAACACAGCAGAAAACAATGAACACTCAAAAAACAAAATACACTATATCTATACAGTATACAGTACTGTACTGTTTGTATACTGTACCAGTACTGTACAGTATTTGGATCTTTCGAAATACCCGGTACTTTACATCCATTTGGTAACCTAATAGTGTATTGACATTTCTGACATCTGGAACGAACTCTTTGTACATTAATATACTGGTACTTCATTGTAAATATATCATTTTATTTTTATGGAAAGGTTTCACCACATGGTAGTACAGTCATATCTGACTAACATTTATGAACCCGGAGAACACATATGAAACTCAGTAATGTATGACAAACTTGCTAAATGTATAGTGAGATAAATTTGAAGGTTAGGAGATGTAAGTGAATGATATAATATAACTGTGTTGGTTGTGTAATAGTTTGTTTTGGGTGTGGTGGTCAGAGTTCGAATCCCGGGAGAATCGCATGCTTTCATTCTATCTATCTATCTCTATCTATATGCTCAGGCCCAATCCCCATTTTGGGGGTAGCCGACTCAAAACAGAGCAAGAACAGGGAAAACACAAAAACAACATAAAACAAAAAATAAACACAGATAAAAAACACAAACTCTCACACATCCAGGTCACCCAGGAGAAGACCCAGAGACCAGGGTTACCAAGGTCGCTCCAGCACTCCCCCGGCTTTCATTAGTTTATTCAAATACATTGGGATTTGTAATAGAGGATTAATGTTAAGAATAGGGGGTTCCTTAATATATAACTATTGTAATCTATACAAAAAATATCTCTTTTGTTGCAGAGGGACACATATCCCCCAGAAATCGTATATTATCAGTGGAGCCGTTGGGAGGCTTGCTGACACAATCTTGTATGTGTGCGTGCGCCTCAGACTCTCCCCTTGATATTAGGTAAGTTACAATAGTTTTACACATGTCTTATAGTACTGTACAGTCCTATGTCTTATAGTACTGTACAGTCCTATGTCTTATAGTACTGTACAGTCCTATGTCTTATAGTACTGTACAGTCCTATCCATTATATATATCCTAGTCTGTTTCATATCATCTGACGGTAAATTGCAAAGTTCCCATCAAGATTCCTCAGTTATTTTGAAGATTTAGTTATTGAAATATGGTGCTGATTATATAAACTTGGTCTTAATATGATGCAGAGATATAGTAGTTTAATATTTTTCCATTAAGTTTCGAGAAATCGGGTACTAAGAATTCAATTTACCGTCAGCTGAAAAGAACCAGAGTATAGACACTTTAAAATGAAATTGTACAGGATTGTGTCATGATCTGACCTCCAGTAAAAATGAAAATATAACCCAGACAAGTGAGGTCGCCTAGAACAAGGCTACTTGGAACACTGCCATTAGGACATGAGACTGAAACTGCACCTTGTGTGGACCTCTCAGTATTGACATTTGTGCATTATATACATGTACTTTACTTTTGATGTAAAGATTATAATAATGTAAGTGTATTTATATACTGAATAAGGTTTGCTGATAGTAGCACTCATATAAACTATGTTATGTATGTATGCTTTAGAATGTAATTGAATTAAATATGTGGAAAGAGTAGCAAGTGTGGTGGGCTTGGTGGTGGTGGTCATATGTAAGGCTTCCCTCTCAAGACCGTTGTGTAGAGAATGTCAGTTTGTCATTCACCACCATGGGAGAGGGTGGATAGTAAGTCTGAAACACTCGGCTTTGTTTTATAATAACTCTAATCTGCATTGACAAGGGCTTAGAAAACTACCTATTACTCATTCAATTCTTTAGATATCCACTCTTCATCCACTCTTCATCCACTCTTTCTACTCACCCTTCCTCCACTCTTTCTACTCACCCTTCCTCCACTCTTTCTACTCACCCTTCCTCCACTCTTTCTGTTCATCCTTCCTTCACTCTCTGTTCATCCTTCTTCCACTCTTTCTACTTAACCCTTCCTCCACTCTCTCTCCATCCTTCCTCCCTCTTTTTCCCCTTCCTTCCTCCCTCTTTCTCCCCTTCCCTCCCTCTTTCTCCCCTTCCCTCCCTCTTTCTCCCCTTCCCTTCCTCCACTCCTCTCCATCTTTCTCTCCACCCTTCCTCTTTACTCTTTCTACTTACCCTTCCTCCCTCTTTTCTCTCCACCCGTCGTTCCAAAACATGGTCTTCAGTCTTCTTCAAAATACCCATGGCTAGCCAATTTGTCATTTATTTTTACTTTAGCTTTATGTTTGCAATGACTATAGGGTAGGTTGTGGAGCTGTGGAGTTAATTATTGTACCTGTTTCAGAAATAGGCAGTTTCCCAGTAACCGGCATCGTAAACTGCAGCCATTCAGGACTTCGTGACTTCAACAAGCCACCCACCCTAAAAGACATCATCCCATTGCTTACTGGCGCTAGGTGAGTAATGCTGCATCTTTTACCTCTTTCAGATCTTTATCATAAGTTTAGTTACTTGTTAGAATTACAAGTAGAATTGTGAAAGAGAGTGATTGTAGACAAAGAAAGATGTGGTATCAGATCAGACCTTGCGGTCTGATCTTGAATCAAAGAACCTGACAAGTGAGGCAGCTCTGAACAGGGCTTCCTAGAATGCCGCCATTAGGGCATAGGCCTATGACCGGAACTGCACTTCGTGTGGAGCACTTGGTTTTTAAATTTGTATATATAAAGTCTCCTTACCATGAGGAGTTGTTGCTGTTCCCCAGGCTGTCTGGCCGAGCAAGGCCAAGGCCATAAACAAGCGCCCCCACAAAATCCTCCCTGCTTACCACTAATAAAGCCCGGGTGACCAAAGCCACTCTAAGGCTGGGAGCTGAGGATGGTGTGGAAACGCCCGGGAAACCAAAGCCCCACCCAAGGGCCTGTGCCCCTCAGCAATTATGAAGGGAAAGTTGAGGGGCAAAGAAAAATTGTGACGTTTTGGCTCCCAATCTGTCAACCTCTAGGTTGGCAGTAGTGAGGTCAATCCACGGGAGAGACACCGTCACTTGAGATTTAGAAAATATATAAGTAAAAAGAACAGTCGGAGTAAGTCAGAGATCGCTCAGCTCTTAGTCTCCTTACTTTCATTCTTTCATTATTTAGTGACTTGGAGACATTGGATACCAACTGATTGTATTTGTTCATTCCAGTATTTATGGCTTTGACTAAATCTAAATTTGTGTGTTGCAGGTGTTGTGTGTGCGCTTCATTTGGTTTGTGGTACGTAGTAGTTGTGGTCCCTCATCGGCCACCAAGAACCCACATATGCTGTACATAAGCGGGTGTTTTAGCAGAGTAGCGGTGAGAAGAACAGGTTGGGGTGACCATACCTCCGCCCAACAACCTACCACACCAGACACTTCTTAAAGCTCTTCATGTGGCTCTCACCCTCCTCCAGCCATATACCATCATCACACTCAGGTAACAACACCAACAGTTTGACTCTCTTATCCCTATTCGACCTTATGGTCGTAGGACAATTATTCTAGTATTTATAATAACTTTGATAGTGAATGATTAGTGATAGCGTCACCTGGCTGACTGTTGTACGATAGCATATCATACAGCACGGGTTTCTCTCGCCACACAAATTAATAGTAAGGAGGGCACAGCTAACTGAAAAGTTAGCTTCGATAACTGGTAATTCACTAATGCTAAAGTATACTTCAATACTGATGAATTGTAATAAAAAAAACTAGAGGTTTCCGCTAACAACTTATGCTTGAATTCAGCCTCGTTTAGTTTTTGGCTCTAAACCCCTTAACCCTTCCCGCCTGGGCACCATTTTAAAATGACACTCCTTGCGAAGGGCAGGAGCCCGGGTCTCCCCTTGAAATCCGTAAGCTTGAAAACCTATTAAGCGTGTTATGAAAGCCGTGCGTCCGACGTATGTAAACAAAGTCTGTCTTTGCAACACCGCACCTCCGAAACCAATGAGACGTCCGATCAATGTTTTTGTATGCTATGACGAAATTAGTGTCTGCAAAGGTCCTATATTGCGAACATTGCATCGAATCTCTCTCCACGGAAATCGTCATTACAATTGAACCAGTTGACCTAGAGAGCTCTACTCAACTCCAGTTTGCAGATCAGAAACAGCACTACGTTTAGAGATGCGTCGGAATTATCTAGCAGTTAAAATAACAAAGATACGGGTAGCATGTTAAAGACTTTTTTCGGCCAGATCGCCCGGGCTCCCAACAATGTCCTTAGGATGGCGAGCCCGGGCCCGTGGGGTTAAGGTGTGATAAGTGTGCTTGGAATAATTTATGACAGATTTTAGTTTCTAAAGGTGCAAATCGCGCCTTGTGCATGTTGAGGGTGGTACAGGTTGTCGCCAGTGCGTCTTCTGAATAGCGAGAAGGTTAAAAATTATATAGGTTTTGGCAAGCTGGAAGTGGTTACCGTAATAATGGAGTATATACTATGTTTATTACAGTTTGTGCCATCAGTGTGAGTGGAGGTATCGAGCCGCATGATAAACACGTCAACTAAGAGCCAGGGCACTGCTGCTGTCTTGATGCTCCAGGGAGTCGTCATCACCACCACCATCATCACCACCTCCCTAAATTACCACCTCTGATCTCACCACCACCACTGTCACCGTCACCACTGCCGCCGTCACCACCTAAACTACAACCTCCTCAAAACTCCTGCTTTTTCGGAAAACAACCAACCAAACAACCACCAAGGTCAGGAATTATGTACAGTAATTAGATCTATTAGCTTAGCAATGCAAGCCTCCCTCACTAGCCGATGCCCCAATTTACTTTGTGTTGTCCCTATTCTGGCTCTGTCTTAAGTCGGCCACCCCCCCCCAAAAAAAAAGGAAAAGAGAAGGGAAACAACAAATAGGGAAAGTGGGGATTAGACCTGAGTATATAGAATAGAATTATATTTTTTTAGGTGTTTCTGTTTGGGTTTTGGCTGGTCCGAGAATGCATCCCCATTTACCCCATTAATTTTAGGGTTTGCTATACAATTTTTCTATTTAAGATCGTTTTTTCATGAACGTGGTCCAATCGTAAATCGTGGGAGATCTGTAATTCATTTTGTGAGTAAAACTAAGGTGGAATACTGTACTCGGTTTGAATGACTGATAAATTAACGGCCTACTTATATGTTGATTAATATTGATTGGCTATTGCGACCGTGTCCAATGTCGCGTCTTATAATAATACTGAATGTTTTTATCTTGTTACCTACAGATGAGTTACAACGTGAACCGCAGCGTGATGGACGCCTTCTACCGGTACAAAATGCCGCGGCTGATGGCCAAGGTGGAGGGTAAAGGCAACGGCATCAAGACCGTCGTTGTCAACATGGTCGATGTGGCCAAAGCTCTCGGCCGACCCCCCACCTGTGCGTATATATATATTTATTATTGAGGCTTATTTGGTATTTTGACTATTCTCTACATACAGGTCACCCTCAGTAAATATTACATCGATGTACGATGTTGCTACAAAATCGCTTTTGGTGCTTATATTGACTAATTCCTTGAACGTGACGATAGTGCGTTGTTATATGTTCGATTAGTTTGCTTTGGAAACAGATTAACTTGCTCATGTAGTGATGTACACCCAATGTGGTGGATTGTGTTCTTTTATTTCATAAATTTTATTTTAGTAAGCGTTATTTCCACATTTTGAAAGTGATTTTACCTTTATCTTGTATCGTCCCAGTTTTGGTTTGTTTAGTTTGCAAGTTTTACATTTTAATTAATTAATATTAATTATGGTTTGTCCCATTTCAGATCCGTGTAAGTACTTTGGTTGTGAACTGGGTGCCCAGACCCAGTTTGACACCAAGAATGACCGCTACATTGTCAACGGCTCACACGATGCTACCAAGCTTCAGGACCTCCTCGATGGATTCATCAAACGATTTGTTCTCTGCCCAGAGTGTGATAATCCTGAGACAGTACTCACACCCAATGTAAGTCATTACCTCTACGCCGAGTCTACAGTCAGATCATAATTTTGTTTATTTTGTTCTTTAATCCCTTCTGTACCGACGACGTCCTTTCAACTTTATTCTGGCTACTATTAGGCAATTTTATTCAGTTTAGAAAGGGCCTCCAGTAATGAACAGGCTTCGAACTATCTCCCTTAACCCTTTTTACTACCACAGATCCTTCTAAAACTGCATATAATAGTCTAAATATAGCAAGAATATTATTAAACTGCATATAATAGTCTAAATATAGCCAGAATATTATTAAACTGCATATAATAGTCTAAATATAGCAAGAATATTATTAAACTGCATATAATAGTCTAAATATAGCAAGAATATTATTAAACTGCATATAATAGTCTAAATATAGCAAGAATATTATTAAACTGCATATAATAGTCTAAATATAGCCAGAATATTATTAAACTGCATATAATAGTCTAAATATAGCAAGAATATTATTAAACTGCATATAATAGTCTAAATATAGCAAGAATATTATTAAACTGCATATAATAGTCTAAATATAGCAAGAATATTATTAAACTGCATATAATAGTCTAAATATAGCAAGAATATTATTAAAAGACATCGCGGTACAGAAGGGATTAACTTTGTCTAGTAGCTTACTTCTAGTTGGCGTCAATAGACGAGACAGAAATGACAGCTCTCACCAAATGAGGGTTATAACAAGAGATATCTAGATCTTATAATGTTCCTAGCCTTATTGAATATGTATAGTTTTGATTTTACTGAATATTTGTAAATATTATACAGTATTTACCTTTTACTTGGAGGGATTCCTTGTAAGCCAAGTCAAATACTGGTCTCGCTCGATATACGATTGTGTTACGTCCCTGAAAACCCGATCTTGAATAGAAAAATCATATAGCAAACCCGAAAATAATGGGTTATATAAATGGGGATGCGTTCTCGGACCAGCTAAAACCCAAACACCTAAAAACCTATAATAATATCGTAAATCGGGGCATCGGATAGTGAGGGAGACCTGTAGTGGGATGATAAATGGAATAAATCTAGTAATGTGGCGCAAGTGTTTACTAATATAATTGTTTCTTTGTGTTGCAGGAGAAGAAGCAGACTATCAAGCAGTCCTGTAAGGCGTGTGGCTACCAGGGCATGCTGGACATGAGGCACAAACTCACCACCTTCATCCTTAAGAATCATCCAGGTAGGATTGATTTTATTTGTATTTTTTTTACAGAGGGTAGGGCAGTAGTAATCACTCAGTTTTTGTCACTCTTCAAAGCTTGATAATGACATATAATGCACATGTTTTGTTTTATGAGAAATGGCACTTTGTAAAAGATCTGAGATTTATATTGTGTCGTCCCTGTTTTGGTATGTTTATTTAGCAGGTTTTACATTATTTATGTTATAATTTTTATTTTATTATTCATGCAGAGTTTAGTATAATTTGCCAGAACGTCCCGGACTTCCCAAACTTGACTACTTCCTTTAACGTGACGATAGTGCGTTGTTATATGTGCGATTAGTTTGCTTGGGAAACAGATTAACTTGCTCATGTAGTAATGTACACCCTATGTGGTGGATTGTGTTCTTTTATTTAATAATTTTAATTTTAGTAAGCGTTGTTTCCACATAGCGATTTTGATAATTTAATTTGACTTTATATTGTCCTTGTCCCAATTTTGGTTTGTTTAGTTTGCAAGTTTTACATTTTAATTAGTGATAGCAGTATTATAGTTATTATTATTTAAATACGGTATATTTTATTCTATCTACTCAGGCACACACCCCCCCCCCTTTTTTTTTTTTTTTTTTTTTTAACCTGGGGGTGCCAGACTCGAGACAGCCCGAACAGTATAAATATGTATATATTTACTTTTCTCACCAGACACCAAGCCTAATCAACCCGGGACAGCACTGACCAAGAGGAAGGAGCGCGCCAACAAGAAGACCGAGAACGGTGGGAAGGATTCCCTGCGCCCCAACTCCCCTCGTGCTGACAAGTCCGACGCCTCCGATAACGACATGAACGGAGATGGCGAGGATAATGATGTTAGTAGTACTCTACTGTATTTACTTAACCCCTTCTGTACTGGCGAGGTCTTTTTACTTTTATTATAAAATTTATTATAAAAAAAAAAAAAAAAAAAAATAGAATATTTTGTGCAGTTTAAGTAGAAGGATCTGTGGTAGTAAAAAGGGTGGTTGTTGTTGTTGTTCCCCAGGCTGTCTGGCCAAGCAGCCCCAAGGTCCTGAGCAAGGCCAAGGCCATAACCGAGCGCCCCCACAAAACCCTCCCTGCTTACCACTAATAAAGCCCAGGTGACCGAAGCCACTCCAAGGCTGGGAGCTGAGGATGGTGTGGAAACGCCCACACTTCTATGATGTGTTTAATGGTATGGGGTGCTGTGTTACATCCCGGGCAGGCGTCGACAACGGAGTCATCCAGTCTCTTCTGATAGCTCTGGAGAGCTGGATGGTGTCCGCATCTCAGCCTGGCCAGGTGGACTCTGTCCTCGCGAGGAAGGGAGGATTCGGAAGGATGGATTTCGGGAGGTCGTGCATGCAGCTGCGTGTTGTCTGTGAGTGAGTGGATGGATCGGTGAGAGATAGGAGTATGGATGTGCTTCTGGAAGTTGGTTCGGGGTGGGTTTAGTGAGGTAGTTCAAATCCTGTTAATTGCTGAAGGTCCTTTTGGAACTGAATAAAGTATGTATATGTATGTACAGTATGTATTTACTCTGGTACTTACTATAGTAAAAGGACAGAAACCATGCTCTTTGTGGATGAGGCGGTCTTTAAACTTGTATATAAGTATTGCAAATATACTAGTTATTATTCCAGAATAAATGTACAGTATTACAGTATAATGCAAATAATTAGTTTCACACTTGCTTGTAATGTTAACAAATATGTTGATGTGTTTAGGATGACTGGAGCCTTGATGTGAGTGAGGCAGCTATGAAGGAGCGTCAAAAGAACATGACGGCCGGTGTGAAGAACCTCACCGTCTCCAACGACATTGAGAAGACGCTAACTGAACGCCTCGAGGTCTTCTTTGAGTACTGCAAGGTGAGTTCATTGATTTCTCATGGATTTTGAAAACTAGGTAAAATATAAACTGTGTTGGTGGTGTAATGGTTTAGGTGCTTATGTTCTGGGTGGTGTCCAGAGTTTGAATCCCGGGAGGACCATATAACTAATCAAAATCGCTATGTGGAAACTACGCTTAAGTAAAATAATAATTTATAAATAAAAGAACACAATCCTTTCTCAAAGGCTTGTTACTGAGAAATGGGTTACCCAAACAATAGAACCCATGGAAAATAGCCATTTCATTTCTGCTATAATCTCAAAGTCCCCTTCTTATAAAGTACACATCACATATCTTATAAAGTACACATCACATATCGTAGAAATATAATAAGGTAAATTTGATAACCTTTATTGACATTTAGTAGTGTTAATGTGATGATCAGCTCCACCTCTCGTGCCCCCCTCCCCCAACACCACCATTGACTTCAAGGCGTTTATTATACAGGTCTCTCTCACTATAAAATGCCCCGATTTACGAAATGATTATAGGTTTTTAATTGTTTGGGTTTTGGTTGCTCCCAGAATGCATCCCCATTAATGTTAGGGTTCGCTATATAATTTTTCTATAGAAGATCAAGTTTTCACGGAACGTAACCCAATCGTAAATCGAGGGAGACCTGTCTTATGTTGGTTGTTGGAAGGAACATAATAATCCATGCAAAACATGAAACTGCTTTTTTGAACTGCTACCGTACCAATACCTGTTTTTATCTTGTCATCCCAGTTTTGGTTTGTTTATTTTGCAAGTTTTGCATTATAACAAGTACAGTAACACCCTGTTCTTAACATTAATCATCATTTACAAACCCCAATGTACTTGAATAAATTAATGAAAGCATATGGTCCTCCCGGGATTCCAACTCAGGACACCACACCCAGAACATAAGCACCTAAACCAACAGTACACCACCAACACAGTTAACCCGTACAGCCCCAGCGACGCGCCTGACGCGTCGGCGATGTATGTAACGCACAGCCCCAGAGACGCGCCTGGCGCGTCACCCTAATTGCGCCGACCGTAACCTCAGGTGTAGCCACTCAAGAGGGCTCAGATTTGTATGGGAACTGTGTACGTATCCCACGCAACCGTGCCGATGGTTGAAAACTCTCAAAGTCCACGTGCGTGCGCGCGAGCGCGCAATAACCTGTTTTTTTGGGATAATTGCCTTCAATTTTTTACTCTTATAAAATCCATTTTCGGGGGCTCTGTAGGACCATTTTTTAAGCTTTTTGAGCGGTTTTTCGTGGTTTTTCCTTCATTCCTAACCCATTCGCTATTGTTTCTGGAATAAAACCATTTTTTGAAAACCGGCCGGGTTCTGGTGCGCAAACATTACAAAACTAGCCGGGGCTCCACGGGTTAAAGGTTGAGTACACGATCACAATTAATATCCATTTTCAAATTTTGGATATAAATCCAATCATATACTCAGACCCAACTGCATTATGAAAGCATAATGTTTTAGTGAGAGGGAAGAACATTGAACGGGGCCAAGATCACTAAGGACCGGCCTCGCTATAAAAGTTCCTGAACCTATAGAAATAAGTAACACCCCGTTCTTAACATTAATCATCAATAACAAACTCCAATGTACTTGAATAAACTAATGTCAAAACTAAAACTAAACTAATATCAAGTGTGTTTTGTTTCCCATCAGAGCAAGAAGGACGACGGTTTGCTGGTGGCTGGTGCAGAGATGTCAGTGTTAAAGGACATTGCAGCTGAGGCAGAGAGACTGGACATCAAGGAGAACAAAGCCATCATGGTGCTGGTTGAACTACTCTTTAACGACAATATCATCAAACTGGTTAGTCACTAATTCACACACTTTCGTACTGATAAGGTTAACCTGTCCAATACCAGTGACTGCAGAGAGCCGTCGGTGGATAAATCACTCCCCCAGTCTCAGCGACGGCTGCCAGCCGTCAGTAATATACGGTCCTTGTAACTGCCAGTATCAGGCAGTACCTGGTACCACAATGTTTGAGCACTGCTCTAAGACCTTGGCAACACTTCTCAGCTTATATCCAAGCCCCCACAGGCTGGGAGAGGCAGAATTCCTCCATCTTTTGAGGTGGAAGGTTGTTATATCTTGCCTCTGAAGCCATTTTGGCCACATTGCTTGGGACTGGGAGGTACATTTATGCTAGTACCCTAAGGTACAGAAGGGGTTAAAGACTGCATGCTCATACGGATAAGTTTACACAGCCAAAGACAATTAGTACCTGGTTGATATATTCTTATACATTGTGACCAAGTGAAATACGTTTATATTAATAAGTTATGTTTGTTTTATGTTTCAGATGCCCCAGTACCGCATTCTTCTCCTCCTGTTCACTCATGGTAATCCAAAGAGTCAGAAACATTTCATTGGTGCTGTGGAGAAGCTCATCGAACTGAACAAAGAGCAGCTGCTTCCCAAAGTACCCATGATATTTAAGGTCAGAGCTTACTTTGAATTATTATACCATTACCTAGATATGTGTGAATTATTATACCATTACCTAGATATGTGTGAATTATTATACCATTACCTAGATATGTGTGAATTTGCATTTACCTTGATGTGTGGGAATTTGTATTTTGTTTTTGTGTGTGAATTGTTTTCTGTCGTGTTGTCCCTATTCTGACTCTATCTTGAGTCGGCCACCCCCCCCAAAAAACGAAAAAAAGAAATAGGAAAAGTGGGGATTGGGCCTGAGCATATAGATAGATAGACATTATAATTTAAAAACAATTTTTTTATTGCAGGCTATGTATGACCATGATGTGATAGAGGAGGAGGTGCTGCTGGACTGGGGTAAAAGGGTGTCTAAGAAGTATGTGAGCAAAGAGACGGCAGCAGAGATTCACGCCAAGGCCCAACCCTTCCTCAAATGGCTGCAGGAGGCCGAGGAGGAGGAAACCACCGAAGAGGAAGAGGACGATGATACCGATGTCAAGGTAATATATGATACTTTTCTATCTATTGCCGGACGCCATATTCCTCTTTACGAGGGTGACCATACACAAATTGCCCCCCAAGCAGACCTAACCCCCTGTGAGAAGGACAACCCGTGCCAGTTTACTGAAGGACTTCCAGTATTGACCACTCCACTTAGGGTCCGTCTGATTCAGAGGCCCTCTTATGTATATTTTTAGCACAATTTTTCTACAGTGGTGCGCGGCTAGTCCATCCACTAACCTGCTTCACCCTTAGGTGAGCAGTACGGATTTGTATAAGACTATAAGGTTTATTCCCCTAGACAGGTTGCCGACCAAGGCTGACAAGTCCCATCCACCCAAGGCTGACTTGGGTGCTACTTTTACATGTACTATTTATGCTTTATTTTACTCCATGCACAACAAGGTGAAATATGGAATAAGGGCCTTAGAATTTTGAGTTCACACCGCATGATGAAATATGTCAATTAATATTATTGAAAAGTTTAAACTTTATAATCTGTACCTGACAGACACCTTGTTGTGAGTGCGATATAAACAAACATTGCAGCACTTTGAATTTGACTTTATTTACGAAAAACTATTTATCAACAGCCTACTGTACTTTGAAAGTAGTATATATTTGAAAGTACTGAATTTATAATTATGTACTGTATGTTGAAGTTGTACACATGGCTCAAGGTGGAGTCCAAAATTAAAATTTAAAACTAGCAAACTAAACAAACCAAAACTGGGACAAAGACAATATAAAGTCAAATTAACTTATCAAAATCGCCATGTGGAAACAACGCTTACTAAAATAAAAATTGATGAAATAAAAGAACACAATCCACCACATACAGTAGGGTTTACATTACTACATGAGCAAATTAATCTGGGTCCCAAGCAAACTAATCGCACACATAACAACGCACTTAGTGAAGTAACCTTTTGTTTTTGTTTCAGTTTGACGTGCGTGCCAAGGCGGAGAGTCTGAAAGCCCAGGAGGCCAAGAACGCCGCCGACATCAAGCCTCTGGTGGCGGAGGCTGTGGGGGAGGACGAGGACGAGGAAGAGGAGGATGACAGCGACCTGGACATTGACAACTTGTAAACAAACTGACCCGTGCTTAACCTTTGAGTACCAGCGACGTGTGTTAATCTTTTATTCTAGCTATATTTAGACGATATTATGCAGCTTAGGAAGAATCTTTGGTAGTTAAGAGGGTTGGTTAGGATAGTTTGAAGCCTTATGATTGCTAGAGGTCCTTCCTAGGCTGAATAAACTCGTCTAGTAGTTGCCAGAATATGATATAAAAGGGACGTCCCTGATATTGTATGGGTTAAACCACAACTTGTAAACATCACAACCACCACAAAAATATTTACCTAAGACCTTAGCTCTTTCATTTTAGCAAGTTTAGACAAATTGTTATTATTTTCCAGAATTATGTGTTAATTTATTTTTACTATGAGTAGCTAAGTTTTCAAATTTAAATGATTTTTATAATTTTGTGTTCTTGCACATAAAAGTGAGTATTTTTCATTTATATAACAACTGCTAGTATTGTTTGGAAAATGCTTTTTATACATTGTTGTAAAGGATATTGTATCCTATCAAAATTTGATTTTGTTTATTAGGTAAAATTAATAGTTCAATTTCTTTATTTTTTGGCAATTTGTGTATTACCAATCAGTAAGATTGCTCTAATATACCTTAGCCCTTTTAGTTTGAAGTTATACAGTAGAACCCCTCCCATCCGGTGCTCTCAGATCTGGAAACCCAAGAGATCCAGACAGGCATTTCGATCCAGACTCATGTTTCAGCCGTTTGGGAAAAATATAAGTCAATCTGGAAACGAACGAGACGAATACAAGTTTCCACACATATATTTACAGCCAGTGTTAGATATCCAGACTTGTATGTCGGCCATCCGGATTTGTCTGGATGGCTGAATATATGTCCGGATTTTCGGCATATCCAGACAGGGTTCTCCTCCCCCAATTAGTCTGGATGGGCGAGGTTTTACTGTATATAGTTTTTATTGAAGACCGGTGGAAGAAATGCACAATTAATATAGGTGGTTAATGTATGGTAAATTGAGTTTAGTACTGGTAGTTTTGTTTATACAGTGTCTGGTGGTTCTCTACAATTGTCACACAGACCCCACTGGTTCACGCTGTTTCTAATATTTGGCCACGATCGGGAGAAATCGTGGAATTGTAATGCAAAACTTGCAAAAAAAAAAAAAAAAAAAAAAAATGGGATGACAGAATATATAGAATCTGGAGAAATCATGTAATTATAATGTGAAACTTGCAAAATAAACAAACCAAAACAGGGACGACACAAGATAAAGACAAAAGAACTAATCAAAATCAACTTATAATGTAAAATCTGGCAACTCCTAGAATATATCGAACAGGATGTTATCGTGCTGGAAGTGTTGACTGCAGCTTGAGCTATTAACCCTTTGAGTACCAGCGACGTGTTATCTTTTATTCTAGCTTTATTTAGACGATATTATGCAGCTTAGGAAGAATCTGCGGTACTTAAAAGGTTTGGTAGAGATACTTTGAAGCCTTATTATTGCTAGAGGTCCTTCCTAATCTGAATATAATCGTCTAATAGTTACAACAATGTATAGAAAAGGACGTCGCCAGTACTGTACGGGTTCAATATTATTATTGTATATATTGAAGTTTTTAGGATTATCGGAAATTAGTTGTTGTTCCCCAAGCTGCCTGGCCGAACAGCCCCAAGGCCCCGAGCAAGGCCAATGCCATAACCGAGCGCCCCAACAGAACCCTCCCTGCCGACCACAATAAAGCCTGGGTGACCGAAGCCACTCCATGGCGGGGAGCTGAGGAGGGTGCGGAAACGCCCGGGAAATTGGTTGAGCGATTATGTGACCCACAGTTAGAGAAATCAGTACGGCAACAAATTGTTAATGTTTGTGTAATGGGCGCATTATGTACTGAACTAGAAAGATAATAAAATTTAAATTTATTTAAAATTTACCAAGAGAAAAATTGTATATAATAGTTTAATTGAATCATAAGTGAAAATATCAATTGTATTTGACTAATTATGATCCCAAATAATATAAAATTGTAAAACTTGCAAAATAAAATAAAAAGCAAACATTATTTACCATCTTTGATTCACTATTCAATAAATAATTCTTTTCACCCCTACTGTACCGTAGGGTACAGTAATAAAAGTCCCACCCCCACCCCCAGTCCCAAGCAATGTGGCCAAAATGGCAAGATAGAACAACCTCCCACCTCAAAAGATAGAGGAATACTGGTTCTCCCAGCTTGCAGAGGGTTGGATATAAGCTGAGAAGTGTTCAAACGGTCGTTGTACCAGGCACTGCCTGATACTGGAAGTTACAAGGAAAGTACATTACTGACGGCTCCCTGCCGTCGCTGGTATAGAAGGGATTAATAAATCTTGAAAACAACACTTCTAAAATTCCAAGGTAGTGCGAACTTAAATTGTAAAACTTGCAAAATAAACAAACCAAAACGAACACAGTAAAAATACAAAACAACTAATCAAAATCGCTATGTGGAAACAACACTTAAGCAAAATAATAATTTATAAATATAATATCCACCACATGGGTGTACATTACTACATGAGCAAGTTAATCTGTTTCCTGAGAGTGGCATAGGGGTAATAAGTCTGTCTCGAGTCTGGGTTAACTCGGTAACGACGGGTTTAAATCCCCTTGTGTAGTATCATTTAAAATTAAAGTATAAAACTTGAAAACTAACTCAAAAGTTACTGTTCAAATTAATATATAATATAGTCCTTTATTGCAGTCTCGATTAAAAGCAATGTCCTTATTTTACAACTTATTTTCCATCCTAGGTGTGAGGAAAATAAAAAATGCTCCCTAAACAAACTGAACACCACTTGAATATTATATTGTAAAACTTGCAAAATAAACAAACCAAAACTTGGACGAACACAGTAAAAACACAAA
The DNA here is from genome assembly GCA_032716605.1 of Paralithodes platypus. NCBI lineage: Eukaryota > Metazoa > Arthropoda > Malacostraca > Decapoda > Lithodidae > Paralithodes > Paralithodes platypus. The sequence goes on from CM064515.1 coordinate 29,698,372, forward strand.
ACTACTAATCAAAATCGCTATGTGGAAACGACGCTTAAGCAAAATAATAATTCTTTATAAATAAAAGAACACAATCTTGTAAAACTTGTAGAATAAACAAACCAAAACGAGGACAAGACAATATAAAAGAAAAATAACTAATCAAAGTCGCTGTGGAAATAACGCAATAAAATGTTGAATCTAGCCTGATCCAGTGGATCGTCTGTGAACCATTCCCCGCACAGGTAGTCCTATGTAGCTTCCTCCTCCACCTCCCTTTGGTGGACAGTCGGGGAAATTAGTTTGGCTCCTCTTGTTCATCTAAAACTCCTCAAAAGTGAACCTAGAGTCGAGTAAAAATGGCACCATTGGATTATAATTACTAAATTAATATCAAAGGTTTAATAATTGTAAACAATGACGGATGGCAGGAGGAGAACAAAAATATTTTTCCCCGACTGTACCGCGTTTCTTCTCTCTCTCTCCTCTCCTCTCTCTCTTCCTCTTCCTCTTCCTCTTCCTCTCTTCTCCCTTCTCTCTCTCATCTTGTTACTGTGTGTCTGGGCCTCCCTCAAAGGAGTCATCGTTAAGAGCTGTCTTCTCAGAATTTTACACTGGGAATTTGGTCATTTTGTTGGAAAAAAAATTGGTTGTTTTACTCGAAAGTATGCCCTACCTCCAGAAATTCATCTATAAATATCTTTAATTATAATTTAAAATTTAATTTAATTTAATTTAATTTATAATTTAAAATTTAATTTAATTATAATTTTTAAACAAACCAAAACTGGGATGACACAAGATAAAGTCAACATTTATGAACTAAATCAAAGGCTATGCTCAGTTTTGTTGAATATATATATCTCTATATATATATATATATATATATATATATATATATATATATATATATATATATATATATATATATATATATATATATATACATACACACACATGTTTTTAACCCTCTCACGTCCTGACACAATTTTTGAGCCTATTAGGGATACTTTAAAGCCTTTGTTACCGTCCGGGGTATTTATAAACCTTTAGTGTATTTACTTCAACCTCTGCAGTTGTCTTTGAGTTAGCTGTGGGCAGAAAACTAATTTTGGAGAGGTAATTATAAGAGAGAGTAATCTATTTCTTATTGCTAATCTGGCAACCTCTGCGTCATAAGGATGTGAGAGGGTTAAGAACATGGAGAAATTCTTGTTGAAACTCATGAAGGTGGTATACTACTGTACTGTTGACCGTGACTCATGAAGGTGGTATACTACTGTACTGTTGACCGTGACTCATGAAGGTGGTATACTACTGTACTGTTGACCGTGACTCATGAAGGTGGTATACTACTGTACTGTTGACCGTGACTCATGAAGGTGGTATACTACTGTACTGTTGACCGTGACTCATGAAGGTGGTATACTACTGTACTGTTGACCGTGACTCATGAAGGTGGTATACTACTGTACTGTTGACCGTGACTCATGAAGGTGGTATACTACTGTACTGTTGACCGTGACTCATGAAGGTGGTATACTACTGTACTGTTGACCGTGACTCATGAAGGTGGTATACTACTGTACTGTTGACCGTGACTCATGAAGGTGGTATACTACTGTACTGTTGACCGTGACTCATGAAGGTGGTATACTACTGTACTGTTGACCGTGACTCATGAAGGTGGTATACTACTGTACTGTTGACCGTGACTCATGAAGGTGGTATACTACTGTACTGTTGACCGTGACTCATGAAGGTGGTATACTACTGTACTGTTGACCGTGACTCATGAAGGTGGTATACTACTGTACTGTTGACCGTGACTCATGAAGGTGGTATACTACTGTACTGTTGACCGTGACTCATGAAGGTGGTATACTACTGTACTGTTGACTGTGACTCATGAAGGTGGTATACTACTGTACTGTTGACCGTGACTCATGAAGGTGGTATACTACTGTACTGTTGACCGTGACTCATGAAGGTGGTATACTACTGTACTGTTGACTGTGACTAGATAGATTAGATTGATTTGTTGCTAAATTGGGTAATTCTCTGTTTGAAAGCTTACTTTGTAGCCTTGGCCATTAATCGTAATAAATTATATGGGAATTAGTCTTATGGATAATAAATTCAATGATAATGTTAATATTTCTTAGTTTCCCAAGGTGATCTCATTCCTGGTGCAAGGTGTTTGAGGATGATTATAGGTGTTTTCAATCTCTGCTAAGAATATATATATATATATCCATACAGCTTGTGGGTTCTTGTCTTGTGTAAACCATTATTATCGTCAAGAATGTGTTGTGCTACTCATTTACAAACATCTTATTATAGGAGTACAGGATTCTTGCACTACTTATTTACAAACATCTAGGAGAAATCTTGCGCTACTCATATTTACAACCACCTTAGTGAGCGTGGCAGTGGATGATATTTTCGCGGGGGAAACTTGAGCATCGTCACACTTACATTTTTTTAAAAGCTGATTGGACCCTAAAAGTTGGAAGGACATTAAAAGCTAGTTAATTCTAAAATCAATGTGGATTGTGATAGCTGGATAGAGATTCTAATATCCAATAGATTCCAACAGCTACAATTGTAATGGCATTGGCTGGATGGATTTTAAAAAGTGGTTCCTAACAACTCGATTGATTTTGAAAGCTAATGGATTCTGATAGCTGGATGGATTGTAGAAACTAGATCAGTTTTGTTATATGGACAGATTTTACGAGCTAGAAGGATTATGAAAGCTGGAAAAAACTGATTAGGCTAACTTGATTTGATCCTGAATAGATCTTGAGAACTAGGTAGATATATTCCAAAAGTTAACTTAATCCTAAAAAGTTTGGTGGATTCTGAAAACTTATGAATTTAACTATCTATATACTCAGGCCCAATCTCCATTTTTTTTTTTTTTTTTTTTTTCAAACTACTGTGATTCTGTTCAAAAGGTTTATGGATTCAACGGCTGGTACAGAAAAATATAAAATGGTGACAATTCTCCCGTTTCCCTCGTGTTTGTGGTGTGGCGGCTTTATCTTATCCTTAGACTATAATTATAAGACTGTGATCTCGAGTAGACTTCGTTCGGTAAAGCCGGTGTCACACGAGCCCTTTTTCGAGCAATTTTTACGGGCAATTATGGTCTGGAAGCTTAAATAATTACACTACTAGAATTCAGCCGCCTAACATAATCTACCTTCAGCCTAGTTACCTATACGAGGATTAAAAGACCAGATGATGATTATTATTATTACAGTATTATACCAGTGCGAAAATTTCCAGAAATAATACGAGAAAAAACTTGCTCATGGAAAATTGCTGGAAGAAGCGCTCGTGTGACAGCGGCTTAAGGGCAGGAATATGCAATTGAAGGTTATCATTAAGTTTGTACTTCATACATATTTTCTACTTTGGTCTCTGTTTTTCTTTTTCCAAACTCATCTTTACATATATTATGGCAGAGTAGCCATTTTGTACGACCTGATCCAAATTGTGTTAAAATCAATTGAATCTTGCCCATACAAATAAATTGATAAGCTGGATTAACCCGCTGAGCCCCAGCTAGTTATTAATAAATGTACCACCAGGGCCCAGCAGGTTTTGAATTTTTGTTTATTCCAGAAACAATAGCGAACAAAGAAGGAAAACAAACTTTTTTGGTCATAAAGTGCAAAAATGGTCCTACAGAGGCCCCGAAAATGGATTTTACAAGAGTACAAAATTTAAGGCAATTTCCCCAAAAAAACATGTTTTTGCGCGCTCACGCGCACGCGGTTGGACTTGAGAGTTTTCAACCATCGGCAGGGGTGCGTGGGATACTTACACAGTTCCCATACAAATCTGAGCCCTCGGGGTGCCATAGGACCGGACCGGCCAGGACGCAAACGTTGCGTCGCTGGGTTCTGGTGATCGAACATTGCCGACGCAACACGTGCGACGCTGGGTCTCAGCGGGTTAATAAATTTAATACACTAAACTTAATCATCTAACTAGTACAGTTCTCCCTCGATTTAGAATTGGGTTACGATCCTGAAAACCCGATCTTCAATAAACAAATCATATAGCGAACCCTAAAATTAATGGGGTAAATGAGGATGCATTCTCGGACCAGCCATAACCCAAACGCCTAAAAACCTATAATAATTATAATATACAACTTGCAAAATAAACTAACCAAAACTTGGACAAACACAGTAAAAATACAAAACAACTTATCAAAATCGCTATGTGGAAACAACGCTTAAGCAAAATAATAATTCTTTATAAATAATAGACAAATTAGGGCATCGGATAGGGAGGGAGATCTGTACTGATTATTGGGGGTATTTTGTATTATCATGTATTGTTGTCCGACTTAATTTGGACAGTGAGCCAGTCCTATAAGAATTAAGTTTTATAGCTCAGTGGTCTGGTTAAACTACGATTAAAATATAAAACTTGCAAACTAAACAAACCAAAACTGGGACGATACAAGATAAAGATAAAATAACTTATCAATATCGCTATGTGGAAATAACGCTTACTAAGAAAAGAACACTATCCACAATAATACAATAATTGGACAGTGAGTACAAATTGTCTAGTCTACCATAATTCACCTTGTTATTCCTTTGGGTCATACTGTGATAGACTAGTGAACCATAGAACTAGTATGTATTGGTGTAAATACTGCATAATCATGGTGGAAATAATAGACCACTTGCCAGTATTGGGCTACAAGGAGTTTCAAGCTATAGATATCAATATTTAGCTAAGATACTATGGGTAGCGCCAACGAATTTGACAACAACATTAACAAACTTGACCCTTTATAATAATCTTGACCCCTTAACTTCTCATAACTCAAAAGGGCATAGAGCAAAGAGGCTGTAAATATCCACACCTATTTCCAGGTGGACTCTTCCGAAATGATAGAAATGTCAGCTCGATTGCTGTCATTCATTTTGAGTTATGAGAAGTTAAGGGGTCAAGATTATTGTCATGTTCGTTAGCACTACCTATAGTTAAAGTACTGTATGCTTGTAGTACATACTCAAGTACAGTACATTAATTCTTATTGAACATTATTTCCATTCTTCACAAGCTCATATATTTTTGGTATTTCTGGTAAATATAATGTCTACAGCTAGCACTTCCTTATAGGTGGAAACTGGCAAGTGGTCAGTTCATATCGGGCTGAATCATTTCTGGTTGTACTTAGACAAGATCATCCACAAAATAATAGGGGATTGGAAAATCAACGGTTTTTATTTGTATGAGTAATAATCACGATTGGCAGCAAGTTTTGTTTTAATGTTTTGTATTGATCATTATATATTTTGTATGGTTTTACCATTGCTATTACTTTACTATGTATATTTCACCATAGTAAGGTATACGAAACGAAGGAGAATGCTGTGTAGCTAGCTACCCAAATATTGTGATAAGTTAATCAGCAATGTTAAAATTGGAATTTACCATAACTTTTTTCTTTTCTTTTTTAATGTAAATTTATAAATTGTCAGCAACATAACATGTCTGTGTTGATATTCAAACGTTATAAATACAGTAGTTCAATGGAATCGTACAAAACATGATGGCAGGTGTTTATTACAAAGACCGTATATAACTTGTTTGTCATGTGAATAATATTTTTTCCATTCAACTTTTGCCACATTTTGTGTCCTTTATATACTCACCAGATCTCAATTGTCAAAGAGAAAGGTGAAGGTGGTTGGAGTTGATGAAACTCCAACAGAAGAAATATAAGTTTTGTTAACTCCAGCCACTTTTCCCTAAGTCTAGTAGAGTGATATATACAGTATTTAGCGAGGAAAAAATCACCATCCCGTGAATATAAGACTGGAGAAAGTTAACCCACATAATAAAATAGTTTATTGTAAAAACATTGCAGAAGAGGACTCGTTATGGGTCGAAGCTGTCTGGTTTAATGTTTTTTACAATAATACAGTAACTTGATATTGTATTGACATTCAACTTGATTAAGATAAGGTGAGTGAAAGTGTAGCCTATACAAAATGTGGATATAACATTTGTCTATTATGTGTTGTTGGTGTGTGTGTGTGTGTGTCTGGTGTAGGGTTCATTATCTGGTGTTCTGGAGAAGCCAAGTGTTGGTGGGGGGGCGGCCGCCACTGTCACCTATCGCCAGTAGTCCTCACGCACTACTTTTACATTTTTTTTTTTTTTTTTTTTTTTTTTTTCCTAAGATGTTATTGTAAAGCTCATTAATAATTGTTGCAGCATCTGCTGATTATTCTTTATCCTTTATCTATGTTCTAAGTATATAATTAAAATGTAAAACTTGCAAACTAAACAAACCAAAACTGGGACAAAGACAATATAATGTCAAATTAACTTATCAAGATCGCTATGTGGAAATAACGCTTACTAAAATAAAAATAAGTAATATTTACATACATACAGTGTTTCCCCTATAAATGCGAATTCACGATATGCAGCGGCTAATCAGAAATTATTTATTTTAAAAATTCTGGAGTTGCTGATAAAAATTCTGGATATGCGGTTTGGACTTTTTGATTCCAAGGCAAATATGTACTTCACGCCGAAATTTGCGGTTGCCGCCTACCGAAAATGCGACCAGTAGATTGGACAACAAGTACACATGGCATAGACTTGTGAGGGGAGAGATTGTAGAAAAGGCATTGATGGATTATGTGCTGGTGACAAGGGAAAGATTGTGTAGACTGCTGGATGTGAATGTGCGGAGAGGTGAGGTGGAGGGTATGTCGGATTATTACCTAGTGGAGGGAAAGCTAAGAGTTAGGAGTTACAGGAGAATGAGAGACAAGTGTGAAGTAAGAGAGGTAATAAAAGTTAGTGAGTTAGAGTACAAAAGAGAGAGTACAAGGAAAGGCTAAATGAAAAGTGGATGGAAGAGAAGTAGAGGATTAATGGGAACAGTTTAAGGAAGGAGTGAAAGCAAGGCGACCCTGTTAAGGGCTGCCTCTGTTGTCAAGTTCTTTATTTTAAGATCGAACCGCAGTAACTGATCCCACGTCTTTCTAGGCCTACCCCTACGCGCAGCTCCCCACACGTTTATAGTCCGGCATTTCTTCACCCAGTTCTGATCATTCATTCTCTCCATGTGTCCAAACCAACCAAGTTAGCTTGTGTGCATCACTGATACTCCTAATGCTCAGATGCCTTCTTAATTCCTCACTCGATACCCCGTCCCCACATATCCATCACACCCTTCTCTTCTTATTCCGTTCCATTATATTGATATCCTCCGCTTTACCCGGCCACGTCTACGAGGCATAGGTCATCACACTGCTAACACACAAGGTATACACCTTCCCTTGCAGGTGGAGTCCTCTTATGGTCAGGAGTGGCTCTCTAAACTTCTAACAGCCACTTCTGACATTAAATTCCCATAACGCATGGCCCGTTGTCGTTGTATGGGGGCTTGCGAGCTGGCAGGTGCAGCGGTCAAGTTTCTTGATCGCTCCTGCGTAATGGTCAGTGCGCGGAATTTTGGTGTGAGTATCCTAGGTTAAAATCCTTGTAATCATTAATTAAGTTCATTGGTGGGTTGGTGATTTTTTTTTTTTTTTTTTTTTTTTTAATATTAGTTTAACCAGACCACTGAGCTCTACAAAAGAACTCTCATAGGGCTGGCCCGAAGGATTCGATCAAGATACTGTATATAACTAAACGAGTCAAGATAGATCGGGAAGGGCAGTAGGGGAACAAATCGAGGAAGGTGAAGACACGCAGACATTTCTCGCCATTTCACCAGTTCAGCCGGACCACATGAGCTCCACACCAGAGCTCTTATAGGGCAGGGCCGAAGGATGAGGCAAGAACTGCTACACCGCAACACCAACCAAGAAGTGATCAGGGCGAAGAATGAAAGATCAGGTCGAAGGTAGAAAAAATCATACTGAGAAGCAAAACATGCATTACCGAAGGGAATCAAGTCAGTCCGGCCACATCAGCAACCGAAGAGACAAATCAGGTCAGGAGTCTGCTACCTAGCCAGGCCAGGGAGACATGAGATATAGGCTGCCTGAGGACAGCCAAATGGGACAGAATAAGAATAGAAGGGGAAAAACATAGAATGAGGAATGAAAAACTACTCAAAATTAGTCAAGCTGAGGACGAAAGCTCGAGGGGAGATAGGAAGGGTAAGTACCACAACCATCAAGCATCAGTCGCCGGCCCCGAAGGGGGGGGGAGGGGGGGGGTGATAATATGAATATGTTGGTCACTGGATGTGTGTGTGTATTTAGTATATCTTGCCATAAATAAATCAGTATCCCTGTGGGGGTTTCTGGTCCTACAATTTCTTTTAGGATTAAGAAACACAGCTACAGAATGCATTATTTTATTTCTTTAGCCTACAGTATTTCAAATCTGTCCAGAGCATTTACCAAACACCAGTGGTCCCAAGAATATTTGAACTAAAGCACCCAAATATATATATATATGTATATACTCAGGCACATACCCCATTGGTGGGAGGGGCCGACACAAGACAGAGCCCGAACAAAAACAGCATTTAACGTTCCTATTCTCAGGGTCCAGGACCACTTTTGCGTTCTCTCGCCCATTTCTCTGTCTCGTCGAGTAGGAGAATTATACAAGGGGAGGAGGATTCCTAGCCCCCTGCCTCCAGAAGGAAAAGTAGGACAGTAAAAGAAACAGATAAGGTTAGGTAGATGCCAAACCTCACTCTGGATAGGACCAGCCCTCATACCTGAAGATAATACAAATGCAACAACCAACAACTTACACCACGGACCGGACAACTCGACCAGTAACCATTTCAACCGTTAGTAATAGTTTAGGATCCGCACTGGTGAGAATGACGCATAGGATAGGATTGAAAAAGTATGATATTTGTGCAATTGTGTTTCTTGGTAGCCTAGTGTTTAGTGTGCGGAATTTTGGTGTGAGTATCCTAGGTTCGAGTCCTTAGAGTACCACATGTATTCATTGATTTCACTAGTTAGGTTTATTTGTAAATTAATTGGTGGGTTGGTGAAAAGAAATATGAATATCTCCAGCAATACACAGTCAACCAGTACGGTACTGTTAGGTTTACTTGGCCCTTAAATTATGAATTGGTACTATTGTAGTTGAAATGGTCTTCTGGTCAAGTTCTTCGGGAACCCTTACTCCAAATACTGTACTGATATCCCACATGGCTAATCTTAATTTTATATACAGTACTGTATTACACAATACTACATTCTACAATTTTCATATCTAAATATCCTTTAAATTACTAAATAGGACACTGATTATTGTTTTTAATTTAATTTATTAATACTGTAAAACTTAATAAACACAAATGTCCAGTAAAGTCCTTGTAACAAAGGCATAGGTTGGGGGGAGGGGCGTCGACTGACTGGGGACAGAGGTGCGTGGGGGCGGTTCGTTCGTGGCCACCCCTTCGGGGATCACGGCGTCAGGCAATAGATAGATAGATAGAACAAATGCATGCCCCAGCCCTGTTAATCAAGGGAGTGTACGGCGTTAAATACTGCATCAACGTTTAATAACCACAGTACCAAACAATTTATGAACAGTCCATCCTTGTAATACACGTACAGTAATCTTATCACGCGATCTGCTGAAAACACAAGGGAGGGAGGGGGTCAAAGAACAATAATGAAACTTATTACGAGAGGTGTGTCCGCATCGCACTCATTTGGCAGATGCCAGTGCTGTGGTGGGCAGTGCGGTCTAGCAATCTGTGGCAACTGTTCACTGAAGTCCCTGATATTATAATGTAAAATGTGCAAAACAAACAAACCAAAACTGGGATGACACAAGAGAAACGCTAAAGAACTAATCAAAATCGCTATGTGGAAATAACGTTATCAGGGCACCCACCCTAGCCCAGCTATTGAGCAGGGAGTGAAATGATGTACTGTACTGGCAAAAAGGTAGAATTTTCGGAAAGGGGTGAATGGGTGATGACCAAAAGTACTGCAATTTTCTCAAAAGGTACCAGGTATGTAATGCACAGTACACACATTCACATTACACATGTATGTGACAGTGTGTCGCCTATATACTGTACTGTAGACGCGTATTATGAGGACGGACTGTACAATTAGAAAACTATCGGTACTAGGTCTGTAGGTCTGAAAATTATTGGCACGAGTATCACAAATATAAAATGCTTGAGAAAAGTAGGTCTAGCATTACCTGGTTCAATTAAAAGATATATGAATTATGTACTATTACTGGAATAATTTTTTTTTTTTTTTTCTATATTCCAACTACTCCCTCTCGGGCATAGGCCGAGAGCCTGTACATTCCACCGCTCAACACGGTGAAGCCCGTGAGGTCTTGTTCCAGTCTGGGGAGTGAGACATGTGAAGCATCCATCATGGCTCGAAGCAGCTCCATCTCTGAAGCGGCTGGTTGCTTCGCTCAAGTGCTTCACCGTCTCACCCTCCAGACTCAGAATGCCACCTATTGAGCAGTGAACTCACTAGGCATTTTCCCCCTGTAACATATTTTGAATATGGGAATATTCATACAGTGTTATTTAATCAGGGAACAATGAGGGTATTTTTTTGGCATTTCGGTGGGCTTTGTGGTAATGCACTGATACTAGGTACAGCACAAATTCAATCCCAATAATATCTTCCCATTGACATATCGGGTTTGAACCCGGGTCCATTGGATTACCAATCCAGTGGCATGACCACTCCACCACACCTCCCCTAGAGATGGTGAGAGTAGCCAGAAAAACCAGCCCATCCGCACTTAAGGTACAGCTTGGATATAATCAATCTCGAGGGAAGATGTTCCGCTCTGCTTGAAGTCACTGTAGACCCCACCAAAGATCTGGAGTGTGATCTTGGTGATGTCTGTTGTGTCTAGTGGATCTGCGTCGGGTACCTCCGCTCCCCGGTAGTAAGGTTTGAACTCGCTAAACGGTAGCGTCACGGTTGTCCACTCATTCTTGGGGATCTGGAATTGGTGGTGTAATGGTTAAGATGCTTATGTTCTGGGTGTGGTGTCCCGAGTTTGAATCCCGGGAGGACCATATGCTTTCATTAGTTTATTCAAGTACATTGGGGTTTGTAATTGAAGATTAATGTTAAGAACAGGGTGTTACTTATAATAATACAACATAATTATATTGTAAAACTTGCAAACCAAACAAACCAAAACCGGGACGACATAATATAAATTGTGTATATAAAATATAAAATCGCTATGTGGAGATAACGCGTTAGAAAAATAAAATATAAAGATGGCCTGACCAAACTCAATGGAAATGTTACGGTAGTCCATTCATTCTTGGGGATTTATAATAATAATACAGTACAACATAAACTGTCTGTTTATATTAATTAAAATGTAAAACTTCTATCTATCTATTGCCTGACGCCGTGATCCCCGAAGGGGTGGCCACGAACGAACCGCCCCCATGCACCTCTGTCCCCGGTCAGTCGACGCCCCTCCCCCCAACCAGCACCGCCTTCATTCATATACTTCCTCTTGCAAACCAAAATTCGGACAAAGACAACATAAAGGCAAAATAACTAATCAAAACCGCTCTGTGGAAACAACGTTAACTAAAATGTCTATCTATATACTCTGGAACATACCCCTTTTTTTTTCCCTGCTGGAGGTGGCTGACTTGAGACAGAGCCCGAATAAGGCTTAAAAAACAAAAAACAATAACACGCATAAACTAACATAACTTATTACATGAACACGTTGAGGCCTATAGTCTATTCGCTGTTAAGTAGGCGAGAAATCATGACCTCTAACCTCTGTAACTAAAAAATGACTTAAGAGTAATTGAGCTATTATTTCTACCATTAGGAAAGAGTCAGTCAAGGAATAGATGTGGAAATTTACAGCCAATTTGCTCTAGCCCTTTTTGAGTTACAGAGGTTAGAGGTCATGATTTCTCGCCTACTTACAGCGAACAGACTATAGCTTTAGGTTAGGACTTGAAGCTGGCACTGGTTGAAATGGTATACATGTACTGTACTGACTAAGTTGTCTTTTTCAAGGTATGTATGTATAGGCTACACTCAGGCACATACCCCATAGCTGGGAGTGGCCGACTCGAGACAGAGCCCAAACATAAACACCAAAACAAAATTAAGAATATAAAACTACCAGTAACACACATCTAGGTCGCCCCGGAGAATACCCAGAGACCAAAGACCATAAGGAGCCCCCAGCAAAAGATCGACACCTAAATGGCACGAAAGGTCTTAAAATTGACAAACTAACGGAACGAACGTCTTAAAATCTCAAACTAATGGGGCTAAACACGAGGGAGAAAGGGGACCAGAAAAATGGCCCATCTCCCCTTAAAATAAATGCCAGTGTGAAAGTGTAGAGGCTCTAACCTGATAAAACTGCTCGTACGACACTGTGCCATTACTCTCTCCGTGGTGTTTGAGGTTCATCTTGTAGTAGAAGTTCTCCCCCTGGCCCCGGACTTTCAGCTCCAGGCTCGAGTAGCGACTAAGGTTCCATCCGTCATCTACAGTGATACCCACAAACCCAGCCCCGTTGGGTTGAGGGTTGATGAGAGAAAACATCACAGCTCTCTGGAATAGCTTGGATTTCTGCCAATACAAAATACAATCAAGGCCTTTAAAATCGAAACACTTATGTAATAGGGTACCGGTAGATTAGCCAATTTGTATGTAAAATTTAAAAATAAATAAATATATAAACAAATTTAATTTAAAAAATATAAATTAATAATATTGCATCACAAAATCATACTGTACATTAACTATCAAATAAGCTAGTCTACTGTACAGTATAACTTACCTGTAAGACAAACGCTCCCTTGGACATCCCAGGTACCCTGACAGTATCGGACACTTCGTACCAGTTGTCCAGCGAGGCCAAGGTGCGGAAGTCATACATCATTTGGGGCTCTAACCTTTCACCGGTCATACTGGCAGAGCTGGAAAGTAATTGTAGTAATAGTAATGTCATTTATCTATAGCAAGCGGATATATCAACTTTGTTTTCATAGGTTAGTAATAGATTTTACCCATATGAAATCTACAGTATAGAATATTTCTATGCTAAAACTACCAAACATTTGCCAGATTAATAAAATGCAGCATCCTGGTATTAAAGGAGTTTATTCATTAATCCTAAGAGGGCCTTTCTAACATGAATACCCGTGTTAGAACAATACATGTTGCCAAGTAAATTCCATATTTGCTTGAGCTAAGTTGGAATTACCGCTCGTCAGTTTACGAAATTACAATGGAGGCAAAAATAGCTAATGACAGCCAAATTTATATGAATAGCATCACAGTAGTGAAAATGCTAAAAGATATAAAATAGAACTTACATGTGAGCCTGTGTGAGACAGGCTGCACCAAGCCCCAAGGAGGCACCGAGAAGATACGCCACCAGTCTCATCGTTCACAGCTACTACAGCTATCAAATCTGAGGTAAGGGGGAAAATATTAGAGAATTAACTTCTGTAATCTTAATTAATTAATTTCACTCCCAACATCAATCATCCTCAAATGAAATTAATGAAAGCACATAAGTGGAGAAAGATTGATTGGTGTATGTGGAGAGTGTAGAATGAGTGTAGGTAATACGTTCTTCAAAAAATAAAACTTGTACACAAGGCATAGACTTGTGAGGGGAGAGATTGTAGAGAGGGCGTTGATGGATGATGTGTTGGTGACAAGGGAAAGATTGTGTAGACTGCTGAATGTGAATGTGCTGAGAGGTGAGGCGGAGGGTATGTCTGATCATTACCTGGAGGAGGGAAAGCTGAGAGTAAGGACTCCGAGTTACAGGAGAATGCGAGACAAGCGTGAAGCTGAAGTAAGAGGCAATAAAAGTTAGTGAGTTAGAGAAAAGTACAAAACTAAAAAGAGAGGGAGTACAAGGAAAGACTACCTTAAATGAAAAATGGATGGAAGAGAGAGAAGTAGAGGATGAATGGGAACAGTTTAAGGAAGGAGTGAAAGCAAGCGTAGAAGAAGTACTGTACCGGTATGTGGTAAAAGGAAAGTAGGAGGTAGAGGTATCCGAGAGGGAAGCGAGTAGTGGAATGATACGGTGAGAAAGGCAGTTGAGGAAAAGAGACAGTCATTTGAGAGGGTTTTGCAGGATGGTAGTGTTGAGGTATGGGAGAGGTACAAGGAGAAAAGGAGAGAGGTGAAATGTAAGATTAGAGAAGCAAATAAATTTGCCAATGAAAGGCGAGGTCAAAGATTGAGTGAGAATTTTGAGGAACGAAATAGATGTTCTGGAAGGAGGTAAATGGAGTAAGGAAAGGCGAACAAAAGAGGGAAGAGTCGGTGAAAGATGCAAATGGAGACTTAACTAGTGGAAGGAGTGCAAGTGAAGAAAAAACATGTTGAGTATTTTAATCTTTGCTAAATGTAAGAGATGGAAGGTAGGCAGTGATTGAAGCAATGGTTGATGGTTACCCAGGCCACCCAGGTGGCAGGGAATGACTTATAATTGTCATTATCGTCATCATCATATACAGTATTACCAACAGGGGCAAATACGGCAAGGATGTAGTATTCGTGCATACCACCCGTCTCTTTTACACTGCGCGGACGCTCGAGATCATGTTCCCGTCTATTTTGACTGTCGTGGGATAAAATAATAGGCTGAGGGGGGCTTTGCCCCCTCACCCTCCCATGACTTATTGTCATCATATATATTGCCGTCAGGGGGCAATTACTGTAACAGAAAATATAGCCGTCAAAATAGACGGGAACTTAACCGCGAGCGATCGACCTATGTAAACATGACAACCTTACGCCCAGATACCTACATCCTTCCTGCAAATACCAGCAAATAACAGCAGTAAAATTTGACTTAAATGTAACTGCAAGCGTGCAACTAGCCTATGTAAACAGAGCAGACGGTACGCCCACTAACACAACTCTTACCGGGTATCCAACCATAATTACTAGGCTAGTACCAATTTGGGTTAAAATTGAAGAGACCCTGGATAGCCTTTTTACTAGGCTAGTTCTTTTTTGTTATTTTGTTACTTGTTAGGTTAGGTAAAAAGCTGTATGGGGTTCAATTTTTACCACAATAGGCCTATGTTCTAAGCCTAATCTAAATTATTACACAATACAGCACAAAGCAAGCTGGAAGCCCTGTAGTCCTGGGTGAGAGACAAGATCTGGTAGTATTCTGTGAGTGGACTGGTATAAGTAGTAAATTAGTGGTTGGGTAACACTCACAGTGTTATGTAAGACAGGTAAGCCTAGACTTATTAGGTAAGGTCAGGAAACATTCAGGGAAAAAACCTTAGGCCTAGAAATTAGAACCAAATCACCTTTACTTTTAACTGAAGCTCCATTCCTATTGTTACACTTCTAGTTATCTTACCTCCTTGTTCTTAGTAGGGCCGCAGCTACCATGGTAGCCAGCCTCCTGCCCAAGGTTAGCACCAGAGGGGTCAACACTCTTAGCAGATGAGATGACTACAGAAAAGTAGGAGAGTAGAGGCGAATATTTTGTAATATGGTCCGGGCCCAAATGGTCTTCTCTCCGTAGGCTATAGCATTTAAAAAGTCTACCTAACAATATCCATTAGCAGGAGATAAATGCCTTTGGTATCACACATGGAAGATACTGTAAAAACAAACGTTTGTATTAAGGCGGTGTCACACGAGCTCTTTTCCATCAATTTTTACGGGCAATTGTAGTCTGGCATCTTTAATATAATATGTTTTATCATAAATCTAACAGACTCTACCTTCAGTCTAGTTTCCGATTATAATGTGAAAGAGCCTCATAATATCACGAGAAACACCTTTGCTCATGGAAAATTGCCGGAAAAAGCGTTCGTGTGACACCGGCTAATTCTCCTAATAGACATTCCCGAGCGGCGTTGACAATTTTGGTAGGCCACGTTTTTGGAGGCGTCAGCTGATTGATTCACAGACCACAGCTGATTGGGTAAGTTATACTATAAGATACTAAATATGTTATGGTCTGGTGCATCATATAGGCTAGCTCGGTAGGTGCAGTATAATGAGTTAATTACTGTAGGGTGGTAATGAGGATGGAAAGGCTCAGTAACTAGCCGATTGTAGGCTATGGTGAAAATTTATCTGCAGGCAGCATAATCTGCTTGGGTTTTAGGCTACTCCTTGTTACTTAAAGTTACTTGGGTAATTCGTCAAGAATGTAGTTACCGGGTGTACTGCCCGCCTTGTCTATACTATGGGGATGCTTGCGATCATGTTCCTGTCTAGCCTATTTTGACTGCCGTGGGAACGGTGGGATACTATAATAGGTTGCTCCCCCCCCCCCCCCCATGACTTATTGTCATCATACGTATTGCCAGCAGGGGGCAAATAACAGAAAAAATAGACGGAAACTTAACCGCGAGCGATCGACCTACCGGTATGTAAACATGACGACCGTCGGCCCGTACACCTGGATACTAGGCCTAGCCTAGCCTAGGCCTACATCCTTCCCGGTAATTATTCAGATTTGTTCCCCCACTCTTTGTAGTTTATCTTTTTGAAAATTTGTTTTTTATTATATTACAGAATAGGCCTAGGCCTAGCCTAACTAAAACTACTGCAGCATGGAGAGGAGTTTTATATGTAATTATTATGGGGTAGGATGTAGTGACTGGGCGTACCGCCATCTTTGTTTACATTACGCGTAGGCTAGTGGCGTCGGACCTTTCCCATCATGTTCCCGTCTATTTTAACCTAACGGTTATACTGATGTTTTGGACCGACAGTTAGCCCATCGATCTGTTTAGGCCTAATAGGTCCGGTAGAGCATATACATCATTGCTATATATGGCATTAAGAGCTGAAATGTATTATAAGGGAGAAAAAAACAAAAACGCTAAAATACATGTATAGGCCTAGGCTACTGTAAAACAATAAGTTTTTCAGCCAGTACCCAACCAGCGGGGGTGTGGGGGCGGCAGCCCCCACCCATATACTAGGTTAGGTTAGGTTAGGTTGTTAAGTTAGGCTAATAGCCTAGCACATAAAAAAAAAAAAAAAAAAAAAAAAAAGTAACCCAACCAGCGGGGGTGTGAGGGCAGCAGCCCGCACCCATATACTAGGTTAGGTTAGGTAAGGTTGTTAGGTTAGGCTAATAGCCTAGAACATTAAAAAAAAAAAAAAAAAAAAAATCTAACCCAACCAGCGGGGGTGTGGGGGCAGCAGCCCCCACCCATAATACTAGGATAGGTTAGGTAAGGTTGTTAGGTTAGGCTAATGTCTTCCCAAAGTTGACTATTTTTTATAACATGAAATATTAGGCTACCCACTCCACCCTGTGAAATCCGAGCCAGCTTTCGTCAAAAGTTGGCTCGGGTATTCACAAAATTGGGTTGTATGGGTTTGCAATTTGGGAAAACCCGAGCCAAGTTTTGATACAAAACGCTATATTATTGTATTTTTACGCTTTTAACCCCTCATTTTCCCTGAACTTCATAGCCCTCCCCACTAGTGGGGAGGGTGTTTTTAGATTGTTGGATAATGGGTAAATACTCATTTCCGCTCCTCTTCAGTATAAAACAACACTATATCTGAAGGAAAAATTACAAAAAACAAAATAAAACTTACTGAAATCGCTGTCGGTCCAAAAAGTCAGGTTTACCAACCTAACCTAACCTAACCTAGTATTCATAAGAACATAAGAAAATGGGAGTCGGCAGAAAGCCGATTGGCCTTAGCAAGGCATATCCCTGTCCCACACAACCCCAATTACAAAGCCCAATTATAGGCTCAACACAATACCCTGAGGATCATCTTACCAAAACGGTCAGAGATTAACGCAGGATTACGGGGGTCTGCAGAGCGCTGATTGGCTCAACCCGGCTGATCCCCCTTCACACCCAACCCTTCTCGTCCATATGCTTATCCAATTTTATCTTAAAGCTCCCTACCGTTTTTGATCCCACTATAGCACTTGGTAGTCCATTCCACTCATCTACAACTCTGTTACCAAACCAATATTTGCCTACATCTTTTCTGAAACAAAATTTATCTAATTTGAAACCATTGGTACGAGTTCTTTCGCTATCACTGAGCTTTAGTACATTTGTCATGTCCCCTTAGTTAATCCCACTAACCCACTTGAACACCTCTATCATATCCCCTCTAACTCTGCGTCTCTCTAACGAATGTAAACCTAATTTCTTCAACCTTTCTTCATACGGAAGATTTCTAATATTATGGATCATTTTTGTCATTCTACGCTGTACTCTCTCCAATGAATCTATGTCCATTCTGTAATAAGGACACCAAAATTGGACAGCATAATCCATATGGGGTCTCACTAATGACAAGTAAAGTTTTAAGATAACATCAGCAGTTCTGTTACTCACACTCCTAGAGATGAACCCGAGAATCCTGTTTGCATTATTACGAACGCTTATACACTGTTTTCTAGGCTTCAAATCATTGCTAACAAACACACCTAGATCTTTCTCGCTGTCTGAATTTTCTAATACTAAATTAGCTAGTTTATATTTAACATTTGTTTGCATCTTCCCTATCTTTAACCCTTGTCTAGCGGGGTGTTTTGGGCTCATTTGGGCATATTCAGGCCCTCCTGAATGATCAATCAAGTATCTGTATTAAGAGAAATGTATTCAGCAAAAACTAGGCGCTAAAAGCTTCAAAATGAGACCAGAACGAGCTACGTAGCACTCGTGGTTCTCTTGCAGTGGTGCCACGAACATGGGAGTTTAGCGTATAGCTGTATATTTTTCCCAGCTATGCTCACTATTGGCTACACTGCCGGCCTCTCGAGAACACAGGGAACATGAGTTAATGGGCGGCGATAAGCTCTGGGAGTCGGCTGTCTGGCCCGCTGCACTCCCGGCCATTTGCACTCTATTTTAACCCTTTAAAAGCCTTAATAATGCTCCTAACTTGCTGCAAATTGGTGCACGACTTAAGTCGAGCGCCGCCAATAAGGGGTTAATACCTTGCATTTGTCAATGTTAAACTTCATCTGCCAATTTACTGACCATTCATGTAAGGTATCTAGATCCCTTTGGAGGCACTCTATATCGCTATCTGAATCAATTGATCTCCCCATTTTAGTATCGTCTGCGAATTTACTTATCCTACTAGTTATACCTAAATCTAGGTCATTTATGTATATAAGAAACAACAGGGGACCTAATACCGATCCCTGGGGGACACCACTTTTGACTGCTCCCCACTCTGACTTGGTACCATTTATGCTGACTCTCTGTTTCCTACCAATTAGCCATGACCTAATCCATCCCAACAACGCCCCACCTATTCCATGTGCCTCAACCTTTCTCAGCAATCTCTCATGAGGGACTCTTGTCGAAAACTTTACTGAAATCTAAATATATAATATCATATGACTTGTCACTATCTACTGCTTCATATACCTCTGAGAAAAAGCTAAGCAAATTAGTAAGGCAAGAACGTCCCTGAGTGAATCCATGCCGAGAAGAATTTATTAAGTTAAATTTTTCTAAGTGGCTTCTAATTTTCCTAGCAATAATAGACTAGCAACTTTCCTATGATTGATGTGAGACTAATGAGATGGTAATTGGATGCTATCGATTTATCACCTTTTTTGAAGATCGGAACTACATTTGCAAGCTTCCAAGCTTCTGGAACTAAACCTGTTTCTAATGACTTGTTAAATAAAAATGCTAATGGGCTACTTAACTCATCTCTGCATTCTTTTAATACTCTAGCATATACCTCGTCATGTAGTAATCACAGGGGGCAAATAGCAGAAAATATAGCGTCGAAATAGACGGGAACGTAAGTGCGAGCACGGCGAGCGCCCTATGTAAACAATGACGACCGTACGCCCGAACTCTACATCCATCCCTTATTATGTTCTCTCCACCAACCAACTCTACTCCTAAAATCGATTAATGAAATTAACAGACACATGTGGCCTACTGGTACGTACTGTATTTTTTTCGGTATCATTCAAGGAGACAACCCCTGCGGCCCGCGGTTTGCACTCTCTTTGAGTTTGCTTCTTATTTGACCGTTTTTGGGGTTGAGGGGGCGAAGCCCCTAGCACTTATTGTCATCAACAAGTATAGTGCCAGCAGCCTTTGCTCGAAGGAGCTTTAATCTGCAAGGCAGCAAGGTTCTCCCACCAAAATATAGAACTGTCATTTCAACCAATATAATTTCATTGAAGATCTGCTCAAAGTGGCAGCAGTATTGTATTATTCTCTCCTCTTCCTCCTTTCAGAGTGTTGTAGAGCACCATGGCCCCAGCAGACAAGAGTAGAAGAAAACGTCCATCAATCTCGGAGAAGTTGGTGCGCCTTTACCATAATTATGTCAGCAAAGACTTCATTGGCGAGCTCATCTTTAATCCAAAGTACTTCTGGATATCCGCTATTGTATTCCTGGTAGCGGAAGTCTTTGTTAATATCTTCATCATCCATAATGTTAAATGTAAGTAGATTTCCAAAGTTTTATCTTGCAACGCGCGTTTTGATTACACGGTGCGTCTATAACACCTGAGGCACTGGAAAGGGTCCCACAATTTTATTAAGCAATTACGAGTTATTACTAAGCAATTTAGGGGCTTAGAATGGTGGAAATCTGGGGTGTTTTGTGTAACACATGACCCGATGATGTATTACTGTACGTGGTATCCGACTATCCGTGTTATCATAGTGCGGTGGGAATATGAACATGATTAGATTAATATCCAGTATTCGAGAATGGATAATATTGTAATAAGTCGTAGGCGTGTGCATAAACCTTTAACTGTCTTGGTGGTGTAATGGTTAAGGTGTCTAAAAATCTGTGTGTGATAACCCGGGTTCGAATCCTGGTGGATCACATATATGCTTTCATTAATTTCATTGGAGGTGTTTGGTGTTGTGGTAAAATTAATAAAAAATAGATTATCCGTATACTGTATTATCTTGACATTACAGTATTCATCCACATTAGCTCTGGACCTCCAGACATTGTTATGACACATTGTATTCGTGCAATGTTGCCAAGTTAAATTAAACCCTAAAGTTTTCTTCCAAGATTTGGTAGTTTTCCAAGTACAGTACAGTACTGACAACTGTGTCCATACAATGTCATGTGGTACCAGTCAAGCCAGTCCTGTCTGTTGCTTCAAAGTATTTAGTATCATTGCACATATACCGGTATATATATATATATATATATATATATATATATATATATATATATATATATACAGTATATATATATATATATATATATATATATATATATATATATATTTTTAATACAGTACTGTAGTTTAACGAGACCACTGAGTTTCAGAACAAAATTATCATAGGGCTGGTCATTATCATTGCATAATATCGGCGATAGTATAGAATCCTTCCAAAGAATAAATAGCTTATCAAGTCTTTAACCCTTCCAGCCCGGGCAACCTTATATAAGGACCCCGCGGCAGATGGGGTCCTGACCCCGGGTGTCCTTATATAGTCCGTAAGCTTGAAAGCCTATTCAGCTTGTTTTGAAATAAAGCCAGTCCGAAGCGACGCACGCACCTCTGGCAGCAAGCATACGTCGGAGCTGTGTTGTTGTGTGTCGGCAAAGACAGATTCAGTCTTGAATAGTTTGTCACATTGCTAAAATCGCGGAAAAATGCACGCCACGGAAATCGTCATCACAACTGAACCAGTTGACTTAGAGAGCTCTACTCAATGCCAGTCTACAGATTGGAAACCACAGTACGTTTAGACATGCGTGGAAATTTTCTAGCAGTTAAAATAACAAATATACGGTAGCCTAGGCGTTGACGTTTTTCGGCCATATCGCCCGGATCTCAACAATGTCCTTAGGACAAGGAGCCCGCGCGGGAAGGGTTAATCCCTTCATTACCGAGGTCGTCTTTTCATTATTTTCTGGCAATTATTAGACGATTATATTTAGCTTAGGAAGGGCATGCACTAATTAAACGGCTTCCAAGTATCCCAATTCATTATTTTAACTAACACACGTCATTCCTTAGTTGTATAAAATCGTCTAAATATAGCTGAAAGAAGAGAAAAAGACATTCCCGGTAGTGAAGGGGTTAAGAAGGAAAGTAAAGATGATGAAACTTCAATGTTGAACCAATCAGTATTTTAGGTTAGAACTAGGGTTGTTGTTGTTCCCTAAGCTGCCTGGCCGAACAGCCCCGAGTCCCTAAGAAAGGCCATGGCCACGGTCGGGCTTTCCCACAGAGCTCTCAGGGTAGCTCTAGGGTAGCTGAAAATGCCCATGACTATGTTTTTCTATCCATTTATCAGACACGGAGATCGACTGGTTGGCGTACATGCAGGAGGTTGAGGGTGTGGCTAATGGAACCCTGGACTACACCAAGCTGAGGGGAGACACCGGACCTCTTGTCTATCCTGCTGGTAAGTTCACACATTTGTCCACAGATGTCAGTTTCTGTTATTGATGAGAGGAACTTGTGATGTGTCAGCTAATGGAAATGTGATTGTGTCCACTAGTTTTATTGGTGTTAAGCCGGTATCACACGAGAGCTTTTATAGTCAACATTCGATGATCAACATTTCAGGAATATTTTGCACTGCTATTGGAAACTAGACTGAATTTAGGTAACCAAAATATTGTAAATGTTTACCTCATAAGCTGCCAGACCAGTGTTAAGGATAAATGTTAAGGGAAAACCGCTCGTGTGATACCGGCTTTAGAAGAGTTCATGAATAATTTGAATATACAGTACAGTAAACTCTCGGTTATCCAAATTCCATGGGGCTATGAAATTTTTGGTGATGCTAATTATTTGGATAAGTGAAAGTTTAGTCTATCAAAGACTGAAACATGCATAAATATGTAAAATATTAGTATATTATTAGCTCACTTACCTTTTAATAAGCATTTAGGGTGAGCTTTTACCCTATCAAAGACTGAAACATGCAACATGCAATCCAAGATGGCAAATTGGGGCAATGTTAGAGTCTGAGTTGAGTGTGAGAGAGAATACAGGAAAATATGTATGAAGTTGCATTGTGTTGGTCAATTACTTACCTCCAAGAGGATAATTTGAAGTGTGGAACATCACATCAGCACCATGACATTCTTTTCCTCTTATTCGAGCGACCATTAGGGGCTTTTCTTTAGTCTACCTCTAGGACTCAAAGGAGGTAAATATGATCTCAATAAACCCCCTTAGTAACATAACTCCTTCTTATACTGCATAAAATCATCTAATGTTAGCCAGAATCAAAGGTAAAAAGACATGGTGCTGAAGGGTTTAGATAATACTGTACTGTACTGTATTGACTAAAAAGCGGGAAAATCGCTCAGTCCCTAAACCCTGGTTAACCATCCTGCTCTCACTGTATACATTCCAGGGTTTGTATATGTGTACCTGGGCCTATACTACCTGACCAGCCGAGGCACCAACGTCCGTCTGGCCCAGTACGTCTTTGCTGCTCTCTATGTTACCCTCATGGCACTCGTCTTCAGGATCTGCCACAAAAGTAGAAAGGTATGTATGTATGTATGTATGTATGTATGTTTGTATATACTCTGGCACTTACCCCATTTTTATTTATTTATTTATTATTATTATTATTAATTGTTTTTATGGGGATGGCCGACTCGAGACAGAGCCCGAACAGGGACATCACAACTTATCAGAAAAGAAAAACAAAACAAAACAAAACACAAAGTCACACACATAGTAGAAAGGTATGGTAGAAAAAAATACTATTCATCTCAAGAGTAAAGTTTGATATGAAAAATATATTTGCCAAAAGAGTTGTTGTTGTTGTTGTTCCCCAAGCTGCCTGGCCGAACAGCCCCAAGGTCCCGAGCAAGGCTAAGGCCATAACCGAGCGCGCCAACAGAACCCCCCTGCCGACCACAATAAAGCCTGGGTGACCGAAGCCACTCCATGGCGGGGAGCTGAGGAGGATGCGGAAACGCCCGGGAAACCAAAGCCCCACCCAGGGCCCTGTGCCCCTCAGCAATTATGAAGAGAAAGTTGAGGGGCAAAGGAAAAATGTGACGCTTTGGCTACCAATCTTGGTAGATTGGGAGGTCAATCCACGGAAGAGACGCCGTCACTTGAGATCTAGAAAATATATAAGTAAAAGGAACAGTCAGAGTAAGCTATGGGTATGGCAGAGATCACTCAGTTCTCACTCTGATAGACCAGCCCATCACCACATGACTAGAACCCAGTCCTCTCAGCATCAGCTAGGAAAGGCCCTAAAAAGCCGCCTTTGGCGGGGGGATAGCTTCCCTATTTCAACCCCTTTCGGGGTTGGGCACCCGCCTTGCCAAAAGAGTAGAATGATTTGATGGTAAATATATGTATCCCTGTAGGGTTCAAACCTATAATTTAACAGTGACTCCTCACCAATGACGTCATGCCGAACTGTAAGATTGGCGGTGGGACATTACTACAGGACTCCCTCGATTTACAATTGTGTTACGTTACGTTCCTGAAAACCTTATTATAAATTGAGAAATCGTGGGGTAAATGGGGATGCGTTCTGGGACCAGCCCAATCCCAAACCCAAACTCCTAAAAACCTATAATAATATCGTAAATCGGGGCATCGGATAGTGAGGGAGACCTGTATGTCAAAAATTCTTATAACCGGTGTAAGTCCATTAGTTCGTTAGAGACTAGAGTCTGGTACTTAACGTTTAACCTCATGAGATAACAGAGAATGCTTAATATCAATCGTTATTCAAACAGATACAGTGTGTGCCGTTATGAACTCTTGTGATATATATAATATACAACTGAACATTAGTTTGAAGTTGTAATCAATTAAATATATTTGTACTGTAAAAATGGTGTGTACAGTACCGTACTATGATACTGTAATTCTTACAGTTTCTTACAGTAGATCCTCTGGAAAAAGGCAAACTATGCCTGTGTATCCAGCTCAGTACCAGTGCTTGCACTGCTGCGGTCGTTCACGGTGTTGGCGGCGGCGGTAGCAGACGCAACATTTTTACTATTCTGTATTTTTGTTTTATAATCAAACTTCAAATCTTGTCTTCCCCATGCTTTATCAAGATTACTTTCAAACTCCCTTATTGATTCGGAATCGACTACATACTGGGGCAGTGCGTTCCACTCATTTACCACTCTATCACAAAATGAGTTCTTCGCCTTCTCAAGCCTATTTCTTTCTTTGTAAATTTTCTTAGAGTGTCCTCTCTTCACACACATCCTCATCGTATGACACTATCTTAAAAGTCTCTATCATATCCCCTCTCTTTCTCCTATATGCCAGTGTCGGAAGTCCCAGTGTCCTCAACCTCTGCTCATAGCCCGCGTTCTTCAACGTTGGTACCAGCTTGCTAGCTCTTCTCTGCACTTTCTCCACTGCTTCTATATCCTTTACCATATATGGAGCCCACACCTGGTTTGCATATTCCAGGTGTGGCCTAACCAGCGCTGTATATAGATTCCTGAAGATTTCTTCGTCAAGTGACACAAATGTCCTCCTTATCAGCCCTACAATTCTATTGGCTTTGTTTATCTTTTCCGCTAAATGTTCTGAGAAATTTAACTTATTATCTATCACTACTCCTATATCCTTTTCTGCACTCACTTCCTCCATCGCTTCATACATACTGTATCCTACCTTGTCTATCTTGCTGGTCCCAATCCGCATGTACTTGCATTTTTTGGATGAAAAGGCATTAACCAATGCTCAGACCATCCCTTCATGCCCTCCACATCTCCTTGAAGCAAACCCATATCTTCCTTACTCCTCACTCTTCTATACAGTTAGTGTCATCCGCATACAGGTATACCTCACTTCCATTAGTTATAACTTCAGGCAAGTCGTTGATAAATATAACGAACAGCAATGGTCCCAACACAGATCCCTGAGGTACCCCACTTGTAATTTCCCTCCACCCCGAGCCTATTCCATTCACCAATACCCTCTGTCTCCGATCTTTCAGGAAGGCTTCTATCCATTTCACACATTTCTCCCCTATATTATAGCTTCTAACTTTCTCTATTAACCTTTTATGTGGGACCTTATCGAAGGCCTTCATAAAATCGCAATATACCACGTCTATTACATCACCATCTTCTAGAATTTGCATCCAATCATCTACCACCTTAATTAGCTGTAGTACCGTCGACCTCCCCGGCAAGAATCCGAACTGTCTCCCACTGAAAAGTTGGTTTGACTTCATATGATCCATTATTCCTTCTCTAATTACCGTTTCCATTAGTTTACACACAACACTTGTCAAACTGACTGGTCTATAATTCCCTGGGTCATTTCTCTTTCCCTTCTTAAATATAGCTGTTATGTTCGCCTCTCTCCAGTCCATCGGGATTTGTCCTGTATTAAACGATACCTCAAATAACATTTTCAATGGCTCTACTAACATCTCCCCTCCTTCCTTTATGATTCTTGGGTGTATCCCATCCGGTCCCGGTGACTTACTTCTATTCATTTTTTCTATAGCCCTTCTTATTCTAGCATGGGAAAACTCTACTAGTTCTAGTGCCGGTGCCTGTTTGATGGGAATAGTAGGCACTGCATCCTCCGACTCCACTGTTAGTACCCCCCCAAAGTATTTCCCCAGCACCTCTGCTTTCTCCTTATCAGTCTCCGCTCTACTCCCATCATTCAACCCCCCACCAGCTCTGGGATCCCTACTCTTCTTGTTAATTTTTCCTGAATGTACTTCCAGAATATTTTTGGATTATCCTTCACATTTCTAGCTATCTCTCTCTCCCTCTCCTTCACCCCCCTCCTCACCTTATTTTATTGTTTATTGTCTGCGTTCCAGATCCACTTCCTTAGCCTCTATACTAGACCCCCTGTTCTTTTTTAACAATTTTAATCTTTCCCACAATCGTTTCTTTCTTCTAATCAATATCCAAAGCTTTCTTTTCATTGGCAATTCTGGGTTAGTTCTTTTCCTCAATTTTTTTATCCTTATATTCCCTTACTGGTACACTTTTGGATACAGCATTCTCCAGTTTGACTCTAATTTTCCTCCACATTCCTTCAGCGTCTTCACCGTTCAAATATTCCCCCCAGTCAATGTCCAAACACCGTCTCAGCAGCTCATAATCTGCTCTATCATACATGTATATTTTTCTATTGCTTTTATTATCCCTCTCCGATTTAATGTTACAACTAAAGCTTATACAGGCATGGTCACTACGACCTATAGGGCTATCCACATTAACATGTTCCACTATATCCTCTTCATTGCTAAAAATCAAATCAAGTACACTCCCCTGCGTCCCATCTCTATATCTTGTCATCTCTACAATATGTTGCGTTAAAAAACAATCTCTCACTTTCTCTATAAACTTATTTTCCAGGCTACCCTGTCCCGCTGGAGTAGTACAATTTGCCCAGTTGATCCTTGGCAAATTGAAATCTCCAATCAAAATTTTATATTTGTTCTCTCTATTATCTATCTCCTCCATTGTTTTCAGTAGGTTATCATCCTCTCCCCTGCTATTATTTGGGCTTCTATATATAGAGGCAATTAGAATTGATCCTCTTACACATTTTACTTCAATACACAAATACAAATAATGACAACCCTTTGTCACTTATACATACATACATACATACATACATACATACATACATACATACATACATACATACAATTTTAAGACTGAGTGCTCCACACATACATGCAGTTTCAGTCTCTTGTCCTAATGGCGGCGTTATTAGAATAATTCAATGATAGGTTTCACTATGTATGTACAGTATTTACTCAGGCCCATTCCCCACTTTTCAATTTTTTTTTTTGGGGGGTGGCCGACTTAAGACAGAGCCAGGTTTCACTATAAAGGGATAAACATTACCAGGTAGGAAATAATCATAATTTGTCATTTTATGTACAGTACTGCATTCTGTTACTGTTACGTCTATCTATCTATCTATTTGCTCAGGACCATTCCCCATTTTTTTCTATTTGTTTTCATTTATTTATTTTTTTACTGGGGGTGGCCTACTGTATAACCTGAGGAATGAGTCCTACCAAAAAACGAGTCCGCCGCCAAAGTGGGGCAAATCCGAGGAGTTTTCATATAGAGCGCCGAAATATCGTACAAAACGTACAAAATATCGTACGCTTTCATACGCTTTCATTGGTGGAGTGGTCTTGCCACTGGCCTGGTAATCCAAAGGTCCCGGGTTCAAATCCCGATGTATCAATGGGAAGATATTATTGGGATGGAATTTGTGCTGTACCTAGTATCAGTGCATTACCACAAGCCCACCGAAACGTCAATAAAATACCCTCATTGTTCCCTGATTAAATAGCACTGTATGAATATTCCCATATTCAAAATATGCTATAGGGGTGCAATGCCTGGTGAGTTATCTGCTCAACAGGTGGCGTTGTGTGTGTGTAAGTGTGAGAGTCCGAGTGTAGGGGTGAGACAGTGAAGCACGGGAACGAGATGGCTTCAGAGATGGGGTCGTTTCGGGCCATGAGTCAGCACCGTGCCTCATGTGAAGGCAAGATGGCAGGTGCTCGTTGTACTCTACGTGCTTCACGTGTCTCACTCCCTAGACTGGAACAAGACCTCACGGGCTTCACTGTTCATTGTAAAGCGGTGAATGTTAAGGCTCTCAGCCTATGCCCGAGAGGAAGTAAGTTGGAATATAGAAAAAAAAAAAAAAAAAAAAAAAAAGAGCGCCGAAATATCGTACAAAACGTACGAAATATCGTACGCTCCTGACGGAAATTTACGCTTACAATGAACATTGACGATATTGGGCCACCAAAATGCCGTGTTCACATAGAACGAAATCGCATAGAACGCCCTCGTTTATCGACCAATTACTGTACTCGTTTTATGCGGTTCCCTACTGTATATCCATTTTATACATGTCATAGTTTTTATAATTAAATGTGGTTCTGTGCCAATGAATTATTAATTATAATTAATCTAATTGCATTGGCTCCCGTTCAAAGCCAGAATTGAGTTCAAGCTTTGTCTTATGGTTTCAAAGGAGTTAAATTTGGTGAACCTAAATACTTGGCCACGTTTCTGAAGCTTCTGGGAAGCTGTTTTAGCAAGAGTGGTAATATGGTCTTTCCAAGAGAGATCAGAAGAAACAGAGATACTGAGAGAAGATGAAGGGTTGATTTGTGTATTGTTGTAGTACTGTATAAGATGAAGGGTTGATTTGTGTATTGTTGTAGTACTGTATAAGATGAAGGGTTGATTTGTGTATTGTTATAGTACTGTATAAGATGAAGGGTTGATTTGTGTATTGTTGTAGTACTGTATAAGATGAAGGGTTGATTTGTGTATTGTAGTACTGTATAAGATGAAGGGTTGATTTGTGTATTGTTGTAGTACTGTATAAGATGAAGGGTTGATTTGTGTATTGTTGTAGTACTGTATAAGATGAAGGGTTGATTTGTGTATTGTTGTAGTACTGTATAAGATGAAGGGTTGATTTGTGTATTGTTGTAGTACTGTATAAGATGAAGGGTTGATTTGTGTATTGTTGTAGTACTGTATAAGTACTGTACTGTGGGAATTCTTGACAGGTAAATAAATGGAAAAATTAGGTATTGGAAGCATTGAAAGCAACAAGATTTTGTCTGCCTCAATTGGAAAAGGTTGATAGGTCAGAAGATAAGTGTTCTATGGCTTCATCACATGAGTTTTTGAGTGATTGCTTGCTGGGGCATTCTGGATAACTAGTTGAATAGTGTAAGGTAGAGTCATCAGCATATGAGTGGATAGGACTGGAGGTACAGTTGAGAAGATCATTAAGGAGAACTGAAGATAGGACAGAACCCTGAGGAACACCGGAGTTGAAAGGTTGAGGAAGTGAACGATGGCCGTCCACAACCGCAGCTATGGAACGGCTAGAAAGGAAATTTGAGATAAAGGCACAGATGGAAGGATAGAAACCAAAGGAAGGTAGTTTAGAAATTACAAAATTACAGCTGTTATTGTATTGAAATTGACAATGAGCAAATAATTTGTTTTAATAAACAATAAGTAAAGTAAAGTGACAGTTCTCCACAACATTGGATATATGGATACACCAACACATTTGTTACTAGGGTAGCGTGGGAAACTAACCTACTGTCTCGTGTAGTGGTGTAGCCTACAGATATGTGGATATTATAAGTTTGTTATTTTCAAAGTTTAATTTCCGATAAATTTAAATGCATTTTTCCACATATAGATTTTGTTTAGTGTGTTGTCGTTTCGATAGTTTTTAATTTTAATTAGTTTGTTGTATTAGTTTGATATTTTAAATTCAATGTTTTTTCAGTTGCCACCGTACATGTTGGTGTTGATGTGCTGCACCTCCTATCGCATCCATTCCATCTTTGTGTTGCGACTGTTTAACGACCCCGTAGCCATGGTGCTGCTCTATGCGGCTATCAACCTCTTTATTGATGGCTACTGGTCCTTAGGCAGTCTTGTGTACAGGTGAGTTTTTTTTTTTTTTTTTTTTTTTGCCAGACGCCATAATTCCTGAGAGGGGGTGGCCATCAACAATAGGCGTTTGTCATTAATTGCAAGGTTAAGTTGCCCGGGCTTGTCATCTATACCAATAACATTTTGACAGTGCGGGCTCGATCCGCCAACCGTTTGATCAGCAGTCGATGCTCTACTGACTATGCCATGGCTTGCGACTGGTGAGGAATTAAACTACAGAATTACCACGCAAAGTTCAATGTGTTCTGAATAACAAGAAAGGATTGTTTACAAAAGCAGGACATCGGATTGATGGTTACTGGTACTGTATTTAGGTAGTCTGGTATATAGGTAAGGACTAACAAGAAAGGATTGTTTACAAAAGCAGGACATCGGATTGATGGTTACTGGTACTGTATTTAGGTAGTCTGGTATAGAGGTAAGGACTAACAAGAAAGGATTGTTTACAAAAGCAGGACATCGGATTGATGGTTACTGGTACTGTATTTAGGTAGTCTGGTATAGAGGTAAGGACTAACAAGAAAGGATTGTTTACAAAAGCAGGACATCGGATTGATGGTTACTGGTACTGTATTTAGGTAGTCTGGTATAGAGGTAAGGACTAACAAGAAAGGATTGTTTACAAAAGCAGGACATCGGATTGATGGTTACTGGTACTGTATTTAGGTAGTCTGGTATAGAGGTAAGGACTAACAAGAAAGGATTGTTTACAAAAGCAGGACATCGGATTGATGGTTACTGGTACTGTATTTAGGTAGTCTGGTATAGAGGTAAGGACTAACAAGAAAGGATTGTTTACAAAAGCAGGACATCGGATTGATGGTTACTGGTACTGTATTTAGGTAGTCTGGTATAGAGGTAAGGACTAACAAGAAAGGATTGTTTACAAAAGCAGGACATCGGATTGATGGTTACTGGTACTGTATTTAGGTAGTCTGGTATAGAGGTAAGGACTAACAAGAAAGGATTGTTTACAAAAGCAGGACATCGGATTGATGGTTACTGGTACTGTATTTAGGTAGTCTGGTATACAGGTAAGGACTAACAAGAAAGGATTGTTTACAAAAGCAGGACATCGGATTGATGGTTACTGGTACTGTATTTAGGTAGTCTGGTATACAGGTAAAGTGAACAGAATACAGAATCCTTGCCATATGTCTCTGTAGGCCTAACATATTCTTTTTTATTCATCACTAGGAGGGGTACCCGGCATTGCCCGGGTTTAAATTCTACTACCATAATCACCATCATCAATCACTACTACCACAATCATCACAATACTACTACTACCATAATCACTGGCCTCGACCTCCCTGTGCCTCATTAAACGGCGACCTCGATTTCGGCCGCTAAATGACCTCCGATTTTGGATCTGACCTCATCCGTACCCCCATTTTGTGGAGCTGCGAACAACTTTCGTTCCATACACCTTTTCGATCGGAGGCCTCCTTCTGCCCCAAACGGCAATTTTTTTCGCATTTTTTTCGCTCCCGTATACTACATAAGTTCTGCCGAAAATTTTATTAAACAAAGGTGTCTCTGATTTCCACTAAACTCGCCTAAAACCATCTCCAAAGCCTGGACTTTCCAACGGTGCCCCACACTCCCACCTGGCACCAAAACTGTGGGAGGAGTTTAGTAACAAAGGTACAAAGGTCGGGTAACTGACAAACAGACAAACATTGACCTTTATTTATTAAGATATACTGTACACTTTGTATTATAATGTAAAACGTGCAAAATAAACAAACCAAAACAGGGACGACACAAGATAAATGCAAAACAACTAAACTAATTGGAAAATGTACTGAATAGGATTTGAGAGTAATATTTCTGTTACATTAATGAATATAGAAATGAGTGATATTTTGATGACTTCGATATAATAATTTTGACTCACTGAATGGAAACTGATTACTATTGGGCGTTTGTGAAAGAGTAGCAGATGATGCTATCCGGTCCCCCATTACAATGAATGTATTATTTTGTTACAGTTTGGCAGTATCGGTGAAGATGAACATACTACTGTTTGCTCCAGCCCTCCTACTGGCCTACCTTCGCTGTTTGGGACTCTACCACACCATCAAGCAACTCTCTATATGTGCTGCAATCCAGGTACAGTACCTCCTTATGTTTATATATTCTTATTATCACCAACCCGCTAATTTACTTACAAATAAACCTAATTAATGAAATCAATGAACTAATGAATACATGTGGTACTCCAAGGACTCGAACCTAGGATACTCACACCCAAATTCCGTGCACTAACCATTATACTATCAAGACAGTTAAAGGTTTATGCACAAGCTCACGATATATTATCCATTCTCGAATACTGGATATTAATCTAAGCATGTACTGTACATACACCCAACTGCACTATGATAGCCTAATGATTACACAAAGGGGTAATTGATTATTAGACCATTGCGAATAATGCAACAAGACAAGCTTACAAGGTGACCAATGACATGTATGGTAGGGTATGCGAGGTATTTATTTCATAATTTCATTTGATTAAGCGAGGCCATTTCCAACATGCCATCCCACTCGACACCAGGCCCGGACTCATGGAATTCGATCCTAATGAAAAAAATGTAAGGAAAACCTCTCAAAACCCCTGGCTATAATGTGGAGAAGGAGTCTAGACACTGGTGACATACCAGATAGCTTGAAAAACGCAATAATTGCCCCACTGCATAAAGGAGGGAGTAAAGCACTACCAAAAAACTACCGCCCGGTAGCTCTAACCTCTCACATCATTAAAGTTTTCGAGCGAGTCCTGCGAAGCAAAATTTCAACATTCATGGAGACAAATGAACTACACAACACCGGTCAACATGGGTTCAGAGCGGGAAGATCATGTCTCTCACAACTTTTGGAACACTATGACAAAATTCTTAAAGCGCTAGAAGAAAAGAAAAACGTGGATATCATTTACACCGATTTTGCTAAGGCATTTGATAAATGTGACCATGGTATAATAGCCCACAAACTGAAAGCAAAAGGTATAACTGGGAAAATCGGACGGTGGATATACAATTTCCTCGTAAACCGAAAACAATCGGTAGCAGTAAACCAAGTCACTTCTGAGCCTTCGGATGTCAAAAGCTCAGTGCCCCAAGGAACAGTGCTAGCGCCCCTTCTGTTCCTCATACTAATTTGCGACATAGATACCAACACCAGACACAGTACGGTGTCGTCTTTTGCTGATGACACAAAATTAAGCAAGATAGTAAACACACAAGAGGACACGGGCCGACTGCAGGAAGACATGAATGTAGTGTTCCAGTGGACCAGGGAAAACAACATGCAATTCAATGAGGAAAAATTCCAATTAATACTGTACGGAGATAATAATGGTGTTAAAGAAATTACAAATTACTTAACAGAATCTAACCACATAATAGAACGGAAAGACAGTGTGAAAGACCTTGGGGTATTAATGTCTGAAAATATGGGTTTCAAAGTACATAACCAGGTCAAAGTGGCGGCTGCGAAACGTCTAACGGGTTGGATTCTGCGTACTTTTAAAACACGCGGTGAATTGCCTATGATAACGCTCTTCAAATCTCTAGTGCTACTGCGGCTTGAATACTGTAGCGTATTAACATCCCCATACAAAGCAGGTGAAATAAATGACGTAGAGAGTGTACAAAGAAATTTCACTTCGCATATAAGTTCGATAAAACATCTACACTATTGGGAGCGTTTAAGAGCACTGAATCTGTACTCACTGGAACGTAGAAGAGAACGTTACCTAATAATATACACGTGGAAAATTGCAGAGGGTTTAGTACCAAACCTACATACTCCGATAGTCATGAAATTCAGTGATAGGAGAGGCTGGGAATGCGAAATCCCCCGGATGAATAACAGGGGTGCTATGGGCTCTCTGCGAGAGGGCTGGTTATCACACAGAGGTCCACGTCTCTTCAACAAACTCCCACGGCGAGTAAGAGACATGAGGGACATCTCGTTAGACAACTTCAAGAGAGCCCTAGATGTCGAACTGCAAAAAGTGCCAGACGAGCCCATCCTCGCAAGGGAGCGAGCTGTCGCTTCAAACAGTCTACTGCACCAAATCACCACCCATAACGAGGGGCGTCACGCTCCTTGGTGCCGCTAGAAGAGCGGCGAACACATCCAAAGGTATCCAAAGGTAAGGTTTTTTCCACATAGCGATTTTGATTAGTTCTTTTGCCTTTTTATTGTGCCGTCCCTGTTTTGGTTTGTTTATTTTGCAATACATTATAATTTTACTGATGTTTCCTTGTGATAGACAGAGCACGTTGGTATTTAGAAAAAAAATGTACGGTAACTATAATAAAAATAGCTATGTTCACATATTATCTCCCCCGATGATGCAGATGTAAATGATGCAGTTTTTAATGCTGTGCACTCCCTTGATTGACAAGGCTAGGGCGTGCCCTTGTTACAGGGACTTTGCTGGACATTTGCCACTAAACGCTAGATCGAGTTGTCCAAACTCTTGCCGTCTACCAATGGCACTGTGTGGGATCGAACTGAAGACCATTCGATCAGCAGTCGCTGCCGACCATACGACGGCCCATGCCATTAAGTTACTGTATTATAATGTAAAACTTGCAAAATAATATTGAATTTAATTTAATTCTGTTTTGTTTTGGAATTCCAGGTAGCATTAGCAGCACCCTTCCTGATGGAGAATCCTGTAGGGTACTTGAAGATGTCATTTGATGTTGGAAGAGTGTTTATATTCAAGTGGACGGTTAACTGGAGGTTCCTGCCTGAAGATATCTTTGTTAATAAATGGTTCCACTTGTCACTGTTGCTGCTGCACCTCGCTCTGCTGGTAATATTTGTCTACACTCACTGGGACAGGTAAATCCACTCATTTACTATTAAGTAACACCCCGTTCTTAACATTAATTATCAATTACAAACCCCAATGCACTTGAATAAACTAATGAAAGTATATTACAGTATCAGCTAAATTGTCAATATTTCTGATCCATAGCTTCTCTATATTATAATGTAATTTCACACATCTATTTACTGGTCTACCCTTACAAAATTGTATAAATTAAGTAACACCCCATTCTTAACATTAATCATCAATTACAAACCCCAATACATGCATACATACATACAGGTTTAAAGACCGCAACCGTCCACAGTGAATGTGGCTTCCATGGTACGCACACAGTGCACAGCAATCATAGCACGGTGGTTACAGTCTTTACTGCAGCACAGTACAACAAAGTCTTACTACACCAACGCCCCATCATGTTATCACAGTGGCTGATGTTGGTATAGCGCTAACAGTGTCTCAGCAAAACTCAACAAAGTCCCCCTGAAGTACCTGCACCTGGCGAAATCGCACCACACCAGCCTTAACCGTGCTACAATAAGGCAGTAACAAGAAATCACCGTAACTGCTACAGAGGCTAACTGCACCACCGAAGTGGTGGGCGGTGGGGTCGCTGCATCCCTACGCCAGAGAGAAAGGCCGACTTGTACTTGACTTGAATAAACTAATGAAAGCATATGGTCCTCCCCGGATTCCAACTCGGGACACCACACCCAGAACATAAGCACCTAAACCATTACACCACCAACACAGTTAAAGGTTGAGTACACGATCACGATTAATATCCATTTTCTAATTTTGGATATCAATCTAATCATGTACTCGACCCAACTGCATTATGGAAAGCGTAATGTTTTTAGTGATGCAGTATTCGAATCCCGGATAGATCATATGCTTTCATTAATTTAATTGGGAGGTGTTTGATGTTGGGAGTGAGATTGACAAATTATTTTATCCCAGGTACCTGATAAACTACGCTACCTTGCTGACTATCGGGGTGGACACAGACATGGCCTGCCAGCTGCTGATACTGCCGCTGTACATCAGTAACTTTATTGGTATGGTTGTGAGTCGATCCCTGCACTACCAGTTCTACATCTGGTACTACCACACACTACCATACCTCCTCTGGTCCACACATTACTCCGTTAAAATCAGGTATGTCGTGCAACTATTTTATCAAACATATTTTCTGTATAGTAATAATTAAAACATTTCATACCAAGCATGGTCTTGATTTAGGAGGTATATGCACTGCAACCACTGTTGTGGTTATTCAGAGGGTGTATCATTGTACATTAGGAAATGCCCGGGACACCATAGCCCCACCCAAGGCCCTGTGCCCCTCAGCAATTATGAAGGGCTCCCAGTCTGAGGTTGGCAGTAGGGAGGTCAATCCACGGAAGAGACGCCGCCACTTGAGATCTAGAAACTATATATGGGTATGGCAGAGAACGCTCAACTCTCACTCTGATAGACCAGCCCATCACCAAAGTTACGTTATTCATATACACCCTCCTCCCCCACATACACACATATGTATGGTACTCGTTATCGAGTCGCAGTAGCTCCCGTATTGCCTCAGAACCCATATTCTGGTGATGTTATGAACTTAAGCTTCTATTTAATTGTTATAGGGTGAAGATAACTTCTTGTTTTTACCTTTCTATGTACTATGTATAGTATTTATAATTAGTTAATTAAGTAGAGCAAATTAACCAGACCACTGAGCTCCATACGGAACTCTCATAGGTCTGGCTTGTGATAAATATACTATAAATATGCAATTTGTCTTATTTTGGGGTATCAAAAGTGGTCATTGTCATATTTTGTGTGAGTTATTTGCAGACTTGTCAGTCCCTATTGTAG
Organism: Paralithodes platypus; assembly: GCA_032716605.1. Classification (NCBI taxonomy): domain Eukaryota; kingdom Metazoa; phylum Arthropoda; class Malacostraca; order Decapoda; family Lithodidae; genus Paralithodes; species Paralithodes platypus. The sequence goes on from CM064515.1 coordinate 29,735,497, forward strand.
GCAGTTCCTTTACCACTCATATACCTGAACCCTGCCTTCCCTGCCCGTACAGACTGTTGGTGTTGGGTGTGATAGAGATGTGCTGGAACACTTATCCCTCTACCTGGTGGAGTTCCGGCCTGCTACACTGCTGCCACTTAGCCATCTTGGGAGGGATCTTCGCTAACCGGCCCACCGAGCAACGCACACAACGACTAAAGAAGGCTATGGAGAAGAGTAGCTAGAAATAAAAAGTCTATGGAAGTAGAGTAACTAGAAATATGAAGGCCATAGAGAAGAACTAGAAATCAGAAGGCTATGGAGAAAGGTTACTAGAAATAAGAAGGCTATGGAGAACTATGAAAAAGAGTAATTAGATGTGAGAAAAGTGGTTTCATCAAAAACCTTATTTTCCAAGAATATCATTGATGAAATTGTGCATTTAATAGGTAACAATATACTGTACCTAAGTACAACACAGAACTCTTAACTGTATCCACAGTCTGTCGCCTGGATGTATGTATGCATGTATAATTGTATATTATAATGTAAAACTTGCAAAATAAACAAACAAAAACAGGGACGACACAAGATAAATGCAAAAGAGCTAATCAAAATTGCTGTACTGTACTCAGGCACATACCTCATAGCAAGGGGGATGCCAACTCCAGAAAGAGACTGAACAGGGACAACATAACACAACAAAATACAAATTCACACATATCTAGGTCGCCCAGGAGAAGACCTGCCTACCAAGGATAAAACATTATTCTTCCAGTGTGGTTTACATGTATGGTTTGGGGATTTATACCATTCTTTGCCAACCAAATTTTTAGCTACAAAATCAATGCTCTAGTCCATTCTTCATAGGTAAACCAGATATCGTGAAGCCCTAACCTCTGTAATTATAATTTAAAACTTGCAAAATAAACAAACCAAAACTTGGACGAGCACAGTAAGAAGACAAAACAACTCATCAAAATCGCTATGTGGAAACAATGCTTAAGTAAAATAATAATTTATAAATAAAAGAACACAATCCACCACATAGGGTGTACATTACTACATGAGCAAGTTAATCACGCAATCAAAAATCAAACTCAAAAGAGGGCTAGAGTAAATGGGCTGTACATTGCTACTCCTATTCTTTGGCCTACCTATAATGAATAGACTATAGCTGTTTGTTTATGTTTCTAGTCATAGAGTTAACGTGCCTGACTAACATACAATTAAAATAGAGTGTATTGTTTCATTGTTTGTTTTGAATATTAGTTAATAACTAGTTTTATAGTTGTGTACCCTGTAGATTGAAATTTTATGAAGTTGACTTTTCTTAAATTGTTTCAGAATTACACTTTGTATTTCTGAAGGGGTTAAGCCGGTATCACATGAGAGGTTATAGTCAACATTTGATGATAAAAAAATTTCAGGCAACATTTCTAGAAGATTTTGCACTTTATATAGGAAACTAGACTGGTGGTAGATGAATTTAGGTGACAGAAATATTTTAAAAGTTGACCTCATACATTGCCAGACTAGCGTTGACCTCATACATTGCCAGACTAGCGTTGACCTCATACATTGCCAGACTAGCGTTGAGGGAAAGCGCTCGTGTGATACCGGCTTTACACTTTGTTGCTCAGGTTGCATATTTGGCTTGTTAAGTTTTGTTATGTATTTCTTCCATTGTAGGCTACATATTAATGATGTCGTAGTGGTGTGCAGCATATTTGTCTTGTTATAATAGGTAGCGCCAACGAACTTGACATTAATCGTGATCCCTGACCTCTCTGTAACTCAAAAGGTCCTAGAGCAAACTGGCTGTAAATATTCACACCTATTTCCTGGTGTAGCCTACTCTTGCTTCCCAAAATTTGATAGAAATTAAAATGTAAAACTTGCAAACTAAACAAACCAAAATTGGGACAAGGACAATATAAAGTCAAATTAAATTATCAAAATCGCTATGTGGAAACAACGCTTACTAAAATGAAAATTATTAAATAAAAGAACACAATCCATCACATAGGGTGTACATTACTACATGAGCAAGTTTAATCTGTTTCCCAAGCAAACTAATCGCACATATAACAACGCACTATCGTCACGTTAAAGGAAGTAGTCAAGTTTGGGAAGTCCGGGACGTTCTGGCAGCCCGATTGCTTTAATTAATTTCGAGTTATAAGAAGTTAATAATATTAATAAGAGAACTATTTGTCATCAGCCTTTATGTTTTGGTTGGTTTAGTTTGCAAGTTTTACATTTTAGTTAAGTTAAGGGGTCAAGATTATTGTCAAGTTTGCTGGCGCTACCTATAGGATTGTTACATTGTCTTCCGTCTACTTTATATAACACGTCTAGAAGTTGTGACCTCGAGCCTCTTGTGACTCGGAGGGCTGGAGCAAACCGGCTGAAAATCTTAACACCTACATTTTTCTGTTTGACTGCCCGAATTAAAGAAATATCAGCTCAATTTTTGAAGCCCTTTTTAGTATTATTTTTAACATCGTTCTTAACACCAATAACATCCCAAATGAAATTAATGAAAGTATGTGATTTTCTCAGGATTGGAACCTAGGACATCACATACAGAACTTACACACTAACCACTACACCATCAAGACAGTTATTAGAGATTGTGTATGAGGTTTTCTAGACTCATCATATTAAAGACTACAGTACAGTAGTGTAATTCAGAGGGCCAAGCCAAGTTAGTAATGTTATCGTCCATGTTTTTTTTATTAACCTGTACAGTACCGGTGATGTCCTTTTTATTATAATCTGGAAACTATTAGACAACTTTATTCAGCTTAGGAATGACATCTATCCATTAAAAGGCTACTGACAGTCTCATTGAATCCTTTAAGCTACCATATAAATCCTTCCTAAGCTTCATAAAATTGTCTTAACCCCTTCTGTACCGGCAACGTCTTTTTCATATTGTTCTAGCTATAATTAGATGATTTTGTGCAGTTTAAGAAGGATCCGTGGTAGTAAAAAGGGTGAAGGGAGATATTTTGAAGCCTGTTAATTGCTGGAGGCCCTTTTGAAACTGAATAAAATTGTCTAATAGTAGCCAGAATAATGTTAAAAGGACGTCGTCGGTAAGGAAGGGGTTAATGGAGCTAAAAGTGAATAAAAAAAGCTGGTTAAACTGGCGAGAAATTGACATGTCCCCAACTTACTTGGTCGACTGTTGCATGGCTTTATAGTCAAGGGGAGGGAAGGACCGGTTATTCTGGCCTCCCTATTCCAACGTGGTTTTTAGATTTTAAGACGTTGTTGTTGTTCCCCAAGCTGCCTGGCCGAACAGCCCCAAGGCCCCGAGCAAGGCCAAGGCCATAACCGAGCGCCCCCACAGAACCCTCCCTGCCGACCACAATAAAGCCTGGGTGACCGAAGCCACTCCATGGCGGGGAGCTGAGGAGGGTGCGGAAACGCACCCTTTGCCAATATTAAGACCTTTCGTGCCATTTAGATGTCAATTTTTTTCCTGGCGAGCGATACCGAGCCTGTATTTGAAGAGGAATCGGCCTTTGGCCGGGAAATTTTTCTACCGAAAAATATACAAATTTATATCGAAGGGGGGTCTTGTGGGTGTTTTTTTAAGTTTGATAGAGGTTTAGAGAGCAAACTAAGCCCCCTCCTTAAACTATCGAGCCGAACCAGTAAATTCTGCTGCACAATACCGTCTGGGCTCCCTTAAAACCTACAAGCCTCACCTCCTGCCCTTCCCTATCTATCTTGACTTGATTAGTTGTCCATCTTAATCTGTTTTGATAGCATAATGCATAAGTACGCTGAATTTCGATGTGAGTATCCTAGGTTCGAGTCCTTTGAGTGCCACATGTAATTGTTGATTTAATTAATTGAGTTTAGAAGTAAAGTTGGTTGGTGAAAAAATATGAATCTAATCGTTCGGGTCAGCCCTATGAGAGTTCTTTTGTGGAACTCAGTGGTCTGGTTAAACTATTATATAAATTTTTTGTTTTTTAATAAGTGTTTGTCTATTTTCTTGCAATGTCGGACTGGCAGAATTACCAACTGAAATACGGTTGTAGTGCATTTATAAATACATAAAATATAATTCAGCATACTTTTTATCCATTACAAACCAACATTTTTGTAGGAATGTATAATATAAACTCGGGTATAATTATGAAAAATTAAAACACAATCCATAATGATATAATATATTCTATCTATCTATCTATTTGCTTAGGTCCTTTCCCCATTTTTTTTTTTACTGGGGGTGGCCGACTCGAGACAGAGCCAGAACAGACACAAACAAATATCATAATTTTTATTTTTATTTTTATTACTGGGGGTGGCCTACTCGAGACAGAGCCCAAATAGGGACAACAACAAAATAATATCATAAATTGAGGCATGGAATAGCCAGGGAGATCTGCTCACCGTAGTATTACCATTGTACGTTTTCTTTATCACTTATTTACAGGAAATGTTTATATTAAAACACTCAGATTTTGTGATGTAGTTTCTTTATTCATGTACAGTTGTTGTTGTTGTTGTTGTTCCCCAAGCTGCCTGGCCGAACAGCCCCAAGGCCCCGAGCAAGGCCAAAGCCATAATTCATGTTCAGTACTGTATTTATGTAGATAATCAAGCACTTACCCCATTTATTTTTATTTTTTATTTTTTTATGGGGGTGGCCTACTCTAGACAGAGCCCGTAGAGGGACATCACAACACATCAGAAAAGCAATGTACAGTATGTATGTATATACTGTACTCTGGTACTTACCCCAGTGTTTTTTGTTTTTTTTTGTTTTATGGGGGTGGCCGACTCGAGACAGAGCCTGAATAGGGACATCACAACACATCAGAAAAAAAAAAAAAAAATCACACATTCTAGGTCGTCAAGGACCCATTTGGGGTCCCCAGCAAAAGATCCCCTTGAGAGGCGCCGATTTCCGCAGGCAGACTTGCAGCGAAGCTGTATCACCACAAGCCCGCCCCATCTTGCTTCCAGGCGCACTACCACTACCACCGGCTCCCCGGGCCAGGCGCCTGACGGACTATTATCTAGTCTAACTGGCGCATGACCCTCTCTCCCAAACGACTGCGTTTACACTCATCTATTCACTAGCATTCTCCATTCATTCCTATTTATTACCACTTCTCTTGCCTGATCTATAGTCATTCCTCTATCGCCTAACGCTTGTCTTACACAGTCTCTCCATCTCAATGGGGGTCTTCCTGCCCCTCTACCTCCCCTTGTATCTGACTCGCATATTCTCTTTGTAAGCCTTTCATCTTCCATTCGTTCAACATGACCATACCAGCTCAGCACCCTTCTGTCCAATCTGGCCGACAAACGTTCCAACTTCCTTATGGCCTGAAAGTCGCAAGCGGTCAATTGCAAGTTTGACTGGCATACCCGACTATTGTTTTGGGCCACACCCCTCCCTCTAGTCAGAATTTTGGCTGGACGTCGGATCGGATGGCCCACCAGATAAAATAACCAGGTAAGAATGAGATATACTTTACCTCTATGGTTCTTTGCGCTCCTTTCCAAGCTGAATTAGATCTAATTATCATAGCCTGAATGTTTTCTGGAAATATAGTACAGTCGCGCTAATAATTGATGTCTCGGCACCAAGTATATTTTGATCAATTATTGGTATCAGCAATATCTAAGCTGCTTTTCATCATATTGAGTGAAATATACAGCCATGTTCCTACACTTACCCAACCTATTCAACATCTGACAGACATTAATACAGCACAGAGCAAGCCAAACGTACTGACAGCCAGGACATGACTTATTCGCGCGACCGTACAATCAGGCTAAAAAACCTTCATAATTAATTCACTCCCTTGATGTTCACACAATAATATCACTGTCTTGTCCTTGTTCGGGCTTTCTTGGTGGGTTTCTTATACTTCGCCACCAACGACTATTTTACGCTATCCCAGACGTCAACTCGGGTAGTTTTGTGGTTGCGGGCACAGGGTATTACTGATGGGTTTCTTATACTTCGCCACCAACGACTATTTTGCGCTATCCCAGACGTCAACTCGGGTAGTTTTGTGGTTGCGGGCACAGGGTATTACTGATGGGTTTCTTATACTTCGCCACCAACGACTATTTTGCGCTATCCCAGACGTCAACTCGGGTAGTTTTGTGGTTGCGGGATTTTGAGGGTACAGGGTATTACAGTATAGATAAAGCTAAGGTCAGTCCTCGCTCAGTCAAGAGTACCCTAAGTTGAAGATTACTGCACCATTCCCAGAGCTGAGAAGGGCGATCGGAATATACAGTACTTCGCTTCTTCAAAGTGTGGCATAACAATAATAAACTAATGAAAACGTATGATCTTGCCGGGATTTGAACTCTGGACACCACACCCAGAACATAAGTATCTAAACCATTACACCACCAACACGGTTTAAAGGTTAAGTAGGCCTACACGTTCACGATTAATATCCATTTTCGAATTCTGGATACAGTATTAAGCTAATCATGTACTTAGGCCCAACTGCATTATGGATAACGTTATGATTTAAGCCGGTATCACGAGAGCTTTTATACTCAACATTTTTCTGGCAACATTTCTGGGACATTTTACAGTGGTATCAGAAACTAGACTGATGATAGATGAATTTAGGTGACATAATTATTAAAAAAAACTGACCTCATAAGTTGCCAGACCAGTGTAAAGGATAAATGTTGAGGGAAAAAGCGCTCGTGTGATACCGGCTTTAGTGAGAGGGAAGAACAATGAATTAATGGAATAATAAGCTTAATAAGGAAGAGTAATAAGGAAGAACTAAATCTTATGTATGTATGTATACTGTAAGCTATATACTCTGGCACATATCCCATTGCTGAGAGTGGCCGACTCGAGACAGAGCCCGAACAGAAACCTTTAACCCTTCTGGCCCGGGAAGCATTTTAAAATGACAGTGCGGAAGATGGGCCGGAGCCCGGGTGTCCTTTTAAAATCCCTATGCGTGAAAGCGTGCTTTGAAATTCGCACGGCAAACATTTCCTTTGCAGGGGCGATCGCAGCGCCACCAAGCCTCAACAACTACCGTTATCAGTTTCCACGTGCCCGCCATGGCGAGTTATAGTGAAATAATTAATTCCGACGCGTCCGATTCTGTGCAACCTCCCGCGCACCCCAGGGCTACCCGCTCGCTACATCTACGCCTGTTGCAAGCAAGGAAAAGGCTTAACGCAAGAAAGCGAAGGTATTGTTGAGTGATAGTGCTATACAGCGAGACCTTTTTGCCATTGAAGAAAGCAGTGGTGAAAGTTAAGTTCCAATTTTTAGGGTCCGAGAGGACCGAGACAACTTTCGCGTTCCCTCTCCCCTCTTTCTGTCTCGTCGAGTAGGAGAATTTTACAAGGGGAGGAGGATTCCTAGCCTCCTGCCCATAGAAGGGAAAGTAGGACAGTAAAAGAGACAGACAGAAACAGCTAAAGCTGGGTAGAGTATGCCAAATGTCACATTTTGATTAGGACCAACCCTCCTAAAACAAACTACAGGTCTCCCTCGATATACGATTGGGTTACGTTCCCGAAAACCCGATCTTTAATAGAAAAATCGTATAGCGAACCTTAAAATGTATGGGGTAAATGGGGTTATGTTCTCGGGCCAGCCAAAACCCAAACCCAAACGCCTAAAAACCTATAATAATATCGTAAATTAGGGCATCGTATAGTGAGGGAGACCTGTACCGGTATTATATATGTAGGAATAGGTTTTTAACCATACCCAAAAGAGGATTTATGGAGCTCCGATGTTACTCTCACCCATCTTAACAATTTTACCAACACACCTAAACTTCGTTAGATGTTGAAATAGCCTCACGAAAATATGCCAGGGACTGGGATTGAACACGGGACCCTTAGGCTATGAGGCGAACACTCTACCAGTGACACCAAGAAAGATATCTCACTTGGCATGGTCGGCTCAAGTTATTTCCGCATCTGGGTCTGCTTAGCCTAACCTATTTTCACTGACTTTACATTTAGTATAGTTGGCCCAGCTGCCCCACGAGGAGAGATGTCGACGCCTAGATCTCCAGACACTGCAGGACAGAAGAATCGGGGGTGACATGATCGAGACGTACAAATTGCTACACAAGTTTGAGGACATCCCCTATTCTCGTTTCAGATTAATCGGCGCTCTGCAGACCCCCGTTTTCTGACCTCTGACCGTTTTGGTGAGGTCGGTCCTCATGGTATTAGTGAGCTGGGCCTAGGCTATAATTAGGCCTTGTAATTGGGGTTGGGTGTGAGACGGATCTGCCTTGTGTGGATCAATGGGCTTTCTGCAGACTTCCATTTTCTTATGTTCTTGGAGGTGGGGGACACCACAAAGAAGCCTGCTCCTAAATTCCCCACTATATATTGATAGGTAGGCCTAAGTAAGCAATTGACCACTTGCGAGTTTCAGGTTATAAGGAAGTTGAAGCCGAAAACATCGATATAAGTCAATAATGCAATAATAAATGTAGGTTTCTGATGGTTTATTAATGCACTACAACCACATTTTCGCTGATAATTCTGCTAAATATCGATGGCTAAAATCCTAAAACTCCCACTTCCTTATAGCCTGAAATTCGTAAGTAGTCAATTAATTGTTTATCTCTATTCATACTGGGAAATTATGTATGTGTTTTGAGAAATGTGACCACTTACAAGTTTCGGGCTATAAGGAAGTTGGAGGTGTAGACATCGATAGTAATTCTAAATGCAATAATTATGTAGGTTTCTGATGGCTGAAGAGTATGTAGAATTGGGTATTATATATTGAAAAATGTACTACAATCGTATTTTAGCAGGTAAATTAGTGAATATCGAATTAGTGAATAGCTCCAACTTCCTTTTAGTAGAATCACACATTTATATTACTTTACGGTGATACGTTTTCTGTGAATTGCGCGTTTTCTGTGAATTGGCGTATAGCAACAGGCCGTTAGTTATCGTTAATTAGGTTATTACATTAATTAGTACGCTTCTACGGTTCAAAACAGTTCTAAAGTATATATATATATATATATGATCTTTTTCATATAACATACCAGTAATAAAGTATATAAACCTATGAAACTAATGAAAACTGAATATGCCTTACGAATCGGTTTACAAGCCAAAGCGACGTGGATCCATTGCTGTTGATGTCGCCGGCGAATCAAAATAACTCATCGAAAATATGAAAAAATCGCCCTATAATGGAAGTGGAACAGGTAAATATAGTGCTCAGACGTTTCTATGTATATATATCTTTCTTTTCAGAGAGTAGGAGGCCCAGATTGTCCATATATTTCCTATGCCGGCGGATTCTGGCAGTGGCGTCACCTTGATTTGGGTAAGATTGTTTAGGTAAAAATTGAATCATTTTTAGTATATATTTCTTATTTTTGCCGTTTTTTCTTCGATATACCGTCTTGTTTCATACCAAGGACCCGTGGAAATTAGCATTTATCCATGAGGTCTATCCAACAATCTAGGCCTAGGCCATGTGGGTATATGGGCCTAGGCCATGTGGCCAGGGGAGGGCTGCCAATAAAGTTCAGGCAAAATGTGGGGTTAAATTACACAAATTACTATAAAAAACGTAATAAAATAAGGAAAACTGCCGTCTAGGACTATAGCCTAGGGATTTTCTATGAAAAAGCATTGTGCAAAAGTAGCCTAGCCTAGAAAAAATTACCTTTTAGGCCCTAGGCTAGCCTAGGGAGAATTTCTTGAAAAAATAGTGTAAAAAAAATTGAGGTACGATTTTAGTTACTGGACACCTATTTGACAGGTAGCCTACCGCCAACGATTTAATACATATTTTTTTCGGTTTCCACGCATCCTTCACCAAGCTACACCCTTTTCTGGTGTACGAAACACTAAAAAAGTAATGGGGACACTTTAATAATGATAATATGAGACGAAATATAAAGACAACTCGGTTGCGTTCGTGGAAGTAGCGTCGCTTTGTTTACTTTACGCTCGGAGTGACTTCCCGGTCCCGCCTTGGCGGTCGACTTCAAATGGCTAAGCTTATATAACCAGTTGTTGGGTCCATATTTTGATCAAGACTTGCGTTATAGGCTGTGGGATACAGGACAGGGTTGAGGGGGAGGGCTCTGCCCCCCCTCACCCCCCCGTGAATTATAATAATCGTCATATAGACTATGTGGCCAGCAGGGGGCAAGTAAAACAGCTGGCCGTAGTAACCTCGAGTGTCCCGGGTAAACAAACCGCGACGATCCGAAGCGACGACGGACTCTCCCCCGCCGCCGATTTTCGGCACAAACACCCTGTTTTATTCCTATGTGGCCAGCAGGGGGCATGTAAAACAGCTGGCCGTAGTAACCTCGAGCGTCCCGGGTAAACAAACTGCGACGATCCGAAGCGACGACGGACTCTCCCCCGCCGCCGATTTTCGGCACAAACGCCCATTTTATTCTCGTCGAAAACCACATTTAAAAAGTTATTATATCGTTTTCAATACTAGCCTATTACCGGTCCAGAAAAAGGTGTAGCTTGGTGTTGGATGCGTGGAAACCGAAAAAAAAATATGTATTAAATCCTCGGTGGTACCTGTCAAATAGGTGTCCAGTAACTAAAATCGTACCAAAGTTGAATAGGCCTAACTATATATCCTTTATGGGGAGAATTTATTTAAAAGTATTGTTTGGTGTGGAAAATTTACTTGTATGGGGAGAATTTTTGAAAAATTGCTGTAAAAATTGAACAGGTGGAAATTAGGCTAGGCCTATCCAACAATCTTAAAATGGGAGGGCTAGGCTATGAAGATCAAGGAAAATGGGAGGTTAAAGTAAAGAATTTAAGATGAAAAACAATAAAATTAGGAAACTTCCCTCTATCTATAGGGAGAGTATGAAAAAGCATTGTTAACCCAGTGAGACCCAGCGTCGCACGTGATGCGTCGGCAGTGTTTGATCACCAACTCCCAGCGACGCATCACGTGCGTCCGACATATTAAAATCAGTTACGTGGCTCGTAAGGTAGGAAATGGCGGGAGAATAGGAGGGGGAGGTACCGTAGTGTGTCTGAGAGCCGGGCCGGTAGGTGTGAGCGGGCCAAGACAGCCGTGTGGCTGGTGGTGGTGGGCTTAGTGGGGATACTTTACACCCTTGGTTCATCGCCACTTTGAACCATCATTACTCCGGTCGTATGGGAGCTAGAGGCTTGAGATTTATGTGAGACACTCCTTAGGATGTATGCCGTACAATGCCATACTCAGTTTTCACCCTAGTGCTCCCGGGCGGGTGGTCATGCGGGGGAGACAAACTTTTGACCCCCGCCCCCCAAATGACCAAGACGATTTTTTTTTTCATTTCTCACCATTGTCTTCCATTTTGGCTCAACACATTTTTTTTGAGGCCCCCCCCCCCCAAAAAAAAAATATATCCGAGGTGATTTTTTTTTTTTTTTTTTTTTTTTTTTTTTTTTTTTCTTCCCCCCCCCCCCCCCCCCCCCCCCCCCCCCCCCCTTCCATTTCTCATCCTTGTCTTCCATTTTAGCAAACAAAAATAAGAAGTGAAAATGGCTTGGGACTGGGGTGAACAAAATATTATAACTAGCCGGGGCTCAACGGGTTAAAAAATACCATTTATAGGGAGAATTTAAAAAATACTGTAAAAATACATAATTATCCTCTATGTGGAGCATATATTTAACACTTAAGAGCTGGGCCCGACTTAAGTCCGTATCCAAAAAGCAGCAAGTTAGGAGCATTATTAAGGCTTTTAAAGGGTTAAAATCGAGTGCAAATGGCTGGGAGTGCAGCAGGCTACATGGCCGACACCCAGGGCTTACCGCCGCCCACTAACTCACCCTCCCTGTGTTCTCGAGAGGCCGGCAGTGTAGCCAGTAGTGAGCGTAGCTGGGAAAAATATACCGCTTTACGCTAAATTCCCATGTTACTGGTACCACTGTATGAGAACCACGAGTGCTACGTAGCTCGTTCTGGTCTCATTTTGAAGCTTTTAGCGCCTATTTTTTTGCTGAATACATTTCTTTTCATGCAGATACTTGATTTATCATTCAGGAGGGCCTGAATATATTTGGTATTGATAAATACGCTCAATGTAATGAAAAAAAAAGAGTTCCTTAGTAATGAACTTTTTTTTTCATTACATTGAGCGTATGTTTGGTGTATAAAATGAACTTTTATGGGGAGAATTATTTGGAAAAATTAGGCCTAGGCCTACTGTAAAAATTGAATTATCTTTAGGGAGAGTTTTGGAAAACAGGTACGGTACGGCTAATCAGGATTGCCGTGGGATCCATGATGGGGGGCTCCCCTTCACCCCCCCCCCCCCCCCATGATGCACCAACATTTTGACGGTGTACGGTTCGTAATTTACCTAGGCCTATGTGAACTGTTTTTAAAATTTTCCTTATTTAGGAAGCCCTACTACTGATGTGCGGGAAGCGGGGGTCTGGGGGTGGCAGCCCTAAGGTTAGGTAAGGCTGTTTGGTTAGGTTAATGACAATATTGTCGTCGAAAGTGCTGGCGTCATGTGAAACCCGTCCACCGCCAGCCGGCGAGGCTGCACTTGCGGCGGACGTGTGTCACATGACGCAAGCACTTCTAATGACAACATTGTCATTATCCTAACCAAACAACCTTACCTAACCTGGGGGTTGCCACCCCCTTACCCCTCGCTTCTCTTAGAAATGATGTAGATGTCAAAATACTAAAACAAATATGGTACAGTACAGTACGATACTGCAGGAGAATGAAAAACGCACCTGAAACCGCAGCCATCGTACGGAAATGGGTCAACAGAAAACGGAGGTCCGAAGGTAAATTCGTCGGCGATAGCGTCGATGGATGTCTTAAAATATTAAAAAATTAAAAACGCACCCACAAATTTACCGTAGTTTAATTAGGATGGGTCACTATTTCGGTATTGTGTAAGCGGTTTTTATAGGAGGCGGGGAGTGATAGTGCTACTATTACCCTGGTATTAATAAACATCTTAAACTTACAGGTGTGACAACAGGGGTCTTCAAGAGGGAACTGGACAAGTTTCTAGCTACCATCCCGGACCAATCAAGAGTTCCGGGAAATACCTCATCACGTCCAGCAGCGGCGAAAGCGATGAAATTATGCCGTCAGGCTAGGCTATACATGACTAATTTCAAATAAAGTCTGTGTGGTAAGTAATCTCATAATATGTATTTATAAGCATTCTCCTCAAATAATATGTATTTATTGGATGTATTTGGGGGGAAATAGGTACTTTAGGGATGGCTGGACGAATTTGGAACCAATAGTGTGGTACACCGTATCCATTTTTTTTTTTTTTTTTATATATATATATATATATATATATATATATATATATATATATATTTGTTTTTGTTTTAGAAAAAATACCATGGCTCTATGCCAAGCAGCTGAAAGAGCCGTAAAACATTCAAGAAGGGTAGATAATATTTACAGGTAAGGAGTTGATATAAAAATGGAGAAATTTTAGGAAAGGGGTAACCCACTGAGGGAGGCGTCAGCCGTACCCAGTGTCAATAATAAATGCTAAAAGTGGTGTATTGTAAACTTAAAACTGAATAAGATTACAAAAATTAAAAATATAAAAAGGGAGATAATGGATTGTAATTAAAACTACTAAATCTTGCCCAAAATACCAACACTTTGCAGAATGCAAAAATTCTTTCAGCAGAAATGGAACAGCCCTCAGCTAAGATTGCTCTCAGGCTGAGTGGTCTGCGGATATTACCAAAGTACCTATCCCTTTGACGTTGTAAAGATGGACATTCTATCATGATATGTTTAACCGTGAGGAGAACAGCACAATCTGTACACTCCGGCTGGTTTGTCCTTTCCATAATCATTTGGTACCTTACATATTAATGTCATAAGGTAGGTCAAAGTAATGGTGAAGTGATGCGCACATGCAGACTTGGGATCAGGTACTCTGGTCCGCTCGGGGGGGGGGGGGGGGGACTGACTCAAGACAGAGCCAGAATAGGGACAATAGAAAACTATAATTACCTGTGATTCAATTTATGTTCAACATTTGACTTAATTTGTGTGTACAGTAGTTTGAGTAATATTAGGTGCCTTAACCCTTCCTACTCAGGCTGCCTTACGAAAGGACGGAGGTCGTATCCGGGCGATATGGCCGAAAAACGTCTAGGCCTAGGCTACCGTATCTTTGTTATTTTAACTGGTAGAAATTTCCCATGCATCCCTAAACGTAATGCGGTTTCCAATCTGTAGACTGGCATTGAGTAGAGCTCTCTAAGTCAAGTGGTTCAGTTGTGATGACGATTTCCGTGGAGCGAATTTTTCCGCGATGTTGACAATATCGGAGCTTTTCAGACACTAATTTCGTTATATCATACAACAACAACATTGATCCGACGTCTCCTTCTTGTTTTCGGAGGTGCGGTGACGCAATGACCGGCTTTGTTTACATGCGTCGGACGCACGGCGTTCAGACCAAGCTTAATAGGCTTTCAAGCTTACAGCCTGTTATAAGGACACCCGGGTACCGGCCCATCTGCCGCAGTGTCCTTATAAAAGGACACCCGGGCTGGAAGGGTTAACCCTTCTGGCCCGGGCTCGCCCTCCTAAGGACGTTGTTGAGATCCGGGCGATTTGGCCGAAAAACGTCTACGCCTAGGCTACCGTATCATTGTTATTTTAACTACTAGAAAATTCCCACGCATCTCTAAACGCACTGCGGTTTCCAATCTGTAGACTGGCATTGAGTAGAGCTCTCTAAGTCAACTGGTTCAGTTGAGATGACGATTTCCGTGGAGAGTTTCGAGGCGATGTTAGCAATATGACAGAATTTTCAACACTAAATCTGTCTTACCAGACCACACAACAACAAAGCTCCGACGTCTGCTTGCTTTCGGAGTTGCGCGCGTCGCCTCCGACCAGCTGTGTTTACATACGTCGGACGCGCGGCTTTCAAGCTTACGGATTACAAGGGGACACCCGGGCTCCTGCCCATCTGCCGCGGTGTCCTTTTAAAATGCGGGAGGGAAGGGTTAAGGAGAGTTACTCTCATAAGGCTCAGCCAGATATGTTTTTTTCTTCTTGTGTGTCCATTGTTTTCTGTTGTGTTGTCCCTATTCTGGCTCTGTCTTGAGTCCCTCCCCCCCCCAAAAAAAAGGAAAAGGGAAAAAAGAAAAGAAAACCAAAATAGGAAAAGTGTGGATTGAGCCTGAGTATAATTATACAATAGAACATAAAACTATTGTAATCCACAGGCTAAATAAAATAATCTGAATCTGAATGCATTCATATTATGACCAACCCACCGATTAACTTACAAATAAACCTAATTAATGCAATCAATGAAACTAATGAATATACAGTATAGATCTCCCTCGATTGACGATTGGGTTACATTCCTGAAAACCAGATCTTAAATAGAAAAATCATATAGCGAACCCTAAAGTTAATGGGGTAAATGGGGATGCATTCTGGGACCAGCTAAAACCCAAACACAAACGCCTAAAAACCTATAATTATATCGTAAATCGGAGCGTCGGATAGTGAGGGAGACCTGTATGTGGTACTCGATGGATTCGAACCTTGGAAACTCACACCAAAATTCTGCTCACTAACCATTACGCTATCAAGACAGCATGTCAGACGATTAACCCCTTCTATATCGGCAACGTCTTTTTAACTTTAATCTGGCTACTATTAGACAAATTTAATCAGTTTCAAAAGGGCCTGCAGCAATTAATAGGCTTCAAACTATCTCACTTAACCCTTTTTACTACCACAGTTCCTTCTTAAACTACACAAACTCGTCTAAATATAGCTAGAATAAAATACAAAATACGTCATCGGTACAGAAGGGGTTAACTAGAATTGATTTTAGTTTTTCCTTTGACTTTATTATGAAGTGTTATTAAAAGTTGTTGTAATTTCAGGTGACAACTGTAATGGAGCAAAATGACAGCCCCCTCCAAAGGTGTCCAGTACAGAGCTGACCCCCCCTGGTGCCTCCCTGCCACCCACCACCACCACCACCACACCAGGGGAACGAGCTCCCCAGCCACCACTACCACCACCACACCAGGGGAACGAGCCCCCCAGCCACCCACTACCACCACCACCACACCAGGGGAACGAGCCCCCCAGCCACCCACTACCACCACCACCACACCAGGGGAACGAGCCCCACCAACACCACCAACACCACCACCACCACCACCACCACCACACCAGGGGAACGAGCCCCAGTCACAAGTTCTGCTGGGCCACCTAACTTCTCACAGGTACATTAACTAGAAAATTGTGGAAAGGATGTAGTTTCCGGGTGTACGGTTGTCATGTGCGCTCGCAGTTACGTTCCCGTCTATTTCGACGCTATATTTTCTGCTATTTGCCCCCTGTCATTACTACATGAATACTAGGTTAGGTTAGGTTGTTTGGTTAGGCTAATGTATTTTTATATCCAAAGGCAGTCAAAATAGACGGGAACATGATGGGAAAGGTCCGACGCCACTACGCGTAGTGTAAACAAAGCTGGCGGTACGCCCGCACTTAACGTTCTTGCCAAAATTGTTACAGTATCTTTTGCTGGGGATCCCAAATGGGCCTGGGTCTTTGGGTATTTATCCTGGATGACCTAGATGTGTGTGATTTTGTATTTTGTTTTGTTTTCCTGATATGTTGTGATGTCCCTATTCGGGCTATGTCTCGAGTCGGCCACCCCCATAAAAAAAAGGAAAACTGGGACAAGTGCCAGAGTATTATACATACATACATACATTTCCTCACTTTAATTTGTTTTATTCCTGAAAAACAAAAGTACTGTCAGTGGATCAACCTTTATTATGTTTCTCTTTATAATTTCTTACTATCATCCAATTTTTATTCTCAACTTGTTAATGAAGCATATACTGTATACTTAAGTACACTACAGTACCATAGTTTTCCCCAATTATTGAACAGCGTAAATGAAACAAATGAAATTATGTTGTAAAACTTGCAAAACAAACAAACCAAAACAGGAACAACACAATATATAGACAAAAGAACTTGTATCAAAATCTATAGATACATACATACATACATACATACATACATACATACATACATACATACATACATACATACTGTACATACATACTGTACATACATACTGTACATACAAGTTTAAAGACCGTTTTGTCCACAGAGAATGTGCTTACAGTCTCAAAATGTATCCATCTATCGATACAAATCACTATATGGAAATAACGCTTTAGTAAAATATAATTTTATATAAAAGAACACCAAACCACCACGGTAGAATGTACATCACTAATAATTATGAGTAAGTTAATCTGTTTCTCAAGCAAATTTATCGCACATACAGTATTGTATTCATATTTTTTCACCAACCAATTTTATTTCTAAACTCCATTAAATGAAATCAACAAATACATGTGGCACTCCAAGGACTCGAACCTAGGATTACTCACACCGAAATTCCGCGCACTAATGCATTACGCTATCACTCTCGTCATGTTCAAGGAATTAGTCAATTTGGGAAGTTCAGCACGTTCTGGTAAATGTTTTAATATTGTGCATAAATAAAGAAACTGCAATATATGACAAGATATTAACCCTTTCAGGTCCGGGGGTTGACGTTTATTTTCCGTTCTTTTATTTCATAGTTTGCTTGGGAAACAGATTAACTTGCTCATGTAGTAATGTACACCCTATGTGGTGGATTGTATTCTTTTATTTCATAAATGTCATTTTAGTAAGCGTTGTTTCCACATAGTGATTTTGATAATTTAATTTTACTATACTGTATATTGTCCTTGTCCCAGTTTTAGTTTGTTTAATTTGCAATTTTACATTTTAATTTTATAACATTTTTATTTTAGTAAGCGTTATTTCCACATAGCGATTTTGATAAGTTATTTTGCCTTTATATTGTCTTTGTCCAAGTTTTGGTTTGTTTAGTTTGCAAGTTTTACATTTTATTTAACAAATAAGCAAGTAAAAGGCGGGTGGACTTAAGAGCGTCTTGGCTAGTGTTGTTAAAGTTGGCGGACGTAACTTGTGCAAGTGACGCTGGGATTTGGGATTCACCTGAGTCACTCAGATTTCGCCTCCAAGCAAGAAACACCTTGACAATGGCAGTTTATATTATTATTATTAATATGTATGAGAGCGAGGTGGAGGGACAGAGAGGGAGAGGTAGACCGATAGAGAGGTGGAAGGATGGAGTGAGGAAGTATATGAACGAAGGCGGTGCTGGTTGGGGGGAGGGGCATCGACTGACTGGGGACAGGTGCATGGGGGCTGTGTTCGTTTGGGGATCACGGCGTCAGGCAATAGATAGATAGATAGATAGATTAATATTGTTTTTTTGTTTTTTTCTGGGTCTTCTCCTGGGTGACCTAGATGTGTGTGAATTTGTGTTTTGTTTTTGTGTGTTCGTTGTTTTCTGTTGTTTTCTGTTGTGTTTTGTGTTGTCCCTGTTCTTGCTCCGTCTTGAGTCCCCCCCCAAAAAAAAAATAAAAATAAAAATAGGAAAAGTGGGGATTGGACCTGAGTGAATAGCCTAGATAGATATAGATTTTTTTTTATTCCATTCACAGAAAGATGTATACAGTACTGTATAGGGCATACAGTACACCCTGATGGTCCATATCACATTCAAAATTCATTCACTTGTTTGTTTATGTTTTCTAGTTTGATGTTTTGAGTCTTCAATTATTTTTGCTCTCGTTTTCGGTGTATTTTCTGTCTTGATAGCGTAATGCATAAGTGCGCGGAATTTCGGTGTGAGTATCCTGGCTTTGAGTCCTTGGAGTGCCACATGTATTTGTTGCTTTCATTAATTGAGTTTAGAAGTAACGTTTGTTGGTGAGAAAATATGGTAAGATCCTGTGTAGCGGGAGGAACTGTTTTTCAGATGCCTATTTACTAAGAAACATTGAACAATATCTTTAACTTAACCTAACCAAAACCTAACCTAACCTAACCTAATATATTTGTGGATAATTTATGAATGTAAAATATAAAAATATATTGTAACATTATCAAATTATTGAGATATAAGTACAGGTCCTCCCGCTACACAGGATTATAACGAAAATATTAATTTTTGTCTGTCTTATTGTTCATGATTTAATCCACTTTTGGTTGGTATTTAGGGCAAAAATTGTCAAAATTAGGCAATATATTTTTTTTGAGGTGTCTACCATAAGCTATTTTTCCCATAAGGTATGTTTGTAGGAATAGGATTTACACCATACCCGAAAGAGGAGTTATGTCGGTCCGATCTTACTTTCAACCATCTAGACAATTTTACCAACACACCTAAACTTCGTTTGATGCGAAAATAGCCTCCCAAAAAGATACCCTGGGCGGGAGTTGGAACCCGGGACCCTTGGGCTACGAGACAGTCACCCTACCAGTTAGACCAATAAAGAGATCTTACTTGGCCTGTTCGGCTCAAGTATATTTCCGCATCTTGTTCAATTTAGGCTAATCTATTTTTACTGACTTTACATGTTGTTCCTAATACTGTACGTGGATTCCTAATACGTGCCGCCATGTGTCACCCATATAGGCGTGTATTAGGAGAACTGACTGTACATAAGCTAACCACATAATAACTTTTACAGATTGGTGTTGGGTTCCCTGATGTCAGAAGTATAGGACAAGCGTTGGAGGACCAGAGCAGGACACCTTCCACTACACGGGGCCATCGGATACAACTGTTTGACCAACAACAACAACAACACTGCCAAAATAATGTGAGTCTTTAAGAATTTAATCTATATTTTTACTGTTCTTTTGATGATAATGTATTGTTCATGTTTAATTCCTTGAACGTGACGATAGTGCGTTGTTATGTTTGCGATTAGTTTGCTTGGGAAACAGATTAACTTGCTTTTGCTTTTATCTTGTATTGTCCCTGTTTTGGTTTGTTTATTTTGCAAGTTTCATATTGTAATTGTAGTGATAGTGTATGCGGTACATTTATCCCTCCGTTATCGCGGGTTTTGTTATCGCGTTTGAGCATTGTCGCGTAGACCAAAAAACCCGATGCGTTGTTTCGACATCGTGAATTTTAGTTAATATATTTTGCTCGTCTATATACTGTATATTATCCTAGTGAATTTAGTTAATATATTTTGTTCGTCTATACTGTACAATATCCGGTTGCTGTATCTATCTATCTATTTATTTATTTATTTACTTTTTTTTTTTTTTTTTTTTTTTTTTGCAAGTTTTACATATTAATTACACTCCAACTGCGAAAAAGCAAGCCTGTCTGAGCCGGTACAATGTATGTCATAGAAAACGATGCTAAACAATGACATGTATGTATGTACACTCGGATACCATAGTCCCACTGTGAAATATGACGATAGTGCGTTGTTATATGTGCAATTAGTTTACTTGGGAAACAGATTAACTTGCGCATGTAGTGATGTACACCCAATGTGGGAGATTTTGTTCTTTTATTTATAAATCATTATTTTACTTAAGCGTTGTTTCCACATAGCGATTTTGATTAGTTGTTTTGTCTTTTTACTGTGTTCGTCAAAGTTTTGGTTTGTTTATTTTGCAAGTTTTGCATTCTAATTTATTGAGAACATACATACATACATAACATTTTAAGACTGAGTGTTCCACACATACGTGCAGTTTCTGTCCTAATGGCGGCGTTCCAGGCAACCCTGTTAAGGGCTACTTCTCTTGTCAAGTTTTTGGATTTGATATCGGCACGTATGGTCCGATCCCAGGTCTTCCTCGGTCCACTCCTTGGTGCAGCTCCCTCCACAATCACAGACCTGCATCTTTTTCACCCAATTTTGTTCATCCATTCTCTCCACATGTCCATACCATCCCAGTCTACTTGTATGCATCTCTTCGCTAATACTCTTTATACCTAAACGTCTCCTCATCTCAACATTTGTTATTCTATCCTGTAGCCTGGCCTGAGAAGCAATGTAATTATAAATGCATAAAGACAAACATATGGATCCACAAATTGTTATGAGTGGGCTATGGAGATTATGGTATCCGACTGTACAGTACTGTATATATTTTGAAAGTGTAATTTCCGATAAATCTAAATGCATTTTTCCACATATAGATTTTGTTTAGTGTGTTATCGTTTCGATATTTTTTTAACTGTCTTAATAGCGTAATGCATAAAT
The DNA here is from genome assembly GCA_032716605.1 of Paralithodes platypus. NCBI lineage: Eukaryota > Metazoa > Arthropoda > Malacostraca > Decapoda > Lithodidae > Paralithodes > Paralithodes platypus. Next base: position 29,756,641 of record CM064515.1, read on the forward strand.
GCGCGGAATTTCGGTGTGAGCATCCTAGGTTGGAGTCCTTGGCGTGCCACATGTATTTGTTGATTTCATTAATTGAGTTGGTTGGTGAAAAATATAAATGATTAGATTAGTTATTATGTATGTATTTATAATTTAAAATATTATTGTTTATTTAATATTGATTTAAAATACAGTACTTTAAATGTATGTAGAGTACAGTACAGTATATAATGAGGCACAGACCCCATAGCTGTGGGTGACCGACTCGAGACAGAGCCTGGTTAGTAATAGGACAAAACTAGAGTAATTACAACCAGCACTAATGGGGCTTGTCTGAACGTGACGATAGTGCGTTGTTATGTGTGCGATTAGTTTGCTTGGGAACCAGATTAACTTGCTCATGAGATTTCATAATTGTATTTTATTGAGCATTATTTCCACTTAGCAATTTTGATTAGTTCCTTTGCTTTTATCTTGTGTCGTCCCAGTTTTGGTTTGTTTATTTTGCAAGTTTTACAATTGAATTTGATAGCGTAATGCTTAGTGCGCGGAATTTTGGTGCGAGTACCCTAGGTTGGAGTCCTTGGAGTACCACATGTATTCATTACTTTCATTGATTTCATTACTTAAGTTTATTTGTAAATGTATTGGTGGGTTGGTGAAAACAAATATGAATTGTTCCCGCTGATGGTACATTGGTATCTGGCCATCCTGAATACTCCACTATTTCATGAGTTATACAAGGTCTTTTTCAAGCTGATTTTAATTTGGTATCTCGACATCCTGATTACTCGACTATTAGCAAGATTTTGTAGCGAACTAGTTTATTATTTTCTTTCATGATTTTATTTTGCTAAAGCATTTTTCCACATAGATTTTGTTTAGTGTGATGTTGTTTCGATAGTTTTTATTTTAATGAGTTCTTTATATTAATTTGAACATTAACTTTTGATCAATTTCAAGTTTTATGTTTTGATTAACTTGCTCATTGCTCATGTAGTAATGTCCACCCTATGTGCTGGATTGTGTTCTTGTATTTATAAATAATTATTATTTTGCTTAAGCATTGTTTCCACTGCGATTTTGATCAGTTTGTCTTTTTACTGTGTTTGTACAAGTTTTGGTTTGTGTATTTTGTAAGTTTTACATTATAATTCCACATAGCGATTTTGATTGGTTCTTTTTTTATGTCTGGTCCCAGTTTTGATTTGTTTATTTTGCAAGTTTAACATTTGAATTATGATAAGTTGTCCATAATATGATGCAGACACAACAGTATCATATTTTTCCATCAAGAATCGAGAAATCAAGCGCTAAATGATTCAATTTACCATCAGCTGGAAGAAAAGTAATTATATGTTTATTTTGAAAGTTTGACAAATTGTGTTTTACAATTGTGTTCTTTTATTTAACTGTCTTGATAGCGTAATAGTTAGTGCGGCGAATGTGGGTGTGAGTATCCTAGGTTCGAGTCCTTGGAGTACCACGTGTATTTGTCGATTTCATTAATTGAGTTTAGAAGTAAAGTTGATTGGTGAAAAACTATGAACAAATTTAATTATTTTATTTTGCTAAGGCGTTGTTTCCACATAGCAATTTTGATTAGTTCTTTTGCCTTTATATTGTCTTAGTCCCAGTTTTGGTTTGTTTAGTTTGCAAGTCACAATTTACTAGAATAACTTGGTCATGTAGTTGTTGTTCCCCAAGCTGCCTGGCCGAACAGCCCCAAGGCCCCGAGCAAGGCCAAGGCCATAACCGAGCGCCCCCACAGAACCCTCCCTGCCTACCACAATAAAGCCTGGGTGACCGAAGCCACTCCATGGCGGGGAGCTGAGGAGGGTGCGGAAACGCCCGGGAAACCAAAGCCCCACCCAGGGCCCTGTGCCCCTCAGCAATTATGAAGAGAAAGTTGAGGGGCAATGTAGTCATGTAGTAATGTACACCCTATGTGGTGGATTGTGTTCTTTTATTTCTAAATGTTATTTTGCTTAAACGTTGTTTCCACATTGCGATGTTTATAAGTTCTCTTGCCTTTATATTGTCTTTGTCCAAGTTTTGGTTTGTTTAGTTTGCAAGTTTTACATTTTAAATTATATTATTATTAGAAATGATTGTTTGATTGACTATATATATATATTGACTAACCTGCCTTCGGGTATTGTTATGCGTTACTAATTTATATATATTGACTAACCTGCCTTCGGGTATTTTTATAATGTGTTACTAACCGAGTGGTGACTGGCTGGGATATTTGGGCCTTCCCTACGACCTGTGCGGGTAGAGGCTTGACTTATCAGGTTGCGGAAGACCCATTTATTCCGACGAGATAAGCCTTTTTTACACCACCCCTTTCTCTCTCCCTGTGTCTTATTCTTCTTCTCTTCGCACTGGTGGAAAGGGAAATCGTGGCAGATGACCATGTCAACGATGGCTCCTTGAAACCTCCGAGGGTCCTTGAGATACAGCTAGAGCGGTGAGATTGGATACGACCCCGACTGGTGCACCCTTGCCACTGCGAGGTATTAGATAGCTGACAGGGACCACTTCCATTTAACCTTCTGTGTACCGGTGATGTACTTTTCTTCATATTCTGGAAGGTATTAGACGATTTTGGCAGAATATAATGTATTGGACGATTTTGTTGAGCTTGGGATGGATGTCTACCCATTAAAATGCTACAGACACTCAATTAATCGCAAGATCCAGGGTTCGAATCCCGAGTGGATTGTATGAGTTTTTTCTCAATTGGCTATACGTGCCGATCTCAAATCCAAGAACTTGACAAGTGAAGCAGCCCTTAACAGGGTTGCCTGCAACGCCGCCATTAGGACAAGAGACTGAAACTGCACTTATGTGTGGAACACTCAGTCTTAAAATTTTATGTATGTATGTATGTATGGCATGACTTGATTTAAATGGTCTCAATTAATCCTTTAAGCTATCATATATATCTTTCCTAAGCTGAAATCAAATGAAAAATATGTTGCCGGTACCGTATGGGTTTAGCTGTATAGGACGCCTCAGTGGTTGCATAGGGGATAGGTAATAGGGCTGGCTCTAGTGCCGGCTTAGCTATGTTCTAATATTTGTTGCCTTCTAGAGGACACCGACAGTCAAGCAAGACTCCCAACCAAAATTGACCTAGACATCCTTTGGAATTTCTCACTTCTGTGTTGATAGCGTAATGCATTAATGCGCGGAATTTTTGTGTGAGCATCCTAGGTTCGAGTCCTTGGAGTGCCACATGTATTTGTTGACTGTCGCTACTAATAGAAATTTTTAATCAGTTCAAAAAGTTCCTCCAGTAATTAAGAAGCTTGATAGTATCTACTTAAGTATTTATAGTATCACAGATCCTTCTTAAACTTCAAAATTGTTTCTAAATATAGATAGAAAATAATTATAGACCTAGAGATTACAGAATGGGTTAGGATGTTATAAAGTCCAAATGTCTGACTATCATAGAAGCACTACAAATACCACACGATGCAGGGTATGCTGTGAGGATCACAACAGGGGACACAGTACTGTAGTAAAAAAACACAAAATGAGAGAAGAAACCTCCGAGAAATGTGACAACTGCAAAGAAGGCTACTGGGCATGCTACCAAAATGTACGGAAAAACTCTTATCGTATTAAAAACCAAGAGAAACGGCAAATAATGTTCCTGTAACATTATTTGCTGGTTCTCGGGGTTTTTAATATGACTTAGAGTTTTTCCGCACATTTTGGTAGCATGCCCAGTAGCCTTCTTTGCAGTTGCCACATTTCTTGGAAGTTTCTTCTCTCATTTTGTGTTTGTTTACTACAGTACATTGTTCCCTGTTGTGATCCTCACAGCATACCCTGCATTGTGTGGTATTTGTAGTGCTTCTATGATAGTCGGACCTTTGGCCTTTATGACATCTTAACCCTTTCTGTAATCTGTAGGTCTATAATGATATTCTATCTATATTTTGACAATTTTTGTAAGTTTAAGAAGGATATGTGATACTAAAAATATTTAAATAGTTTGAAGCTTGTTAATTGCTGGAGGCCCTTTTTCAACTGATTAAAATAGTCTATTAGTAGCCACAGTAAAAGTTTAAGGCATGACACTGGTACTTACAATGCTATAGTCTATTTATTAAAAGTCGGCCAAAGCTCTTGAGTACTAGCCTCTAGACCTGATCACGTTCTAAGGAGATCTCCCAAGAAAAATTGACCTATGCAATGTTGGAAAGTTCTCACTGAGGCGCTATGACATGGAGTGCATAGTGCCTCGGTGAGAAGTTTCCCAACGCTGCATAGCTCAAATTTTCTTTCCTTAGAACGTGATCAGGTCTAGAGGTTAGTTTTCAAGAGGTTTGGCGTAGTTTTAACGAATACACTATAGCATTTCCAGTATTTATTATCATGGTTTAATGTTTTTAATGATTACACTTCATAAATTAGTGAACGAAATTCTCTCTGCTTCAAAATTGCTCACTTGACCCCTTCACCGCCATTGTTATTTTCATCGTATTCTGGATTTATGTACACTCGGTACAAAAAGTATCTGCACCCCTACGCTGATCATCAGGTGTATACAGCTCGATAGGGTTGGTACCTCTGCCTGCAACTATATCCGATCGTCTCTGACACATGGATATAGTTGCAGGCAGAGGTACCAACCCTATCGAGTTGTACACACCTGATGATCAGCGTAGGGGTGCAGATACTTTTTTGACCGAGTGTACATACATAAATTCAGAATACGATAAAAATAATAATGGCGGTGAAGGGGTTAAGTGAGGAATTTCTGTTTTGTGTATTATGTTTCATATTTTGTTTGCTAAATATTTTGTTCCACATACCTGTACCTGTACTGTATTGACTTTGATTAGTTGTTTTTTGTCTTTATATTGTGTCGTCCCAGTTTTGGATGATATTAAAATTGGCTACTGACTAACTTTAGGAATAAAATGCAAGTTGTTACATATATTTTGTTTTCTTTTCAGGTCAAGTGTTCCTATGATGTAGCATCTGTTGGCTGTTGCCGTGGTGGTATGGCTGCCTGGTCCCGGCCTCTACTGCTTTAAGAAATGTAAGTACTGTACTGTATATTCATAATCGTTTTGTTTTTGGTTGCTTAGTTTATCATAATGTATGTTCCATCAATTGCATCTATTCAATCAACTTCCAGTTACTTAAGCAGTTGACTTGTGTTGATGCTTTTAATAAATCAGTGAAGTCTCACTTATTTCTGAAGGCTTATGATACTGCGGATCATAGAGTTACTGTACTGATGACTATAAACATATATTTTTTGTTTGAAAAATTGAAGTTAATGCGAGCGCTCGTGAATCATCTTTGAGAATTGGCGCTCGTACAATACAGTACCAGCCTATTATTATTATTATCTACAGTTGTTGGCTTTGTTGTACTTTGTCGTGTACGGTGGCGCTAATACTGTAAGTCATGTCCCAGCTGTCATTACGTTTGGCTCGCTCTGTGCTGTATTAATGTCTTGTCAGATGTTGAATAGGGTGGGTAAGTGTAGGAACATGTTTGTATATATCACTCGATATGAAGCTTGGTGATACCAATTATTGATCAAAATATACTTGGTGCCGAGACATGACTTATTAGCACCACTGTACTTTGTCGTATACTATTATGCATTTCTATAGTTGGTGTTTACTTGTGAATATTTTGATTGTATTGTTCTTTGCTTGGGTACTTTATATATTGGTTAGACACATGGCTTGATTTGAGTAGTTTGCTTTGTCATTGGAACTCAATCCCAGAATCAGTATTTCCCTGTTCTTATGACTTGAATTGCTGTGTGTCCTGGCATTTTGGTTCGAACGTCCCTTGAATTTGGCCCTGTCACTTTCAACTCTGGGGGAAGACACTCGCTACAGGCAGTTTTGCTTTTTGTCTCCCTCACTCATATAGAAAACAAAAAAAATAGGTTTTGCTTGTGTATATATTTGATAAGCTCGTTTGCTTGAATAGTTTACTTGATATTTTCTCTACTTTTGAAATGCCTCCTGTTGTTGCTCCCTTTTCTTTGCTTGTCAGTTTGTTTTTATCAATTGTTTTGTTTGGATATTATGTTAGTTTCCTGAATGTTGCTTATCTTATATAGTTTGCTTAACCCCTTCATGATTGACACATCTTGACAGTAAATTGGCTATCATTGTGCATTGTTCTTGTCCGTTAACCCTTTGAGTACCAGAAGTAACTTGGCTTGCATTATTTTTGTCCGTTAACCCTTTGAGTACCAGCGATGTGTGCTAGATTTGTATTGTGGCTATATTTTGGTAGTTGTTGTTCCCCAAGCTGCCTGGCCGAACAACCCCAAGCAAGGCCAATTGAAAGGGTTGGTAGAGATATTATTGAAGCCTTATTTTTGGCTAGAGGTCCTTCCTAAGCTGAATAAAATAGTCTTGCTGTCGGATTATAAAAAGGACCTCTGGTATTGAATGAGTTGATGTAGCTTATTTTAATGAGAGTTGCTTATCTGTTATGCGAAGTGATTTGTTTATTTTGCAAGTTTAGGTTATTCGCTTTACCTCATTAAAAACAAAAATTAGGTTAGTCATTATTGTTTGTGCATTTATTTGTCTTGAGCATCGTCATTAGATACCTGTTGATGCTTGATTTCCCTTTAATTTTGTTGCACAAGCATAGCTTCCACAGTGTTAAGTTCTTTTGGTTTTGATATGTTGTATTTCTCGGTACCAATAATTGAAGACTTATTTGTATCAGTATATGCTCAGGCACATTCCTATTTAGGTATACTTGTATTAATCTTTACTCAGTTTAATATGAGACTCCATATTATTGGTAAATGTACACGGATGCCATAGTCTGTAAGCCACTCGGAAATTTATATTCTTGAGTCCATGATTATGAATCAGTCACTTGAACCAGTTGTCCATTGTATCCATGAAGTTTGGAATTTAAAGTTATTTCCATAGCAATTTTGATTAGTTCTATCTATCTATCTATTGCCTGACGCCGTGATCCCCGAAGGGGTGGCCACGAACGAACCGCCCCCATGCACCCCTCCCCCCAACCAGCACCGCCTTCGTTCATGTAGTTCCTTTGAGTCTTTATCTTGGTGTAGTCAAAGTTTTAAATTATAATTTGGCAAAGCCAAATGTTACAAGGTTTATTGAGAAACAAGTATACCAGGTCAATTTTATTAGACAGAAATACCAATAAGTTTTAAAGGTTTTTGTTCATTCATAAAAAAATATCCAGCACCCAAAGAAATTACAGTAAAACCTTTCAGTTTCCCAAGTTATTTTGCACTTATCGTCTTTGGAAGTTTTTAATTTGTCATGTCCAATGACTTTAGTCAATGCTGCTTTAAGTTAGGATTGAGTTGTATAATAAATTGAAAGTATATAATTGTCACCGATGCTTTAAAAATCTATAATTGTGATATTACTAAAGTATTGAAAGTGATCTATTTAAAAATGGCAGACTATAGTAGTTGATAATCCCAAAGCCTAATGTTTGTATAAGTGATGAAACTAGTTACTAGAAGTACATTAAGTGAAATATAAGTCTTGTAATATTTGAAAATATAGTAAAAGTTTTGAATACCATATCTTTTTTTTTATTATAATAAATGTAATAGGATACAGTTCACCTTAGGTTCATACCAAAGGCTGGACTCTGAATATTTAAATCCCATTCAGTAAGAGTATTTTGTTATAGTAGTAAAAATAAAATCACAATTTGCAAAATTTTGCCAGTCCGAGCTCCGAACATATCAGAACTGTGGACATACAAAATTGTCCAAACCACCAAATTTTTTCAAAGTTGGACTTAAGAAAAAATTTCATTAGTTTTGACTTTGGAAAATTCAGTTCAGATATGTTCAGCAAATTTTTCAAAGTGAAACTTAAAAACATTTCAGTGGTGTAAACTTTTTACACCACTGAAATTTTGCTAAGTTCCACTAGACTTGATAAATTTCAGTAACCCCAGAAATTTGCAAAATCCAGCCTCATAGGCTGGACTTAGCAAAATTCTGGGGGAAATCAGTCAAAAGTCTGGGAGGAAACCAAAACTGTTCTATCTTAATTCTTTATGGAAATCGGTTCTACTTCACCATCCAAGATAGGCCCAGCAACTATCTTAATTCTTTATGGAAATCGGTTCTACTTCACCATCCAAGATAGGCCCAGCAACTCTGTGCATTTCAAACCTCACATAGCCAGTCTTGTCATTGCCTCAATTAACCCTTTCAGTGTCACTACTCATTCTGGCTAACCTCAAAAGATTTTAGTCAGCTTAGGAAAGAGGTCCTTTCTAAGCTGATTAAAATAATCTGAGGCTAGCCAGAAATAGTGACCGTACTAAAAGGGTTAATTAGAGCTCATGACAAGCATGGGCTATGGAGGTTAAGTTTGAAATGCACTAACACATGCAACCCAGAAATAACAGTACACAACCAAAGACGGTCACATAAACAGTACTTGCCATCTTAACAGACTTTAAGACCAGACAAATAATGAGGGCTCTGAACTTTATCATTATGCTTCTAGAACATTCAACCACATTACTTAAAAGAACTTTGCTTTAGCACTTTCAGTAATGATGTTTGAACATATCCAGAGTTCATAAGGATCCTTTGGTTGTCAAACTGTTCATTCTAGGTTGCTAAACTTTATATCAAGTGTTGCAGTATATAAATATGGTCAACTATCACATAACAGCCAAATAAACTTTTAATGATTTATAAAATCAGTCTATAAACAAATCTTAGTAAAATATCTGTATATGGTAACAAATTTATTACTTTCATTATGCACGTTATTTATGAAAATAATATTACTTTCTTTGAATGTTAAGTGATATTTTCACTTACCATGCAAACAAAGTATGTATTTTCATAAATGGCATATGCATCGTAAAATATATTTTTACCAATTTAAATACTTTACATCAAACAGCTATTTTTAAATCTTTAAGGTATTTTTTCAGTCAGTGATAGACAAAACTATATTTAAATATGCAAACTCAAGATATAGTTTTAAACCTACATAAATGCAGCCAAACCATTGCTTACATGATACAGTACACTCTTAAGCAAAAATAAGTACACCAATGGAATCATGAACCTTTAACCCTCATAAAAGTCATGCTGGCTGAGAAATTGTATGCACTTCAGGAAAACCTCTAGGAATAATAAAGTATTAGACCCACAGATCCTTCCAAAGCTTAATAAAATCATCCAATAGCCAGAATTAACAAGTCATGCTGGCTAAGAGAAATTCTATGCACTTAAGGAATAATTAAGAGCATAAATGCCAAAACAATTCCAAAGAAACATAAAATAATCAAATATCCAGAATTAACTTACTCATATTTATCAAGGGGCTGATAATCACTCGGTAATTATAGCAGTAAATATATAAAGGCCAAAATTCTAAACAAATTCAAATATGATGCACTTTGGGAATATTGGCTAGCATTCAATTATATTCACCTTAGGAAGTACCAGATCAATCTCAAGGGTTAATACATTACTATTACCCCTCTCATTGCTAGTCTTCCTAAGCTGCATATAATAGTCAGGTAACCAAAATTAACTTAGTGATTCATATTCCTCAATGGGTTAACTAAAAAGGCTAAAGTAAATAAACTATTACCACACCTATTTCCTGGTAAACTCTTCCCAAGTAATACAAATTGCACAAAGTGATTACCCATTATTAATCTTAGTGGCAAAGATATCTGGCTTAATTATAATAGAAGTCTTTTATAATTGCCCAATATTCTTTACCATTAAAATCAATAAACAGGAATCGAGCATGGGATTTTCATAATTTGGGAAGAGTCCGCCAGGGAATAGGATAGAAAACTTTCAGCCAATTTCTTCTAGCCTTTTAGAGTTTCAAGAAAAGGTTGGCCTATCATATTAAAATACAGAACCAGATTTGTAAGCAGTCCAGTTTCTTCAAAAATCAAGGGACATTTAATATATATCAAAATGCAAAAGTACATTTCCATAAATATTTAATCTCACTTAGATTTCAGTGGGCATATTCTATTAATATAACTAGTTTACAACACTGCATACAAATCTTATGCTGTACCCTTAATTACTTTTTCTCGAATAGGTTCAATAGATTCCATAGCATGTACTTATTTATGGCTAAAGAGTATCTCAACGGAATAAATTTTAGAATGTGCAAACTTTTAGTGATGTCAAGTAGACAGTCCTTGACAACATCTAAAGTATATGGAATAAAATAATTTCTACTTTATATATTTTAATTTTTGTATATTTATTAAAGATTATTTTAAGTATCAATTTGTTTAAGTCCCCAATCATCAGGACACTCACCCTACCCAAGCTCTTGAGCAAGGAGTGTATGGTGGTGAAAACAATAATTTTGAAAGTATATATAATTTTCCTCTTAAATATACCAGGACTTATATTTTCAGAGGAAATTACATTGCCTTCATAAATCAATACTGAATTAGTCTTCAAACATACCAAATAATGCACATTCTAAAACATCATTCCATTAAAGATTTCATTACTGTATTATGCAGTTGTAGAAAAATATGCATAACTTCTATATCCAGTATTAATAAAGACAACTTTGAGTCAACATTATAGAAAAATTACAACTTTTAAATATTGAAAATTTTCTAGTAAGCCTATTTTATTTTTTTAGGAAAATTGCGATTGGGCCTGAGTATATAGATATAATTTTTCCTGCCGTCTCAAGTTGGCCAACCCCACCTATGGGGTATGTGCCGGAGTATATAAATAAATACCTAATTTCATTACTTTAAATTTTCAGTCTTTGGACAAATCCTCAAATATTCCAAAAATGATTTTATATAAATGTTAAACTCCCTGTGCAGGCTCCGTCTCAAGTCGGCAAACCCAAACTATGGGGTATATACACCAGAGTATAGATTTAATTACTTTAATTTCAAAGTCTATTTTGCAAGCAATATTTTGGTATTAATTTCTTTCTATTGAAGTCTCAAGTTGTCAATATTAAAACTCAATCAGAATAATTATGAATCATCTACAACTGCATCTCAAAAAGTAAACTTTAATCATCTATACAAACAGAACTTGCACCTTAAACTTTCAGTATACAATTACTTCCTTTATTCTGGCTAATGATTTATTTATTCAGCTTAGGTAGGGCCTGTGAGTCAGGTTGATCTAGTCATTGCCCTTTACACTCTCAAAGGTCCCTCTTAAACTGTTCAAATTTGTCAAAAAGCCAGAATATGGAAAAATATATTGCATTCCAAAAGAATTAATACACCATGGGTTAGTGAAATTTTTAGCTCTATGTTAAACAGACAAATAAATACATAAATCATAAATATAACAAATAAGCCCTTTACAAATGTAATTATTTTATAAAACTATGTATGAACTAAACTTATAACAATCCTACTAATCATTCAATAAAACTATGAACTAACTAAAAGCCTATTAATTATACCTAATGTAGTAATAATTCTATAAAACTATTAATTATACCTATAACTAAAATCTAACTTTCATACTTTACTATAGACCAAGGCATCACTATCTCCATCAGTCTTCCCTGGTACCATAAAAGATAATCCTTATTACCATATATAGGTACAGTACTGTATTAATAACTACTCTTCTCAAGCTATAACCAAGTTTGAGCCATAAGCAAAAATAACAAATGTAACCTTCCAATTCAAAGTATTTTAAAGATTATACCATAAAATTTATAACTATTTTTCAATCCTCACTCCTAAATACAGCTATATATATCCATATATATTCCCAATGACCAATTAGAGTTTACGGAAATCTACAATAATCTGCTCAAAAATTTACTTTCAGATAACTGTTACTGTACTAGAGAGTAATAAAGCTAATATTTCTAGCATTTGGGAAGTCAGCCAGGGTATCTTATTTTATAGGCAAATTCCTCAGAGCAACAGTCACATTTTCAGCCCCATTATATAGAATACACTATTCTTAGACTTCGCTGGACTTTATATAAATGACAAAGTTACTTTCTTCAGGCTAACATTTGCTATTGAATTCTTAGCCTTCCAGCCTATTAAACTAATTTTCAGAATGTATAGAGACCATTAATCCACTTTACTCAGCTTAGGAAGGATCTAAAGTTATAACTGTACAATTAAGGTTTGCTTCCATTCCCGTAGTATTTTTTAATTATTTCAGGTAATTTACTCATTACACCACTAGGTAAATCTTTACTTATACATTTAATTTATAATTTAAAAGTTCTATACCAACACTTCACTTAGGGATACTGCATATTCTTGAAGAGAGTACCGGATCAAATTAACAAATTTTACTGCAAACTTATTTCAGTTATTTGCCATTAGTCTCGCAAACTAGAATGGAGTTCCACTTACGCCAACATTATTTGATCTTACTTTATTGCTAATTGCTATTTTGACAAGTACTTGGTCTTTATATAGTCATTTGTGTTCTTTTTTCTTTTGCAAGTTTGACATTCAAATTTCTAACTAAGCTGCCAGACTAATTACAAAAACATTAAAGACTACAGTATATAGAACCAATCATTATCACATCTTTTACCAAACTTATTCCTACCATATTTTACTATTTATAACTAGTCACTACTACAACTAGGTACTTCGATTTTCAGCCTAACCTATCCATTGAACAATACAGCATATCAAAATGTATAAAGGGCTTATATGGTATAGATACAATTCACATCTCATATCTTTCTTTTACCAATGAACAAAAAATGTCAAAAACTTACAATAGTGCATTAAAATTAGTCGGTAAAATAAATTAGGTTAAAGCTTGGATACTGCAGGTAAATTAATTTCCTTAACTTAGGAGAGTTAACGAAAACTAACCAGTAACCAAAGCTCTCTCATTCACTTTTACCTTGCCAAGTTCGGTTTGTATAAATTTACTCCGTTAGCAATGTTTACAGAACCCTTACAAACTTAAAATATTTCCAAAACACCAGGATGGAAATTCTTTTAACTTAATAAACCCCTTCAGGATTAGGAAGCGCTCAGTTTATTCGATCATTAAATGCTTTTATTCACCTTAGGAAGGATCTATGGATTCATATTTTTTCACCAACCAACTTTACTTCTAAACTCAATGAAAAATACATGGGACACTCCAAGGACTCTAACCAAGGATATTACTAAAGTAAATTTAATTAAAAATACTGTACATGTGGCACTCCAAGGACTGAACCTAGGAGACAGAAATTCTGCAAATTTATGTATTACGCTATAAAGACCGTTACAGAATTATGCACAAGGCTAAGATATATTGGGTAGATTTGAGTTGCCAAAGACCTTCCTAAAACACAGAAATTATATAAAGATCGAATAAACTTTATGCGCATCTTAATACCGAGGGAGCCAAGACTCTCCAAACATTGCTTCCGAAGGAATATAAATGATACCAGTGGAACAATTAATACCCCGAAGCCAAGCCTACATAAACAAACTCTCGCTCTCTCCGTTCATCCCTATATCCCGGGCACCTCGGGGGCAGGACCTGACGTTCGGAATCGCTACTTATTGACAACCTTGTTGCGTACTAGCAGGAGACCGTTATGAATGACCGTACTAGTTTTCAGGCTGCAGTCGTGGGCCCGGAATATACTCAAAAAACAAATAAAATAAAAGTTCTACAGCTAAAAACATTAAATTTAAAGTTACCCTTCCTAGCATAATCCCACCCCCTATCTTCCAGAATATACTAACAAAACAATACAAATAAAAGTAATAAATCTAATAATTACCACCCCATTTAAATAAAAGTTATAAATCTAATAAGTAACACTCCATTCTTATCAATTACAAACTCAAATTTACTTTAATAAACTGATGAAAGCATATGGTCTTCCCGGGATTCGAACCCGGGACACCACAACCAGAATTTAATAAACTAATGGCATCATATGATCCTCCCGGGACACCACACCCAGAACATAAGCACCTTAAGCCATTACACCAACAACTTTACTTCTAAACTCAATGAAATCAACAAATACATGTGGCACTCCAAGGACTCTAACCTAGGATAGTCACACCAAAATTATACTTTAATTTTGAAGTTAATCCACCCACCCAAACCTATTCTCCCCCGCCAGAGAGATATGCTCCGCGGTTCCAATATTCAATAGGTGAACTAACTTACTGCATTCAATCCCCATTTCAGGGTAGCAGTACTGTACAAGGGGCAGATCCCTTCTAGCACTCCTCCATTCACATTCTGGATTAGTAGATAGGTTACAGGATTCAATTTTTGGCAAGATTCGGATATCTAAAATAACTTCAATTTTACTTTCATCACAGCTACCCTTAGACAGTTTTATTAAGCTTAGGAAACATCAGTACGAATCAAATAAGCTTTGATGCCATAGAGCCTTCATAAACTGAATAAAATTGAAGGAAAACTACAATAAAGCAGGAATTACAGTCTGGATTTAAATTTAGTGAACTCTTTTCTATAAATTTCCGATAACCATTCACTGAAGTCCCCGATCATTAGGGCACCCACCCTAACCCAGCTATACGTCAGCAGGGAGTACATAGTGGTCAAAACTGCATCAAATATAATACTTAGCCATTTTGATTAGTGGTCTGGTCTTTTTACTGCGTTCCTTAAGTAGTTGGTTTATTTTGCAAGTTTTACATTATAATTTAAGTTAAAAAGATAGTTCAACTTTCTTACATTTGCCCCATTTGTGTGGCATTTTTAGAACTTTTTATGTAATTTAGAAGAAATTGGCCTTTGGCCGAGCCATTTTTCTACCGAAAAAGCCACCAATTTATGTTGTGTCTTTAGTATTTATTTAAACCTTTGAGGTCAAAGGAATTTTTATTAATTTATATTTTTTCATCAAAACTTTACTTCTAAACTCAATGAAATTAACAAATGCAAGATACTCTCCAAGGACTCTAACCTAGGATACTCACACCAATATTCAGCACATTTATGCATAATGCTATCAAGACAATTAACATGAAAGGTCATGGTTTAAGTATTACGCTATCAAATCATGCCAAAATATTAAAATCCTTCGTAACCGTACCTATTCTTCCATCATTATCACACCGTTAATAAAGTATCCTAATTGTCCACCGGTATATAATTTTTTAAAGTTTACCTTGTAAGCATATAATTTGGGTACATTCATGTTTATAGAGGATATATCACGTTAGGCTAGATTTAGAGGTTGTAATAAAAATGGGGGAGGGGGGATTCAGGGCGCTACAGGACCGACAGTCACTTTCAAAGTTAATACTAATATTCGCCGCGCTCCCTTCAAGGTCCAGTACTAACGGCTCATACTTTCTCGAACATTTTACTGATGAATAGGCTGTCGGCATAGGCCCAGAATACTAAAAATAAATTACAGTACGCTGTCAATACTCATATCCGCCGCGCTCCCTTCAAGGTCCGGTACTAACGGCGGATAATTTCTCGAACATGTACAGTCTTTATAGGCACAGTTATGTAGAGCAGATTAACCAGACCACTGAGCTCCATACGGAACTCTCATAGGTCTGGCACAGTATATACTAAATTATTATAGTATGGAAAATTTTCTATCAAAATATGTACGAATGGTACTTTTTAAGCTTGATTGAAGTATAGAGCAAACTACATTTTTTCTATCTTTTTTTTTTTTTTTGTAAAGTTGGATTGAAAGTCTAGATCAAACCAAGACATTTTTCTATTGAAAAATGCACAAAGTGCTTTATTTTAAGCTTGATTGAGGTCTAGAGAGCAAACCAAGTAATACAAAATAAATAAGCAATTCTATACGCCGCTCTATAGATAATATTTCTTATATTTTACTTTAAGCCCTGGGAGTCTTTTTCTAGACTCGGTGGTCTGGTTAAACAAACTTAATTCATTTTAGCAAGCGTTTTCGCCACAGCGATTTTGAAGTTATTTTGACTTTATATAGACTGTCAAAGTTTTGGTTCGTTTAGTTTGCAAGTTTTACATTTTAATAAGCAAATAAATAAGCCGTTGTATAGATATTAATAATAAATACAATGGGGAAGGTGACCGAGTATATAGATATAGATTAAGTACTGTGGGACCAGGTATTACTTTTAACTGTTCATTTGCTAATGCGATGGCCAAGATTTAGGGAACCGATTGTAAAAGAAATACAGTATATTCTAATTCAGTGCACGCTCATTTTATTTAATTATTTTATAGCTTCGTAGTTTTAAGTTTAATTTCAGATAAATGTTAATGAGTTTTACCACATACAGTATATAAAGTGGAGTTTCTATTATTTTAAATTTTAAACTTATATTAACCCTCTCCGACATATGACGCAATTTTGAGCCTATTAGGGATACTTTAAAGCCTTGGTTACCATCAGGGGTATTTAGAAACCTTTAGTTTAGTTACTTCAACCTCTGCAGTTGTCTTTGAGTTAGCTGTGGGCAGAAAACTAATTTTAGAGGTAAATTATAACAGTGAGAGAACTCCATTTCTTATTGCTAATCTGGCAACCTCTGCATCATACGAGTCTGAAGGGGTTAATTTGAACAGTAACTTTTAGTTACTTTTAAAGTTTTATATATAAAATTTATTGCTAATGCAATACCGAAGATTTAAAAGGAACATTGTAATTCAGTCCAGTAATTTTAATTCACATTAGAAGTTTGTGGTTTTCAAAGTTTAAATTCCGATCACATTACATTAATTTTGACACATTTGTTAGTGCGCTTCAGTTTTAGATTTTAAGTTACTTTTATTAATATGAACAGTACTTAGTTTCAAAGTTAGGCTATATATTTTAATTGCTGTACAAAGTATCCATACTTCAAAAGTTTGCTGGATTGCCCACTTTAGATAGATTAATTATATAGTCTCTTTTACTTTGCCAGAAACAAGTCCAATTCTATACAACACTAATCCCCAATTTTAATATTACTTTAGTGAACATTTACTCTTAATTTCATAATTAATTTATAGTTTTAATTTTCCATTCAGCGTGATTTCTATAGCGATTTCTATTACTCATTTTGACTAATTTGAATTTGTCCCAGTTTTAGTTTGATTATTTTTAAAATTAATTATCTATATATTTATCTATACAGTATTAATACTTAGTTTATTAAGGGGGGGGGGGGGGGGGAGCGGATCATTCTTAACCAACATAGTCAAGACTAATTTCAACAAGGGACTTTAATTTACAACCAACAAATCTAACATAACAAATATATCCTATCTAACTTCACGAACCTTCTTGAACAGAAGCGATGTGTGTGGAGAGTTGAAGTAGAGGATTGAAGATAGACGATTGGAGATCCTAGCGACGTAAATCTTCAGACTTTTAGCTTGAAATAATCTTGAGACGAGCTTGAAATAATCTTGAGACGTTGGGAAGGTCTTGGTCGGCTGTAAGATCCTTGTGCTGTAAAGCATAGACAAAGGTTAGTGGATTCCATGGTATACAGATGTGGATATACAGTACATTCATTAAATTTTAAGACCGAATGCTCCACACATACGTGCAGTGTCCTAATGGCGGCGTTCCAGGCAACCCTGTTAAGGGCTGCTCCACTTTTCAATTTTTTGTATTTGAGATCGGCACTTATACTGTAGTCTGATCACAACTTGGTTTTAAAATAATAATTTCCGGTCAATTTAAATGCAGGTTTTTCACTTATTTTGTTTAGGGCGTTTCGATAATTATTAATTTTAAAGTCTTAAAATTAAACAGACCTCAAAAGTTACCGTTTAAATTAAAGAAAAAACATTCCTACCCAAAGCTTTTTACCTGTACTCTAAAATAATTATTTTCATTAAAAGTGACTTAATTCTTTACCATCGACATCTATACCTCCAAAACAAGAAGTCAAATTATACCGGTAGCTATAATAACCCATTATTATGTTACTATGCAGAACATCTTGAACATTAACATCTATAATTATAGGCTACTATTTGGAAACTATCAGTCAGGGAATGGGTAGAAATTTAAAGCTTATTTGCTCTAGCCCTTTTTGAATTAACAGCACTAGAACTCAATAAAACTAAAATAAATATACAATAGATAGAAGGGGCATAGTACAGTAACTAGATAGATAAAACAATTTCTAGCATACCTATAATAAACCGGGTACCGGTATATATTATTATTAGAAGACTAAATACTATCTACTGAACTGTCAAAAAGTAAAATCCCAGCTTAAGAATTTAGACTCTTTTCTCCCTCATGAAAAGCCCCATTATTTTGGCAATTTTAAGACCTTTTACCCCATAGTCAATATTACGACTCATTGTGCCATTTAGCCACCTTCCCTGTCGGCCAATAGGGACTTTCAGGGGGAACCGGCCATATATACATAGAAACATTTTAAAAACAAATTTTACGAGGAGTCTTAGGGTGGATTTTGAAGTTTCAAGGTCTAGGGAGCAAACTATATATTTTCTTAAAGTAGGCTATACAAAAATATAAAAAAGTATTAAATTATCATACAGTACTTTCTAAAACAAAACTAAAACTGGGACAAAGACAATATAAAGGCAAAAGAGCTGCTCAAAATCGCTACCAGTATGGGATAATTACTCTTTTAACCCTCTCCGACATCAGACGCGATTTTGAGCCTATTAGGGATACTTTAAAGCCTTTGTTACCATCAGGGGTATTTAGAAACTTTTAGTTTAGTTACTTCAACCTCTGTAGTTGTCTGAGTTAGCTGTGGCCAGAAAACTAATTTTGGAGAGGTAATTATAAGAGCGAGAGAACCATTTCTTATTGCTAATCTGGCAACCTCTGCATCATACGAGTCTGAAGGGGTTAATCAACATTTAAAACTACGATTAAGCCAAATATTAATCAAACTTTAATAATTTTACTGAAACTTTCTATTTTACATTAAACAATACAACTAAATTTACAATACAGTTTGTACAGTTGCCCAAATAACTTCTGGTCCTATGTGATCTATAACATTTAAATTTTATGTGCACATTAAGATTTATTATGCAATACAGTAGTTAACTCTGAAAATTACTCTACTCATTATTCATATTTTTTCACCAACCAACTTGTGGCACTCCAAGGATTCTAACCTAGGATACCCTCACCAAAATTCCGCTATGAAGATGAATACTCAACCGATATCTTTATTAACTTCACGCAAACACCAAACGCTTCCCAAAGAAATCTAACCCTGTGATCCACCAGGATTCGAACCTGGGCTATAATGAGGAACATAACTTATGTGGCCAACTGAATAAGGATCACCAAAGTTAACCCTCTCAGACATAAGACGCAATTTTGAGCCTATTGGAGACACTTTAAATAAAGCCGTTGTGACCATCAGGGGTATTTAGAAACCTTTAGTTTAGTTACTTCAACCTCTGCAGTTGTCTTTGGGTTAGCTGTGGCCAGAAAACTAATTTTGGAATGTTAATTATAAGAGTGAGAGAACTCCATTTCTTATTGCTAATCTGGCAACCTCTGCATCATATGTGTGAAAGGGTTAAAATACCAAACCTATCAAAATACTAACCGATTACTTGTCTTGTAGAGCGGTAAATCAAGGGGTCCACAGAGTCTGAATACCATGCATTCCCTACGCCGTATCCAAAACAAAGAGGCTCCTTCCGTAACACCACCACCATTCCAGACGATCCATACACAACAAGTCAGGCCACAACGCTCCTTCAGTCAGGCACCAACGATCTGCCTCTTGTCAATTTAATATAAGATTGCCAAGGTCACCATACTCTGCAAGAAGAGTAACAATAATTAAGTTACTTCCAAGGATTATGGCATTTAGATTTATATTTTAAAATTTAAAACTTTCAAAATAAACTAATCAAAACTTATACCAACACATCAAAAAGACAAAACTAATCAAAATCGCTACGTGCAAACTACTTAAAATAATAATTTATAAATATGAGGAATAAGACTTATGCACAGTTTTGCAGATCGCTTACTTTTTTTTTATCCATTTGGTCTACTTTTAAAGTACTGTACTGCTCAACATTATGGAATTTCGTATGCCAAGCTTTTACCGTGTATTATATATACCTATTCAGGCATTTTTAGCCACATTTCTTTACCACAAACTTCCAAAACTCAAAAATTGGTTAAACTTAAAACAAACACCTCAACATACTAACCAAATATTAGTCTTTTAGAGTGGTTCAACGGAAACGTTAGTCGCTATCACCAACGCTCCATCAGGCCAGAACTGCGTCCACCAGGCCACAACTCTGCATCTACCACAACACTGCATCCACCACCAGGCCAAAAACCCTGCGTCCACCACACCACCATCGGGCCACAACTGCGTCCACCACACACCAGGCCACAACTTTGCATCCACCACCAGGCCAAAACTCTGCATCCACCACACCATCAGGCCACAACTGCATCCACCACATAACCCTTTGTCTTCCACCACACTACACCAGGCCACAACTCTGCGTCCACCACACCATTAGGCCACAACTGCGTCCACCACCACTATCAGGCCACAACTACGTCCACCACACAACACTGCATCGTCCACCACGCTACACCAGGCCACAACTGCAGTCTACCACCACTGCATCCACCACACTAGACCAGGCCACAAATCTGCATCCACCACACTACACCAGGCCACAACTGCGTCCACCACACAACACTGCATCGTCTACCACCACTGCATCCATCACACACCAGGCCAAAACACTGCATCCACCACCATGCCAAAACTCAGCATCCACCACACAATATTTTTTTCTTTTCTAGACTTCCTTATCCCTAATCAGAATTTACAACTTTCAAAATAAAGAAAACTTTGACGAACTCTGTAAAATAAGAAAACTTTATCAAAATATTGTAATGTTTAAACTATAATATTTAGCTCTATTAGTTTAGAGATTTAAAAGTATCTGCCCCAGAACTACGGCGACTTTGAGAACTTTTGTGCAATAGCGACTCCAATTTAGGAGGAACCTGCCCTAAGATGGGGCATTTTTCTAATGAAAGTTGCACAAGTTCACCTCTAAGGGAGTCTTTGGAGAATTTTTAAAGCTTTATGGAGAGTTAGCAAAGAAAAATAAAGAACATTTATATACACAGAAATATCAGTTTTTTCAACTGAATGTGGAAAATTACAAATTGACAACTTACAACTTGAGGGCAGAGTCAGATGTAGGGCAGATTCAGACACAGGGGCAGAGTCCATCAACACAAGTCTCGGCCAACACACCACCGGAGAAGAGCCGACCGACAGGATCGGTACATTGAGGGGATTCATTCGTGGCCACCACCTGGTGGAATCTGGCAATAGATAGAAGTGGCGCACTTAAGTTGTTCCCCACACAAACTTTTCAATAAAAATAGAAACTAATTTTATAAAAAATGTGGAATGGGCCGGAGTAAATAGAACAGACCCCAAATATTATTCAAGCAGACTTAAAAAATAATAAGAATTGAGGCGCCCCGATACTCTTATATGTCCGGGTTTTAAGCGACCAGAATAGGTTAATTGCATTGTATACCACCTGTACCTTCCATTAAGTTTTATGTGGCAGATGCGTAACAAGCAATACTGTATAATTTGTATATATATATAAAGGTTGGCTAAGGGTTAGACTTTTATCCTACATACTACAGATACATGGTAAGACTAAATGTTAACCAATGTTAGTCTTTTCACACACACTACAGCCACATGTACTGGATACTAAAGATTATGTACCAGCTGATAAGGAAGTTAGTTTAGTATCCCATGTACGGTACCGGTACACAGGATATTTACTAGCTGGTAGGTAAGGGTTACTTTTGTATCCAACTTGCTGTACTAAAGTTCATTCCAGCCGACTAATTTGTTTTCAAAGTTTAATTTTCGATAAATTTAAATTAATTTTTCCAAATTATGTTTAGTGTGTTTGTTAATATTTTTTTAATCTTTAGTTATTGATTTGAACAGCAACTTTTGAGTGTTTTAAAGTTTCATATTTTAATTACAATCTTAACCCTTTCACGCACATATGACGCAGAGGTTGCCAGATTAGAAATAAGTCTCATTCTTATAATTAACTCTAAAATTAGTTTTCTGCCCACAGCCAACTCAAAAACAACTGCAGAAGTTGAAGTAACCATACTAAAGGTTTCTAAATACCCCTGATGGTAACAAAGGCTTTAAAGTATCGCCAATAGGCTCAAAATTGCGTCATATGTCAGTTAAATACTTTGCTATTATGAAGATTTGTTCAATTAAATCATGAAAACTATGCAAGATCATATTTATCCATTAATTAAGTACTGTACAGTATCAAAATTATCTACGAAAGGATTATATTTGCCGTCAGCTGAACAGAAACTATAGCTCTAAGTTGGTTAGGTTAATGCCTTTCATATACATACTATATCTTAATATGCATCTACATTCTCAAACTTTGACAGGTAGTAAACAATGCAACTAATCCATTAAGAGTGTGCAGATGAGACAGCACACTCTTGTGCCGACGTATTTGAGCTGTTCATGACCTAAAAGATTATATTTTACCAATGAAAAAAGTAAAACTTATCCATAGTGCCATTATCAAAAAGGTATTAACCTGTTACAACAATAAAACAAGTGGGGAAGGGGTAAAAATCGGCGATACAGGCCGGGAGTTACCCAATGGCTAGGCTCTCCCATACTGTACACCTCTAAAGAGCTGTCAAAAAATCGATTGGCTCTCTTGCACTCGCATAGATAACAGTGATGACCTAGATAGCTAAATATTTTACCAATAGACCACAGGAAATATGAAAAATACAGGGAAAATAGGTGATAACTGAAAAACTAGCATAAAATGGGGAAGGAGGGGAGGTGGAGGAGTGATATTTGAGCATGGCACCACAGCTAAAAATCTCATTTTTTTTTCAGTGTTTTAAATTGATTTTTTTCCTACTCATTCTTCCTGCAGTTCCGGGTTAAGATAGATACTAAAAATTTTATCCAATGAAAAAAGTAAAAATTATACATTTTTTTGGGGTTTTTTTTTTTTTTTTTTTAGGCTCTAATATACTGTACACAAACTAACCTAACCTAACCTAATAGCGCACCAAAATACGGTTTTCAAAAAAAATGGTTTAGGTTCCAGAAAAGTTAGCGTTTTTAGGTTGGGTTAGGAATGTAAACCAAAAAAATAAATAAATAAAAAAAAAGCTTAAAAAATGGTCCTACAGAGCCCCCCGAAAACATTTTCCGGTGGCAATTATCCCAAAAAAAAGTATGTTATAGCAATGAAGTTTTCAACATCAGAATGGTTTGGATAGGAACCCATACAAATCTGAGCCCTTGAGAAATGAGGTTACGGTCGATGCCAGCGTCGCTGGGGCTGTGGTTTATGAGCATATAGATATAGCCTAGATAGCATAAATATTTTACCAATGACAAAAAGTTGAAAAATACAGTTTGTAGGCGTTTTCTTTACATACACAAACTAGCATAAATAAAATTTAAATAAAAATGAATAAAAATAAAGTTTGTAGGCTTTTTCATTGTATACACAATTAAACTAGCATTAAATATAACTCACCCGGTGGAAGTTTGAAGATTGTCCACTTTAATCAGCTTCTGAAGGATCTCACAAGATTGTACCGGTACCGGGTTGTCAGACATATCCATGGTGTAGCATCGTCTCTCCTTCACTGCTGGTAGTAGGTAAATTACAAATATATATTGTAATAATTTCACTACACCACCAAACACCTCCAATGAAATTAATGAAACTATATGTGAAATAATACTAATAAATAAATAATTAATAGAACAGTAATAACCTATTAGCAATTTCGGACTATAAAGTAATAAAGTTACAGCTGTACACACCAAAGTTTAGTAAAACAGTCAAAATACGGTTGTGGTGGAAAAATATATAAGTAACACCCCGTTCTTAACTTATCAATTACAAACCCCAATGTACTTTAATAAACTAATGAAAGCATATGGTCCTCCCCGGATTAGAACCCGGGACACCACACCCAGAACAAAACTACTAAACCATTACACCACTAACACAGATCAAGTCAAGTTAGCCATAATCTCTTTTAGACTTAATTTCAATCTAGGACCTAGTTCCAATTACTTAATCCTCATACTTTTTTAAGCAATGACTAATACAAAATATATTAGGATTAATAATAAATTTTCAAGTTGCATATAAAGTGCCATTGCTCGGTTGTCCCTATTCGGGCTCTGTCTCGAGTCTGCCGCCCCCAGAAACAAATTTAAAAATGGGAAATGGGCCTCCGTAAATATATTAATTTAGTAATTTTATATAGCAAGGATCATTGCATTAGAGTGTTGCCATTGGATACTGGATGGGTCGAGGGAGGCAGCACTTGTTGAATTTATGTTTGGGGTACGGTCGCGCTAATAAGTTATGTCCCAGCTGTCATTAAGGTGAGCTTTCTGTGCTGTATTAATGTCAGTCAATGTTGAATAAGGTGGTTAAGTGTTGGAAAAAGTTGGTATATTTCACTCTAGGCTATATGAAGAAATGAAGCTTACATATTGCGATACCAATTATTGATCAAAACACTGTGCCGATAAATAATTTATTAGCGCGACTGTACACTAATGACTATAAAGCCAGTGGCGCGGGCCTAGGCTAGACTGAATTTTAGTGCGAAACATCTCCCGAAATTTTACGGGCCCTAGGCTAGGACTATATAGGGAAAGTTGGATTTTTCTTTCTTTCTAGTCTTAGGCCTATCTAACATTTTGCTAAAGCGTTTTTTTTCACATTGGCTAGGCCTAGCCATTTTGAAACGGTAAGTTCTTCTAGTTTGTTTATTATGCAAGTTTTATATAGGCCTACAATAGGCTAAGCCATTCGAGACGGCCTACGCATATCAAACACTGAAGTAGGCTATATTAACTTTGTATAACAAAACATGTAAATATTGTTGGCTCTGGAGGCCGGGTAACACTAGACATAAAATACATAGGCTAGGCTAGCCTATAAAACAATGAAATGCAATAAAAAAAAAAATAAAAATTAACTAGGCCTAGCCAACAACTATACTGGTTTGGCCAAAAAAAAAAAAAAAAAAAAAAAAAGCTAGGCTAGGGCCTATAGCCTAGCCTATGAAGGAGAAGAGAAGCCTCTTATCGTCTGGCCTTTTTCATGTTAATTAACG
Organism: Paralithodes platypus; assembly: GCA_032716605.1. Classification (NCBI taxonomy): domain Eukaryota; kingdom Metazoa; phylum Arthropoda; class Malacostraca; order Decapoda; family Lithodidae; genus Paralithodes; species Paralithodes platypus. The sequence continues at coordinate 29,781,777 of CM064515.1, forward strand.
GACTCTTTAATAGTCTACATATAATTTAATGGCCACCAGTTAATATATATAGACTTAGCTGGTTAGTGAAGTATATTGATGAATGACAGGTGTTGGGATGGTAACGGGTGAATGCGATTGATAGGTGTTCGGGGCGAAGGTAAACCTGCATCTTCTCTAATGTTAATTCAAGAGTTCTTATAGTCTACATATAAATTAATGGCCACCAGTGAATATAGATACACTTGGCTAGTTAATGGAGCATGTTTATGAAAGACAGGTGCTAGGATGGTAAAGATATGGCAAAACAGGTGGAAGTGATGGCGGCGGCCATTGTTAGCCTATAGAGAAACTAATGTATCGTCTCGCCATATTTAATTCACAGGTTCATATAATAGTTACATAGTTACATAAATTTGAATGGCCACTAGTGAATATATATAGACTTAACTGATTAATGGAGCATGTTGATTAATGACAGGTGCTAAGATAATGAAGATGTAGATCGATGAAGATTTAGATCGATAACTATGCTGGTGATGGCGGCTTGGCCTGGCGTTGGAAGAGTGAGGCCTTTTATAGGGAAGATTCTTGGAACGTCATCTCTGTAAACAAATGAACCTTCGACATGCGCAATAATGCTAGAGCCAGATTACATTAATTAAAATGTCAAATAGTACTTTTATATCTATTCAAAAACTAATTACCTTCTAGAAATTCGGATAGTTACAGTAATTAAATTAAATTACAATAAGACTTCAGGTGATCAAACAATTATTTAAGCCAGCACACCGCAAATCGAAAGTCAGGAATAGCCGTTTTCCGAAAAAAAATAAAGAGTATAAATTAACCATATAAAGAACGCGCACGTAAGTTAAAATAGGCCTTCAGAGGCTATTATTATTTAGGATTAAGCCAGCACACCGTAAGTAAAGAATAGTCAGAAATAGAGGCCCCTTTAAAGATTAAAAATTCCCGAGTATAAAATAATTAAATAACTATAAAAATCGCAGACACATACGATTGTAACTGATATTATTTTGGATTATTAAATCAAAATAGTTAAACATGGCAAGTTAATTTAAAATAGAACTTCAGAGTGTCAAGACTTACGATCGTATAGTGAATATTGGTGTAGCCTATTTCTATATATTTACCCAGGCACATTCCATTTTTGTTTTCTTATGACAGTAAAGCGAGTTTCATTATTAGCCTAGGCCCTAAGGAGAAGCCTCGTATCGTCTGGCCTTTGTTTATGTTAATTCACAAGCTGTATGATAGCCTAAATCTATTTTAAATGACAACCAGTGGATATAGATCGACTTGGCTGGTTAATTGAGCACGTTGATGAATGACAGGTGCTGGGATGGAGAGATATAGCGCGCTAAATATGGCACAGGCACAACAGGTGAAACTGATGACACACACGAGAAGACTTCACAGGCTATTATAATCCTGGATTAAGCAAGCACACCGTAAATACAGAATACCGATAATAAAAAGATAAGAAGTCTCTAGAGTATAGCCGAACATAAAATATATCCTTATCGGGAACGAAAACACTTACGTCACATCGTTATGGAGTCCAGCTAGAAAAGACCCACTTCTGGCCAGTCCTCGTAGATGAGTCAGTGAGCTCCTGATTGGCTGATGGGTGATGACGTGGCGCTCTCTCATTGGTCAAGCCACTTCCCGCCTCCCGCCTCCCTGCCCAACAGGATACTCGATTTAGCGCGGGCTTGTTTAAATCATCCCACCCCACCATCCCCTCCCCTTTTAACTGCGACCCCCGATAATCCCCCACCCCCTGACCCCCTCCCCAACAGGATACTCTCTCTCTTGGTTCAGTCGTCGCCCCCCCCCCCCCCCCCCCTACCCCCTATCCCTCCTCCTCTCTCTCTCCCATTGCCTTATATGGGCATCATGATGGGCATTCTTTCGTTGTTCCGTTCCTTCCCCCCCCCCCCCAAGTACTCAGTCCCCCCTGTCCCTTTAATACTCGCTTTTCTGGACCCCCTTCTCCCTCATGTTCAGCATATTATCATATCATCACCACCCCACCAATTAACTTACACATATAGGCTACCTAATTAAGACTTTCTGTACCAGTGACGTCTGCTATATTTTGGTCTAGCTATAATTAGACGATTATCTGCACCTTAGGAAATATCTGTGGTAGTTAAAAGGGTCGACTGAGATAGTTCGAAGCCTTATAATTGCTAGAGATCCTTCCTAAACTGAGAAAAAATGACTAGTAGTCGCCACAATAAAATTTAAAAGACGTCGCCGGTACAGTACGGGTTAATGAAAGCAATCACATTAATTAATGCATGTGGTACTCCATGGATTCGAACCTAGGATACTCACACCAAAATTCAGCGCACTAATCATTAACCCCTTCTGTACTGTACCGGTGACGCCCCTTTCACATTATTATGGACCCTATTACACGATTATATTAAGTTTAAAAAGGTCCGCTAGCAATTAACAGGCTTTGAACTATCGCATTTAACCCTTCTTACTACCACAGATCCTTCTTAAACTGCACACAATCTTCTAAATATGGAACATAAATATAAACATGGAACACATACAATCGTAGATATAATGCAGTAAACACAAGCAAGGGAAGAAATGCCGTCAATGCCTATTTTAAATGTGTGATACCGGTAAGTAAATACCGGTCTGTGATTGGCTAAAACGCGTGAGCGAGCCCCAGTCAGTCTTCACCTCCCTCCTTTATCATTGTATTTCCGTCTTCAATGACTATATTCAAATGTTGCTCTAGCACTCTACAATTCAAAGAAAGGAAGAGGCTTAACGGGGAAGATACAAAAGGTGATATACCCGGTACTTAAGCATTTCTTTCCCTTCGCTGGGCCGAAAATGGATGAAATAACTTGAAAAAATGACGCTATCTTTGGAAATAGGAGTGCTAATCCGTGTAGCCTACTTTTTATAAACAACATTCACTCCCATACTATTTGTTTGGTAGGTAAGATCCTGTGTAGCGGGTAGAACTGTTTTTCAGATGCCTATTAACTAAGAAACATTGAACAATATCTGGGATGGATCATGTAGAGAGTTCGGGCGTACGGTCGTCATGTTTACATAGGGCGATCGCCGCGGTTAACTTCGCGTCTATTTTGACGGCGATTTTTTCGGTTATTTGCCCCCTGCTGGCAATATAATTATATGATGATGACAATATGTCATGAGGGGGAGGGGGCAAAGCCCCCCTCAACATATTGTATCCAATGTCATTTAAAATAGACGGGAACATGATTGCAAAGGTGCGACGTCTCCCCCGCCGCCGTCATGTTTACATTTGTCGATCGCCGTGGTTAAGTTCGCGTCTATTTTGACGGCGATTTTTTCGGTAATTTGGGGGCTACTCACTGGAGTCTACTCTCAGGCTCTGGCGGCTCTGGCCTCAATTCCTGGTCATGAATGAATGACTTGACACTAGGCTATGCATGAATCTATCTATTAAATAAAATTATAGCACTGACATTGTCACATCTCGCATGGCAAGCAGAAACAGTGATTTTGACAAGTCTAGGCTAGCTTAGCCTAGGGCAGCCAAAGCTAGCTGCCTAACCTATTTTAATGTAACAGGCTATCCGGGCTATAGCCTAGGCCTATTAGGCTAACTTACACTTACACGATTTTAAGGTTAGGCTAGTTAGCAACTTAGCCATACTACAGTATCAGTATTAGTAGGAGGTCGGGGGGGGGGGGGGGGGAAGCCCTTCGGAGCCCGGTAACCCAAGCCCATTTTTGTTTTGCTAGTAAAATAATGATTTAGTTTAGAAGTCGGTTGGTGGAGGGAACATAATAATTGAGTTTAGGAGTGAAGTCGGTTGGTGGAGGGAACATAATAATTGAGTTTAGGAGTGAAGTCGGTTGGTGGAGGGAACATAATAATTGAGTTTAGGAGTGAAGTCGGTTGGTGGAGGGAACATAATAATTGAGTTTAGGAGTGAAGTCGATTGGTGGAGGGAACATAATAATTGAGTTTAGGAGTGAAGTCGGTTGGTGGAGGGAACATAATAATTGAGTTTAGGAGTGAAGTCGGTTGGTGGAGGAAACATAATAATTGAGTTTAGGAGTAAAGTCGGTTGGTGGAGGGAACATAGTAATTGAGTTTAGGAGTAAAGTCGGTTGGTGGAGGGAACATAGTAATTGAGTTTAGGAGTAAAGTCGGTTGGTGGAGGGAACATAATAATTGAGTTTAGGAGTAAAGTCGGTTGGTGGAGGTAACATAATAATTGAGTTTAGGAGTAAAGTCGGTTGGTGGAGGTAACATAGTAATTGAGTTTAGGAGTAAAGTCGGTTGGTGGAGGGAACATAATAATTGAGTTTAGGAGTGAAGTCGGTTGGTGGAGGGAACATAATAATTGAGTTTAGGAGTGAAGTCGGTTGGTGGAGGGAACATAATAATTGAGTTTAGGAGTGAAGTCGGTTGGTGGAGGGAACATAATAATTGAGTTTAGGAGTGAAGTCGGTTGGTGGAGGGAACATAATAATTGAGTTTAGGAGTGAAGTCGGTTGGTGGAGGGAACATAATAATTGAGTTTAGGAGTGAAGTCGGTTGGTGGAGGGAACATAATAATTGAGTTTAGGAGTAAAGTCGGTTGGTGGAGGGAACATAATAATTGAGTTTAGGAGTGAAGTCGGTTGGTGAAGGGAACATAATAATTGAGTTTAGGAGTGAAGTCGGTTGGTGGAGGGAACATAATAATTGAGTTTAGGAGTGAAGTCGGTTGGTGGAGGGAACATAATAATTGAGTTTAGGAGTGAAGTCGGTTGGTGGAGGGAACATAATAATTGAGTTTAGGAGTGAAGTCGGTTGGTGGAGGGAACATAATAATTGAGTTTAGGAGTGAAGTCGGTTGGTGGAGGGAACATAATAATTGAGTTTAGGAGTGAAGTCGGTTGGTGGAGGGAACATAATAATTGAGTTTAGGAGTGAAGTCGGTTGGTGGAGGGAACATAATAATTGAGTTTAGGAGTGAAGTCGGTTGGTGGAGGGAACATAATAATTGAGTTTAGGAGTGAAGTCGGTTGGTGGAGGGAACATAATAATTGAGTTTAGGAGTGAAGTCGGTTGGTGGAGGGAACATAATAATTGAGTTTAGGAGTGAAGTCGGTTGGTGGAGGGAACATAATAATTGAGTTTAGGAGTGAAGTCGGTTGGTGGAGGGAACATAATAATTGAGTTTAGGAGTGAAGTCGGTTGGTGGAGGGAACATAATAATTGAGTTTAGGAGTGAAGTCGGTTGGTGGAGGGAACATAATAATTGAGTTTAGGAGTGAAGTCGGTTGGTGGAGGGAACATAATAATTGAGTTTAGGAGTGAAGTCGGTTGGTGGAGGGAACATAATAATTGAGTTTAGGAGTGAAGTCGGTTGGTGGAGGGAACATAATAATTGAGTTTAGGAGTGAAGTCGGTTGGTGGAGGGAACATAATAATTGAGTTTAGGAGTGAAGTCGGTTGGTGGAGGGAACATAATAATTGAGTTTAGGAGTGAAGTCGGTTGGTGGAGGGAACATAATAATTGAGTTTAGGAGTGAAGTCGGTTGGTGGAGGGAACATAATAATTGAGTTTAGGAGTGAAGTCGGTTGGTGGAGGGAACATAATAATTGAGTTTAGGAGTGAAGTCGGTTGGTGGAGGGAACATAATAATTGAGTTTAGGAGTGAAGTCGGTTGGTGGAGGGAACATAATAATTGAGTTTAGGAGTGAAGTCGGTTGGTGGAGGGAACATAATAATTGAGTTTAGGAGTGAAGTCGGTTGGTGGAGGGAGCATAATAATTGAGTTTAGGAGTGAAGTCGGTTGGTGGAGGGAACATAATAATTGAGTTTAGGAGTGAAGTCGGTTGGTGGAGGGAACATAATAATTGAGTTTAGGAGTGAAGTCGGTTGGTGGAGGGAACATAATAATTGAGTTTAGGAGTGAAGTCGGTTGGTGGAGGGAACATAATAATTGAGTTTAGGAGTGAAGTCGGTTGGTGGAGGGAACCTAATAATTGAGTTTAGGGAGTAAAGTCGGTTGGTGGAGGGGACCTAATAATTGAGTTTAGGGAGTAAAGTCGGTTGGTGGAGGGGACCTAATAATTGAGTTTAGGGAGTAAAGTCGGTTAGTGGAGGGAACATAATAATTGAGTTTAGGAGTGAAGTCGGTTGGTGGAGGGAACATAATAATTGAGTTTAGGAGTGAAGTCGGTTGGTGGAGGGAACATAATAATTGAGTTTAGGAGTGAAGTCGGTTGGTGGAGGGAACATAATAATTGAGTTTAGGAGTGAAGTCGGTTGGTGGAGGAACATAATAATTGAGTTTAGGAGTGAAGTCGGTTGGTGGAGGGAACATAATAATTGAGTTTAGGAGTGAAGTCGGTTGGTGGAGGGAACATAATAATTCCTCGATCCTCTAACTATGCCCTCTTGTTCTTGTGTTTTGTGTTATCTGAAAACTGTGTTGGTGGTGTAATGGTTTAGGTACTTATGTTCTGGGTGTGGTGTCCCGAGTTCGCATCCCGGGAGGATCATATGCTTTCATTAATGTATTCAAGTACATTGGGGTTTGTAATGGAGGATTAATGTTAATATATCTCCACATGATGACCAGAGAACTCAACCAGTAGCTCTCAACCAGTACCAACTCAACCAATACTGTTAAGTTAGGTAGAGTTAGGTTAGTACTAAAGATTGGCACTGGTTGATTTGTCCGGGAACCATATGTAAGTGAGATAAACAAAATAATACACACACACACACACACACACACATACTGTTATAACACGTATACCAAATTTAGCTATAGGAACAAATAAGGCTCATCTTCATAATCCTAACCTAAACCTGCTTCTATAACCCCCGAACTTCATGCTTCCCAAGAGCGGTATTCTGCAGGTTTATCAATGGACTGAACTTGACTGAATATGCATTATACAAATTCCAGGGTCTCTATAAATATAATCAATTCCCTAATATTAAGATCAGTAAAAATATATGGAGCTGATTTCGAAATTTTAATAATCATATATAGACAACTTTGCCTAATTCATCATAGTTTTACACATTTGTTAGCAGATAGTAAAATTTTTGAAGGCTAGCATAGTTTTCTACTTTTCTGGTTATCCTAAAATAGTTAAGATCAGTATTGTGCTTGGCTAAGTTTTGAGACATAGTTATAGAAATATTCCTCTCCTGTGCAGTAGTAGAACAAAATGCCTATCCACAACACACTCGCCTTGCATCTGCGCCCTCGTTTCATCATCAAAGACCCGCCTCAGTTCGACGAATGCCCCTCCGTCAAGCTCTCGTCGGCAAATTTCCTATCTGCCAAAATTAACAAAAAGCGGTGCAAAATCTTCATCGACAGCAGCCGCCCACATTGTTTAGTGCGCTATGAGAAGGCCAAACGACTCAAGCTGCTGGAAGATGTGGTGTGGACCAGGCTCGATGTGCTGGACACAGAGTACGACGTAAAGATATGCACGCTAAGTTTGGTGAGAAACGTGGAGGTCCAGCTGGGGAGGAGGGGCAAGATCACCTTCTTCACGGACATGTATGTGGTCGGGCAAGACACGATGCCTTCCTCTCTACCCGATATCACCATGGGCATCGCCACGCTCCGTCGTCTAGGGGTCGCGCAGAGATTCCACCAACTGTCCACGCGTCTCTACTTCCAAAAGCCATGGAAACTTGGTTTTAGAGTCTTTCCCTGGGAGCGCTGGCAGAGTCGGAATCTAGTTCAAACCCCAGCCTGCCTGCTAACAGGGCTTCTGGCACCAGAACACACTAGGTATCCTTTCTCCATTCTAATTAGCACGAGTGAGAGGCAATTCCACTTTTCATCTAAGACACTACTGCGACTCAAAAGACTACGGGCTCCTAAACACGTCAGGATTCAAGCGCCTCAGAGAAAGAAGGTCAAATGTGATGTGAGCAAGGAGACTTGCCGTCGCTACAACATGATACTGGGCACCGATACACTGAGGCGATACAAATGTGTCCTCGACTACAGTAAACGGAAACTTTACTTCAAGATCGGTAGGCTCAGAGTCATGGCAAAACTGACAAGTTACAATCGTTGAAGTAAAGGGGTATATTTTCATCAACTCCCCCCTCCCCATCCCAAATACTGTGCAACACCAGTCGGCCTGTACATCATCGTCATCCGCCTGTCTGTCCTGGAACTCCTACTAGCCCGTTCATTCTAGGTTGGGCAGAAATCGTAACCTCTAACCTCTGTAACTCAAAACGGGCTAGAACAAATGAGCTGTCAATTTCCATACCTATTCCTTAGCCAAGTCTTCCTATCTGGTAGATATATTAGCTCGATTACTCTAGTCCTTTTTGAGTTATGAGAGGTTAGAGGTTACGATTTCTGCCCAACCTACAATGAACGGACTATAGGATGTTCGATGGTTTACCAAACTTCACATGTACAGTCGCGCTAATAAGTCATGTCTCAGCTGTCATTACGTTTGGCTTGATCTGTGTTGTATTAATGTCTGTCAGATGTTGAATAGGGTGGGTAAGTGTAGGAACATGTTTGTATATTTCACTTGATATGAAGAAATCAAGCTTAGATATTGCTGATACCAATTATTGATAAAAAACATACCTGGTGCCGAGACATGACTTATTAGCGCGACTGTACATTCGGTTGGTCAATGCAACGGATTAGTCATTTTTTATTTTGTTTTAATTTACTCAATAGTCAAGGTCAAAGGAAAAAATATGGTCATATTCCTGCAACCCCTCCTCCATATTTGACCATACTATTTACCTGTGACCTTGACTAGTGAGTAATTAAAAAACACAAATGAACATTTGACTGACCGAACCGAATGTCTGTGTGAAGTTTGGTGAAAATCCATCAAACGGTCGAGGAGGAATTCCGGGACAGACAGATATATAGAAGACGAACAGACCAACTGGTGATGCACAGTATCCTGGGGGGCGATACCACTCTGCTTAACTGTGCGTAAGCAGAGTGGTATCGCCCCTCTGTATACTGGTACACTGCCGGCCGAAATGTCTGTCATCCGTCTGTCTGTCCGTCTGTTCGGAAACTCCTCCTAGACCTTTCGATGGATTAATTACAAAACTTCACACACATACATTTGGTGGGTCAATGCGACGGTCACTCAATTTTTTTTTTTTTTTAAATCGCCCAATAATCAAGGTCCTAGGTCAGTAAGATGGTCCAACACCCCATCACCAGCCAGTAACCTCCCTCCCCCCTGAACCCCATCTAAGCTACCTTCGTCAGGGTGGCGTAGTATTGTAATCACCGTGTCTGTATGTTTGTGTGTGCTCCGTAGGGATACACCCATGTAGTGGCAGTAGTGAGGATGATGGCATTCTGTCTGATTGTGCCACATAGGGGCACATACATAACAGGAGTGATGATAATGGTGATTATGGTAGTAGTGGAGGTGTAGCCTTGTACATCCACGACTCACTGATATGTACTGAATTCCTAAATAACAGTAATGAAGTGGTGGAAATACTGGGAGTTAAAATAGAATCCATAAATTTAGCAGTTATTGTAACATACAGGCCTCCGGACTCATCCCTAGAAGAATTCAAAACCCAGCTCAACAAAATAAAAACAGAAGTGGAAGCACTGGGGAACCCAACACCAATTATTATGTGGCTAGGAGACTTTAACCTACCAAACATTAAATGGAGACAAGTAGAAAACCAAGTAGTGGCAAATAACACCATGGAAGCAAATCCGAGAGAGCTTTTTACACTTTGCGACTATTTTAGTCTTAACCAGCATATTGCCGAACCCACACGGGAAAACAATATCTTAGACCTTGTCTTCACTAACAATGACTCTCTAGTACACAGCATAAACATATCGGACACAACATACTCAGATCATAAATTGATTGAGATCAAAACAACCTTAGCAAGTGTTCAGACAACCTCAGAATCGAGACCAAGAACCTTTCAGTAAATTTAACTTCAATAACAAAAATATTAGGTGGGAAGAGGTAAATCAAGAAATGGAGGAAATAGACTGGGAAGATTTAATGAATAACCTGACACCAGCAGAATGTCTAGTCCTAATAACAGAAACATTAACCCAAATCTGTAGCCACCACATACCTGAAAGACAAACAAGACGAAGAAGCAAACAAGATCGGGAAAGAAGGAAGCTGTACAGAAGAAGAAAATTACTCACACAACGACGCACACATCCAAATCTACAGGATAGGCAAAAGGCCAAAATAGATAGAGAAATTGTGGAAATTGGACATAGGCTAAGAATATCATATGAACTACAACATATGGAAGAGGAGAGGAAAGCTATTGCAGGTATAAAGGAAAATTCCAAGTACTTCTTTTCATATGCCAAACTAAAGGCTAAATCAGCATCAAACATCGGCCCACTAAGCAAAGGGGATGGGTCATTCACAGGGGACAAAAATAAAATGAGCGAACTCTTACGCCGGCAGTATGAAATGGCCTTCAGTGAGCCTGATGAAACAAAAGCCATCAGAGACCAAAATATATTTTTCATGGAAACCTCCCCCACAGAAGCCCCCCAGATGCTGGATATTGATTTCGGTCCAAAAGACATAGAAGAGGCCATTTCCAACATGCCATCCCACTCGGCACCAGGCCCGGACTCATGGAATTCGATCCTAATGAAGAAATGTAAGGAAAACCTCTCAAAACCCCTGGCTATAATGTGGAGAAGGAGTCTAGACACTGGTGAAATACCAGATAGCTCACATCGAAATTCCGCGCACTTATGCATTACGCTATCAAGACAAAAGCAAGTTATATCCAAAAATCAATCCTGATAGTTATAATTGCATACATGGAAACATAGGGGGTCCACCAATTATAAAGGGGACCGACCCGCTTTTTTCTTCTTCTGGGCAGTAGCCATTCGACCCCATTCAGTCTACTGTTTTAAGATGTTTATCCTCATCCAGGTGTTGATTTACACCTGACGAGCGATAGCAAGCCAGCATATTTTGGATTATGTTTTAGACACCTGACTTAATTTGTACATTTTTCGGTAGGTCTAGAAAAATTTCTCTGGCGAAGCCAGATTTCTCCATACAATAATGGCAGGCTATCGCTCGCCAGGAAAAATCGATACCTGAATAGGGAGAAACGTAGGCTGAATGGGGCCAAATGGATAAAACCCAGAGAGAAAAAGCAGGTGAGTCTCCTTAATGAGTGGGCGAGACACTATGGTACCCGAGTGTACCTACTACTATTAACCCATATCCTACACACACACACACACACAGACACACACAAACCCTCGCACACTCTAAAGGGGAGATGGGTCGTTTTTCTGATCCCCTTTCTTCCTCATGTTTAGCCCCATTAGTTTTCAGATTATATGACGCTCAATCCTTTAGTTTGTCGATTTAATAGCCTTTCGTCCCATTTCTATATCAATATCAAGGCCTTTTGTGCCATCTAGGTGTCATTTTATTGGCGAGAGATAACGAGCCTGTAATGTTAAGAGATACTGGCCTTGGGCCGGAATATTTTTCTACCGAAAAATTTACACATTTATCTCGAAGAGGGTCTAGAGTTTTGTTTTTCCAGTTTGATGAAGGTCTAGCGAGCAAACTAAAAAATAAATTAATAGACTCCCAATAAATAACCTGTTTTTTGTTATTTCTGTCCTTTTCTCTTTTTCTCTGGCTTGTATCCATTCGGCCCCATTCAGCCAACTATTTTAAGACGTTTATCCCCATCTAGGTGTCTATTTCTTCCTGGCGAGCGATAGCGAGCCAGCATTATATTTAGAAATCCGGCTTCGCCGGAGACATTTTCCTATAGAAAAATTTACAAATTTAGCCTGCTGTCAAACAAAAATAAAAAATATGCTGGCTCGCTACCGCTCACCAGTAAAAAAATGACACCTGGACGGGGATAAACGTGTTAAAACAGTAGGCTGAATGGGGCCAAATGGATACAAGCCAGAGAAAGATAGAAAAGGACAGAACAAAAACAGGTCACCCCCCTTAAATATTTCAGTAAGGGAATGTGTGTGCAGTACGAGACGTTGGCCGGGGGTGGCGCGGCAGGAAAACAGAATCGTGCGTCCGGCAGCGCGGCGCCTGGTTGGCATAGTGAGGACAATCAACAAACGGAGCTAGCCTGTGTTACGGTGCCTAGTTCCTTTAGGTTTCGCTCGATTAATATGCGGATAAACGATGATTAAAGACACTGAGATAAAGATATTTAGCTATTCTGTATATTAACTATATAAAAACATCTATAATCAAACGCTTGTGATAATTTAATCCACGTTTTCATTCGGTTTTCCAAGGTAGGGGTGTTCTGGATCCAGGGGGACTTGGGCGGATTTTGAGCGAGCGTGAACTATAAATTGTGAAACCCTCCTAAGCCAAGCACGTCACGATGGCACGGTATCGGCCACGTAAGTTCGTCCAGTAGCCAGCCAACGTGCAGTGTATAAGGCTCTCAGACTTCACCGATCTCGCAAAAATGTAGCGAGATTCGTATAAAAAACAGCGAATTTGTAGTGTTATTTAGCGAGAGACGGTATTTTTAATTTGTGTTTAATGTGTATTAAGCTTAACTTTCCGTATGTATGTATCGCAAGTCTACACATACAGTATAATTGGAAAATATAGAGAGGTACAAGTTAGTGTGTGAATGACATGCGGAATTTCGATAAAACTGACAGAATATAGATCATAAAATATGGAAAGCTTACCACGAGATATTGACAGCTTGAGAACTGTGGAAAATAAAGACAGTGTAATTTCTAGCTACCTATGAAAGTTACATATAAAACAGTAAACCATAAAAAACAGTAAAACATAGAAAACAGTAGCAATCACTCCCCTTATAAGTGACATTCCAGGGATATTTCTTTGATTGAAGCTCCCATAACGCAATACAATATAACTTTTAAGAAGAGGGACATCACCTCAGAATACCAATATATTTAATCTAAGAACAGATATATCAATGAAACAATTAATACAATTACTAATACAACAATCTGTACCATAAACTATTATAACTATAAAAAAAGGTATAACAATGATAACACAAATATCAATATACCTAATCTATTATAAACATCATAACTAAAAACTAATATAACTTACCAAAGGAAACGTGTATAACTCTTCTAAAATGACCAGACTAACTAACCTAACCTAATCTAGACCAACCAGAAGAAGAAACTAACCACCTAGGATCCCACCACCGCTCATTCCTCCACCACTGTATCCTAAACCTCCACCATCTGCTCCACCACTTGTCATCTCCACCACTGAATCCTCCATCATTTAAGTGGTTATTATAAAACACCCAAAGAGGAGGAGAGTGGAGGAGGAGGCACCGAGGGAGGAGGGGGGAGGAGAAGGAGGAGGAGGTGGGAAATAAGTCTTATATAGGTGAGTTGAAAGTTTTACATATAAATGTCTTTTCGCAAGTGTTTGCCAATCTCTCTCTCTCTCTCTCTCTCTCTATATATATATATATATATATATATATATATATATAAAGAGAGAGAGAGATAGTATATATTATGGTCTACCTATCTATCTATTGCCGGACGCCGTGATCCCCGATGGGGTGGACACGAATGAAACGCCCCCATGCACCTCTGTCCCCAGTCAGTCAACGCCCCTACTCCCATCCAGCACCGCCTTCACTCATATACTTCTCAACTCCATCCTTCCACCTCTCACTCGGTCTACCTCTCCCTCTCTGTCCTTCCACCTCACTCTCGTACACTCTCTTAGTCATTCTCTCGCTTCTCATACGTTCCACATGGCCGAACCATCTCAAGGTGTTCCTTTTCACACTTTCCAGCACATCTACATCCACACCACACCACACCTCTCTCGTACTTCCTCATTCGTATGTGTATCCCTCCATGTAACTCCGCACGCACTTCTCAAGTAACTAATTTCCACCCCTCTCACTCTTGGTCTGAGTCTCTTTACCAACGTCCATGCTTCGCTCCCGTAAGTCAGTGTCGGGATTACCACTGTCATGCAAGGGCTTCTTTACTACCATGCTGACCACCCTATTTCTTGTTACTGCTTTCAGCGTTCCTACAACCCTCTTCCCCTGTTGCACCCTCTTCCGCACTTCTTCATCCATACTCCCATCTTTACTCAGCACACTGCCCAAATACTTGAATGAGCTGACATTCTCCATAACCTGACCGTTCAACCTAACCTCACACTCCATGGCTGCATGTAGTATATAAATTATGGTCTACTAGTTAAATTGTACGATCAATATATATATATATATATATATATATATGCTAAATTTACTATGCTATATCCTTTAAGGGGAGATTTCCACTTGAGGGATTTTTTTCTTTACCCTTTTCTCCCTCATGTTTAGCCCCATTGCTTTTGAGATTTTAAGACGTTCGTCCCATTAGTTTGACGATTTTAAGAACTGTCACCCCATTTATGTCACTTTAAGACTTTGCGTGCCATTTAGGTGTCGATTTTTTCGTGGCGAGCGATAGCGAGCCTGTAATTTAAGAGGAACCGGCCTTCGGCCGGGAAATTTACAAATTTATCTTGAAAGGGGTTCAAGGGGGTGTAATTTCAAGCTTGATGAAAGTCTAGGAAACACACTAAAAACCTCCCCTTAGGAAACGTCACGATGATATCTCTGTATTCTAAATATCTATAAGAGGAAGGAAGGCTGTGTGGTGAGTGTATAGTGGGTTGCCATAGTACTGTACATATATACAAACCTTGGGTAAGACCTTCGCTTGTCACACACACAGAATGACTTTACTAGACGAGAAAAGTCAATAAATAATTCGTATGCATGACTATAGTCTATTCACTGTCATTAGGCTAAAAGTCTTAACCACTGACCTCATATATCTAAACAAGGACTAGGGAAATCAATTAGCCGATATGTCTTCCATTTTTTGTCTGTTGATGAGGGAGACAAAAGGCAAAACTCCCTGTGACGAGTACCTCCCCCAGAGTCAACCGAAGAACAGTGTTTATGAGTAAATGTTTTGCTACAATTACGTGTTCAAATTTTTACAATCTACACTGTTATACTATGAACACTTGATTGACCACTTGCGAGTTTCAAGCTATAAGGAAGTTGGAGCCGTAAACATAGACACTAAACAGAAACCCGATAACAATTTATCTTTCTGATGGTTAGAAAGCATATTGAATTTGGCTGTATGTATTTATAGATGCACTATAACCGTAGTGCATGGGTGGATGGGACTCGTTAGCCTTGGTCGGCAACTCATCTAGGGGAGACAACCTTATACAAATCCGGGTGGATGGGACTCGTCAGCCTTGGTTGGCAACCTGTCTAGGGGAGTAAACCTGATACAAATCCGTACTGCTTACCTAAGGGTAAGGCAGGTTAGTGGATGGATTAGCCGAACACCACTGTAGAAAAATAGTGCTAACAAGATACACAGAGGGCCTCGGAGTCGGACGGATCCTAAATTGAGTGGTCAATCCTGTAAGTCCTTCACTAAACTGGCTCGGGTTGTCCCTCTCACAGGGAATAGGTCCACTTGGGGGCATTCTGTGTATGGCCACCATCGTAAGGGGAGTAAGGCGTCCGGCAATATATAGATAGATAGATAGACTACAACCGTATTTAAGCTAGTAAGTCTGTTAAATTTCGATGTGAGTATCCTGGGTTCGAGTCCTTGGAGTGCCACATGTATTTGTTGATTTCATTAATTGAGTTTAGAAGTGAAGTTGGTTGGTGAAAAAATATAAAAACATATCGATGCCCACAGCTCCAACTTCCTTATAGCCTGAAACTCGCAAGTGGCCAACTGGAAGCAAGAATGGTACACCCAATCAGTTTATTTTGTCCGTTTCTCTATTCAATTTAGAACATAAACGGTTAAGGGGAGATTTCCACCTGGAGGATTGTTTCTGGACCCCTTTCTCCCTCATGTTTAGCCCCATTGCTTTTGAGATTTTAAGACGTTCGCCCCATTAGTTTGGCGATTTTAAGAACCCTCGCCCCATTTCTGTCAATTTTAAGACCATTCGTGCCATTTAGGTGTCGATTTTTCCTGGCGAGCGATAGCGAGCATGTAATTTAAGGGGAATCGGCCTTTGGCCGGGAAATTTTTCTACCGAAAAATGTACAAATTTATCTTGAAAGGGGGTCTAAGGGGAGTAATTTTAAGTTTGATGGAAGTCTAGGGAATCAACTAAAAACCTCCCCTTAAGACACTATTCATTAGCACCATTTGTTATTGCAATGACGTGTTATTGCAATGACGTGTTATTGCAATGACGTGTTATTGCAATGACGTGTTATTGCAATGACGTGTTCCAATGTTTGCAGTGTATGTTGTGTTCTATATACAACCCCTGTATTTAACAGTGCGGAGAACATTGAACACTGGGTCGGGTGATTCATTGGGGGAGGAACAGTACCGGTACTTTTAAATGGCAAACCTTTTAAGACGTTTGCCCCGTTAGTTTGGCGATTTTAAGACATTTCGCCTAATTTCTGTCAATTTTAAGACCTTTCGTACCATTTAGGTGGTGTCGATATTTTCCTGGCGAGCGATAGCGAGCCTGTAATTTAGGAGGGACATTTTTCTATCGAAAAATGTATAAATTTATCTTGAAGGGGGGTATTGGGGGTGTAATTTTAAGCTTGATGGAGGTCTAGGAAGCAAACTAAAAATATCTCCTTAAAACACTATTTATATGCACTATTTTTTGTTTTTCAATTTCGTGCTCAAATGTAATAAAAACATGATAACAAAATACTTAAATGGTGAACCCAAGTGTATGTAGTGTTATATTAAGACGTTTGCCCCGTTAGTTTGGCGATTTTAAGAGATTTCACCCAATTTATGTCAATGTTAAGACCTTTCGTGCCATTTAGGTGTAGATTTTTTCCTGGCGAGCGATAGCGAGCCTGTAATTTAGGAGGAACCGGCCTTCGGCCGGGAAATTTTTCTATCGAAAAATGTAAAAATTTATCTTGAAGGAAGGCATTGGGGGTGTAATTTTAAGCTTGATGGAGGTCTAGGGAACAAACTAAAAACCTCCCATGTGTTTTACAGTGCCTAGAACATTGACCACCGGGTCGGGTGATTCATTGGCAGAGGAACAGGACTTTTAAATGGCAAACTTGTGATCAATAGCAAACACTTCCAACCCACTCCTTCCTTGTCTCTCTCTCTCTGACTCTAATTCTCTCTCTCTCTCTCTCTCTCTCTCTCTGATTCTGACACCCACAGCCACACACACACATGCACACTCTCTCTCTCTCACACACACATACACTCACACACAAACTATTATATACTCTTACTCTCTCTCTCTCTCTCACACACACACACACACACACACACACACACACACTCTCTAACACTAACTCTCTCTCTCTCCCCTCCCACAGTAAAGTGAAGGGTTGTCAGTTTGAATACTAAGGGCCCCCTAGGAGAGTGTATTGATGTCTGTCAGATGTTCATTAATTCAGGGGCTGGTTTTTTCTGGACCTCCTTCTCTTACCTGTTAAGCCCCACTAGTTTGGAGATTATAACACGTTCGCCCCACTAGTTTGGCGATTTTAATACCTTTCGCTCCATTTCCTTCTCAATTTTAAGACCTTTCGTGCCATTTAGTTGTCGATTTTTTCCTGGCGAGCGTAGCAAGCCCTCATTTACAATTACAGTTACAGGCGAGCGATAAAACGACACCTAAATGGTACAAAATGTCTTATAATCGCCAAACTAATGGGGCTAAACATGAGGAAAAAGGGATCCAGAAAAAAAAAATCCCTCCCCTTAACATCAATAAGTGGGGGTAGGAGAGAGAGAGAGAGAGAGAGAGAGAGAGAGAGAGAGAGAGAGAGAGAGAGAGAGAGAGAGAGAGAGCTGTCTATCTATCTATCAATCAATCATCCTATCTATCTATCTATGAAATGTGCCCCAAACAGTGGCGAAAGGTGTGAGCAAAAAAGGTAATCCCTGTATTTATGTTAATGGCTGAGAGTAGCAAGGAGGTCACTGGTAAACACACACGTACATGGATAAATACGTACACACATACACACACACACACACACACACACACACACACACACACACACACATACATACATATACGTACAATAAAGGTAATCCCTGTATTTATGTTGATGGATGAGAGTAGCAAGGAGGTCACTGGTAAACACACACGTACATGGATATATACGTACACACACGCACACACACATACATACAGTATAGACGTACATAAAAGGAAATATCTGCATTTATTATGATGGCTGAGAGTAGCAAGGAGGTCACTGGTATACACACACGTACATGGATATATACGTACACACACGCACACACACATACATACAGTATAGACGTACATAAAAGGAAATATCTGCATTTATTATGATGGCTGAGAGTAGCAAGGAGGTCACTGGTAAACACACACGTACATGGATAAATATAAATACGTACACACATATACATACACACACACACATATATATATATATATATATATGTACCGGTATATAGACAGATATACGCAAAGTGTGTGTGTGTGTCAAAACTAGGACGAAGGGTCACACATACACACACGAAGTAAGCATTAACCCAGACCCAGACATAAATCATAATCACTCACAAACACATTCTCTCTCTCTCCCACACACACACACACACACACAAACACACACACACAAGTACAGCGTCTCTTGTGGGCACGTGTAAAACAAGAAAATAATAATTAAATTGTGATGATACAAGGGGTTCATTATAGAAGTTTATATTATTATTATTATTAACATTATTATTATTATCATTATTATTATTATTATAATTATTATTATTATTATTATTATTATTATCATTATTATTAACATTATTATTATTATTATTATTATTATTATTATTATTATCATTATTATTATTATTATCATTATTATTATTATCATTATTATTATTATTATAATTATTATTATTATTAACATTATTATTAACATTATTATTAACATTATTATTAACATTATTATTAACATTATTATTAACATTATTATTATTATTATTATTATTATTATTATTATTATTATTATTGTTATTATTATTATCATTATTATTATTATTATTATTATTATTATTATTATTATTGTCATCTCTGGAAACAAATTCATGATTATAACTTGCTATACTGTATATACATGATCTATAAAAACAATGAATATATATACTATAGATACTATTAGTCCGGGAGCAACCCTACCAAATTGTTAATTACCGTCGTCCATGTAAGTGTAGGTAAATAATAGTTTCAAATTACTAATTAGAAAAATAGACAAGTTCGAAATATATGTACCTTAACTAAATATATGGGGGCATTCACATACAAAATATATTATTTTTTAGACTGTTGCCATTTGAGAAAATTCGTCTTCCCCTTTAATTCGTAATCATTCTAATTTCTACATTATTTTATTTTTACAGTACTGCCATTTTTGACCAAATAAACTGTGTATCATAACAATTGTCTTGTAGTTTACAATTAACCTATATTCAAATAACTTTGTGATAATTAAATAATTGTGTTACCACTGTTTTGGCTACGAAAACTCCAGATGAAGCACAGCCGTACATGCGGAAGTGTCCGTAAGCCACGTGCGTGACTTACGGACACTTCCGTACGTATGGCAGTCAGTATGTACCACTCAGTAGTAGCAGGTTAGTACCGCTCCGCACCCAAGTCGGGTACTGAAGGGTACTAAACAAAGAGTTCCTTTCTTACACTACCTGCCTTGCAGATTGGACCGCTCCGCAATAGTAGGAAGGGTAATAGGCCTAAATACAGCAGACCTTTATTATACGCTACCTGCCTTGCAGATTGAACCCAGGAGGCTACAATTATACTGCTTCAGTCACCCATAATAAGTAATAACAAACCGTTTTCTTCTATATTTAATTTAAATAATATCTTAAAACATTCAAAATAGCGTCTTCAAATGTAACTAATTAGTTATGCTAAAATATTATCTACAAAACTGTAATACAAAAACGCAACATTCACAAGTAATTAGGAATTTAAATCAAAGAATTTTTTTGAGGGGTAACTAAAATATTCAAAATCGTTTTTCCCATATATCTCTTAAATACAATACATTTCGAAGTTACGATTTGTGCATTATATGTCTTAAAAATTAAACTTTTTCTATATAACTTTACAAATTTCAGTCACAATGGTATGGATGAGGTTGATTTTGTCTAGACACGATTTGTGGCCTTTGCTCCCGGCATCCGAGTGTACATTATACTACAAAGACGTGTAAGGATCCGCGGTGTGTTGGGCCAGTTTCCGGGTCTTAAGGGGAGGTCTCCACTTGAGGGATTTTTTTCTTGACCCCTTTCTCCCTCATGGTTAGCCCCATTGCTTTTGAGATTTTAAGACGTTTGCCCTATTACTTTGGTGATTTTAAGAATTTCCGCCCCATTCTGTCAATTTTAAGACCTTCCGTGCAATTTAGGTGTCGATTTTATCCTGGCGAGCGATAGCGAGCCTGTAATTTAAGAGTAACCGGCCTTCGGCCGGGACATTTTTCTACCGAAAAATGTACAAATTTATCTTGAAAGGGGGTCAAGGGGTGACATTTTAAGATTGCTGGAGGAGTAGGAAACAAACTAGAAACCTCCCCTTAACAAACTAGAAACCTCCTCTTAACAAACTAGAAACCTCCCCTTAATCTGGGTCGGTTCGTGCTGATGATGATAGGGACGCTGGATTAACTATGTACTATACCAAGTTCTAAATAACCAGGACAAAACTCTTCAACAATAACATAGGCATTGAGTGTTCTAAATAACCAGGACAAAACTCTTCAACAATAACATAGGCATTGAGTGTTCCAAATAACCAGGACAAAACTCTTCAACAATAACATAGGCATTGAGTGTTCTAAATAACCAGGACAAAACTCTTCAACAATAACATAGGCATTGAGTGTTCCAAATAACCAGGACAAAACTCTTCAACAATAACATAGGCATTGAGTGTTCCAAATAACCAGGACAAAACTCTTCAACAATAACATAGGCATTGAGTGTTCTAAATAACCAGGACAAAACTCTTCAACAATAACATAGGCATTGAGTGTTCCAAATAACCAGGACAAAACTCTTCAACAATAACATAGGCATTGAGTGTTCCAAATAACCAGGACAAAACTCTTCAACAATAACATAGGCATTGAGTGTTCCAAATAACCAGGACAAAACTCTTCAACAATAACATAGGCATTGAGTGTTCCAAATAACCAGGACAAAACTCTTCAACAATAACATAGGCATTGAGTGTTCTAAATAACCAGGACAAAACTCTTCAACAATAACATAGGCATTGAGTGTTCCAAATAACCAGGACAAAACTCTTCACAATAACATAGGCATTGAGTGTTCCAAATAACCAGGACAAAACTCTTCAACAATAACATAGGCATTGAGTGTTCCAAATAACCAGGACAAAACTCTTCAACAATAACATAGGCATTGAGTGTTCCAAATAACCAGGACAAAACTCTTCAACAATAACATAGGCATTGAGTGTTCTAAATAACCAGGACAAAACTCTTCAACAATAACATAGGCATTGAGTGTTCCAAATAACCAGGACAAAACTCTTCAACAATAACATAGGCATTGAGTGTTCCAAATAACCAGGACAAAACTCTTCAACAATAACATAGGCATTGAGTGTTCCAAATAACCAGGACAAAACTCTTCAACAATAACATAGGCATTGAGTGTTCCAAATAACCAGGACAAAACTCTTCAACAATAACATAGGCATTGAGTGTTCCAAATAACCAGGACAAAACTCTTCAACAATAACATAGGCATTGAGTGTTCTAAATAACCAGGACAAAACTCTTCAACAATAACATAGGCATTGAGTGTTCCAAATAACCAGGACAAAACTCTTCAACAATAACATAGGCATTGAGTGTTCCAAATAACCAGGACAAAACTCTTCAACAATAACATAGGCATTGAGTGTTCCAAATAACCAGGACAAAACTCTTCAACAATAACATAGGCATTGAGTGTTCCAAATAACCAGGACAAAACTCTTCAACAATAACATAGGCATTGAGTGTTCTAAATAACCAGGACAAAACTCTTCAACAATAACATAGGCATTGAGTGTTCCAAATAACCAGGACAAAACTCTTCAACAATAACATAGGCATTGAGTGTTCCAAATAACCAGGACAAAACTCTTCAACAATAACATAGGCATTGAGTGTTCCAAATAACCAGGACAAAACTCTTCAACAATAACATAGGCATTGAGTGTTCCAAATAACCAGGACAAAACTCTTCAACAATAACATAGGCATTGAGTGTTCTAAATAACCAGGACAAAACTCTTCAACAATAACATAGGCATTGAGTGTTCCAAATAACCAGGACAAAACTCTTCAACAATAACATAGGCATTGAGTGTTCCAAATAACCAGGACAAAACTCTTCAACAATAACATAGGCATTGAGTGTTCCAAATAACCAGGACAAAACTCTTCAACAATAACATAGGCATTGAGTGTTCTAAATAACCAGGACAAAACTCTTCAACAATAACATAGGCATTGAGTGTTCCAAATAACCAGGACAAACTCTTCAACAATAACATAGGCATTGAGTGTTCCAAATAACCAGGACAAAACTCTTCAACAATAACATAGGCATTGAGTGTTCTAAATAACCAGGACAAAACTCTCCAACAATAACATAGGCATTGAGTGTTCCAAATAACCAGGACAAAACTCTTCAACAATAACATAGGCATTGAGTGTTCCAAATAACCAGGACAAAACTCTTCAACAATAACATAGGCATTGAGTGTTCTAAATAACCAGGACAAAACTCTCCAACAATAACATAGGCATTGAGTGTTCCAAATAACCAGGACAAAACTCTTCAACAATAACATAGGCATTGAGTGTTCCAAATAACCAGGACAAAACTCTTCAACAATAACATAGGCATTGAGTGTTCTAAATAACCAGGACAAAACTCTTCAACAATAACATAGGCATTGAGTGTTCCAAATAACCAGGACAAAACTCTTCAACAATAACATAGGCATTGAGTGTTCCAAATAACCAGGACAAAACTCTTCAACAATAACATAGGCATTGAGTGTTCCAAATAACCAGGACAAAACTCTTCAACAATAACATAGGCATTGAGTGTTCTAAATAACCAGGACAAAACTCTTCAACAATAACATAGGCATTGAGTGTTCTAAATAACCAGGACAAAACTCTTCAACAATAACATAGGCATTGAGTGTTCTAAATAACCAGGACAAAACTCTTCAACAATAACATAGGCATTGAGTGTTCTAAATAACCAGGACAAAACTCTTCAACAATAACATAGGCATTGAGTGTTCTAAATAACCAGGACAAAACTCTTCAACAATAACATAGGCATTGAGTGTTCTAAATAACCAGGACAAAACTCTTCAACAATAACATAGGCATTGAGTGTTCCAAATAACCAGGACAAAACTCTTCAACAATAACATAGGCATTGAGTGTTCTAAATAACCAGGACAAAACTCTTCAACAATAACATAGGCATTGAGTGTTCTAAATAACCAGGACAAAACTCTTCAACAATAACATAGGCATTGAGTGTTCCAAATAACCAGGACAAAACTCTTCAACAATAACATAGGCATTGAGTGTTCCAAATAACCAGGACAAAACTCTTCAACAATAACATAGGCATTGAGTGTTCCAAATAACCAGGACAAAACTCTTCAACAATAACATATGCATTGAGTGTTCCAAATAAGTAGGCCGAAACTCTTGAACATTGCCCTCTATAACTCACAAACGACTAGAGTAATCGAGCTAATATGTCTACCATTTGGGAAGGGTCAGCCAGGGAATAGGCGTGGAAATCTACAGCCCTTTTTGAGTTACAGAGGTTAGGGTTCACGATTTTTGGCCTTCCTACTTTGGAACAGGGTACAACTTACTGCAGTTATTAAGGGGAGGCAGACCGTTTTTCTGGACCCCCTTCTCCCTAATGTTTAGCCCCACTAGTTTTGAGATTATAAGACGTTCGGCCCATTAGTTTGGCGATTTTAACTCCTTTCGCCCCATTTCGTTGTCAATTTTATGATCTTTCGTGCCATTTAGGTGTCGATTATTTCCTGGCGAGCGATAGCGAGCCTGCAATTTTAAGAGGAACCGGCCTTTCCGGGACATTTTTCTACCGAAAAATGTACAAATTTATCTTGAAGGGGGGTCTAGGGGTTGTTTTTCTTAGCTTGATGGAGGTCTAGGGAGGAAAGTAAACAAATATATGAATAAATGAATTAATAGACCAAACAAACAGCCAGCCTCCCCTTAGTGTTCTGGTTACTAGTGGCTTCGTGCTGCTGCTGATGATAGGGACGGTGTAGGAATGTACAGTGGCGCTAATAAGTCATGTCTCACCTGTCATTACGTTTGGCTCGCTCTGGGCTGTATTAATGTCTGGCATATGTTGAATAGGGTGGGTAAGTGTAGGAACGTGTTTGTATATTATTTCACTCGATATGAAGAAATGAAGCTTAGATATTGCTGATACCAATTATTGATCAAAACATACTTGGTGCCGAGACATGACTTATTAGCGCGACTGTACTATCCCTTGTTACACGAACCCTCTTGGAGTTCTAGGTTAGCTATGAGGTCCAGCAGATTTAATAACTACTTCTTTCACCTTTTGTATCCCAATATATATATATATATATATATATACTGGGTAGCCCTAGTGACCCTAGGTGACCACTCTCAACCCTCCAACTATCGTCCAATTGCTCTTATCTCTTGTCTCTCTAAAGTCTTTGAAACTATTCTTGCTTCCAAATTTCTTAAGCATTTCTCTTCTCATAATCTGCTCTCAGATCGCCAGTATGGCTTCCTTAAGGGTCGCTCTACTGGTGATCTTCTTTCATATCTTACTAACTCTTGGTCATCCTCCTTTCGGGAATTCGGTGAGACTTTTTCTATTGCACTAGACATATCGAAAGCCTTCGATAGAGTCTGGCATAAATCTTTAATTTCTAAACTACCCTCCTTCGGTTTCTATCCCTCCATCTGTGCCTTTGTCTCTAATTTCCTTTCCGGCCGTTCCATAGCCGCGGTTGTGGACGGCCATTGTTCACTTCCTCACCCTATAAACTCCGGTGTTCCTCAGGGCTCTGTCCTATCTCCTATTCTCTTTCTAATTTTTATAAATGATCTTAAATGTACCTCAATTCCCATCCATTCATACGCAGACGACTCAACCTTACACTACTCCATTAGTTTTTCAGAACGCCCCAGCCAGCAATCCCTCAACGACAAACGTAATGAAGCCATAGAACTCTTAAATTCTGATCTAAATACTATCTCCAATTGGGGCAGAGAAAACCTTGTTACCTTTAATGCTTCCAAAACCCAATTTCTCCATCTATCTACCCGTCAGGATCTCCCAGCGGACTATCCCTTATTCTTCAACAATACAAAAATCAATCCTTCATCTTCTCTCAATATTCTTGGTGTCTTTTTCTTCTGCTCTCAGTTGGAAGGACCATATTACCAGTCTTGCTAAGGCAGCCTCCCAGAAGCTGGGTGTGCTCAACCGCCTTAGGGGGTTCTTTTCCCCTGCACAGCTTCTTGCTCTGTACAGAGGCATAGTTTATCCTTGTATTGAGTATTGTTCACATGTGTGGGGAGGGTCCTCTCACACCGCTCTCCTAGACAAAGTTGAAAGGAAGGCCTTTCGTATCATTAACTCCCGTCCACTCACTAACTCTCTGCAATCTCTCTCTGTCCACCGCAATGTTGCATCTCTCTCGCTATTCTATCGCTACTATAATAATCAGTGTTCCTCAGAGCTATCCCAGTGCATACCACCTCCTTTACGTAGGGCACGTGGTACCCGTCTTGCAACTCAATTCCACCCCTACTCTGTGCAACTCTCCAACCCAAGAGTGAAACGTTACTCTCAAACTTTCTTCTACTCAACAGCTGAGCTCTGGAACTCTCTCCCAGAATCAGTCTTTCCCTCTTCCTATGACTTAAATTGCTTCAAACTCCGTGTGTCCAGGCATTTTGGCTCGAACATCCCTTGATTTTGGCCCTGTCACTCTTTCAACTATGGGGGAGGCACTCGCTATAGGCAGTTCTGCCTTTTGCCTCCCTCAATCACATAAAAAAAAAAAAAAAAAAAAAAAAAGCATATACCGGGTACATATAATTTTATCAACATCTAACATCTTCACTCTCCACAGGTGTCCAAAGATAACTAATTACCCAAATAACACTGCCAGGTAATTAGCCAGAAACATAATTACTAGTTTATAATAATTACTAGATTTATAATAACGAACGAGAGATACACATACATTTACCCTTTAATTACCAGAGCAACAATTAAGGCAGGAACTCTTAAAGTATTGGGGCACGCATTTTTGGATACCGTTAAGGGGAGGTTTCTAGTTTGTTTCCTACTCCTCCAGCAATCTTAAAATGTCACCCCCTTGACCCCCTTTCAAGATAAATTTGTACATTTTTCGGTAGAAAAATTTCCCGGCCGAAGGCCGGTTACTCTTAAATTACAGGCTCGCTATCGCTCGCCAGGATAAAATCGACACCTAAATTGCACGAAAGGTCTTAAAATTGACAGAATGGGGCGGAAATTCGTAAAATCACCAAACTAATGGGGCAAACGTCTTAAAATCTCAAAAGCAATGGGGCTAACCATGAGGGAGAAAGGGGTCAAGAAAAAAATCCCTCAAGTGGAGACCTGCCCTTAAATCAAAAGTGTAAATACTGTCTCTTGTAACTCTCTAGCGTCCTTCCTAAACTGAATAAAATCTTCTGATAATAGCCAGAATAAAGTGCTATAACGCGTCATAATCCTCAAGGGGTTAAATAGGGTATGAAGAGGATAGTTAAGGTGTCCATAATATATGCCCCTTATTTAAGTAAACTGGTTATAGTAAACCCATCTCATATAAGGTGTACACTACTTAATATCTATCTATCTATCTATCTATCTATCTATCTATCTATCTTTCTATCTATCTATCTACCTATCTATCTATCTATCTACCTATCTATCTATCTATATATCTATCTATATATTTATTTCTCTCTCTCTCTCTCTCTCTCTCTCTCTCTCTTTCTCTCTCTATCTATCTACCTATCTATCTTTCTTTCTTTCTATCTATCTATCTATATATCTATCTATCTATCTATCTATCTACCTATCTATCTTTCTTTCTATCTATCTATCTATCTATCTATATATCTATCTATCTATATATTTATTTATCTCTCTCTCTCTCTCTCTCTCCCTCTCTCTCTTTCTTATATACATCAGGACCAATGAGCATCACTATCACCATGTAATGTCTCACTTCCGGTTTTCTGGCCTCCTTTCTCTCTCATGTTTAGCCCCGTTAGTTTTCAGATGTTAAGATGTTTGCCCCATTAGTTAGTCGATTTTTAGACCTTTCGCCCCATTTCTTCGTCAATATTTAGACCTTTCGTGCTATTTAGGTGTCACTTTTTTCCCTGGCGAACGATAGTGAGCCTGTAATGTTGGAAGAACCGGCCTTCGGCCGGAAATTTTGTCTACCGAAAAATTTACAAATTAATCTAGAAGGGGGATCTAATGGATGTCTTTTTTTAATTTGATGGAGGTCTAGGGAGGAAACCACAAAAATAATGAATACATGCAACAATAATGAATACATGCAACAATAATGAATACATGCAACAATAATGAATACATGCACCAATAATGAATACATGCAACAATAATGAATACATGCAACAATAATGAATACATGCACCAATAATGAATACATGCAACAACAATGAATACATGCAACAACAATGAATACATGCAACAACAATGAATACATGCAACAATAATGAATACATGCAACAATAATGAATACATGCAACAATAATGAATACATGCAACAATAATGAATACATGCAACAATAATGAATACATGCAACAACAATGAATACATGCAACAATAATGAATACATGCAACAACAATGAATACATGCAACAATAATGAATACATGCAACAATAATGAATACATGCACCAATAATGAATACATGCAACAATAATGAATACATGCAACAATAATGAATACATGCAACAATAATGAATACATGCAACAACAATGAATACATGCAACAATAATGAATACATGCAACAACAATGAATACATGCAACAATAATGAATACATGCAACAACAATGAATACATGCAACAATAATGAATACATGCAACAATAATGAATACATGCACCAATAATGAATACATGCACCAATAATGAATACATGCAACAATAATGAATACATGCTACAATAATGAATACATGCACCAATCGCCCAAAAAGTGAACCGTCCCTCCTTAAAATTACATAGAACTCGGGGAAGGGCTGCAACTTGTAGGTAATTATGCTGTCACTCTCATGGCTTATCTGTTATCTAGGCTAGGAGGTTGATAAGAAAATGGGAGGACAAACAAACACATAAACACACCTATATAAGCTAAACCTAAGGTGGGTGACCTGCTTTTTGTTATTTCTGTCCTTTTCTCTCTTTCTCTGGCTTGTATCCATTCGGCCCCATTCAGCCAACTATTTTAAGACGTTTATCCCCATCTAGGTGTCGAATTCTTCCTGGCGAGCGATAGCGAGCCAGCATTATATGAAGAAATCCGGCTTCGCCGGAGAAATTTTTCTATCGAAAAATGTACAAATTTAGCCTGCTGTCAAATAAAAATAAAAAATATGCTGGGTCGCTACCGCTCACCAGTAAAAAAATTACACCTGGATGGGGATAAACGTCTTAAAACAGTAGGCTGAATGGGGCCAAATGGATACAAGCCAGAGAAAGATAGAAAAGGACAGAACCAAAACAGGTCACCCCCCTTAACAATACAATAACTAGCCTCCTGCTAATAAACTAAATTAAACACAAAAATACTAAGAAAACGTACGATTTTGTTTTCCTTTATTCCCGTCCTCATTTCTCAACCTCAATGCTTCCAATTAAAAATACAACAACAACAACAACAACAACTTCTACTACTACTACTACTAATACTTTTTTTTTTTTTTTTTTTTTTTTACTACTACCACTCATCCTGTGCATTCCCTCTTTGGACCCTAAACCAGGTCAGAACAGTCATCAAAGCGTCCGACTTGGTAGTCATTCAGCTACTTCCTATTCCGGGGTCAGCACTCAGACTCATCATCGTGGATTACTACTACTACATTGGTTTTTATTTAATATTGTTCATACATTTTATTTTACAAGCATCAGATATTACTATTCAACACCATGCAACTTCAATCCAGTCTCCTTCCACTGCAGCCTCGTAGTCCACTTCTGCCACCGTCGCTGGTTGTGGTGCAGACAGTCTTGTTCCCCGCAGGCATAGTAGTGCTGATCTGAGCAACGAGAAAGATAGACGGCACCTCATCCAGGCTACAACGTGGCTCCTGGGCTGTTTCTTCTTCTCTGCAAGCCTTGAATAGAAGCACTGGGCCCTAGGTCCCATCCCTCCAGATGTGGTGAAGACTAGTGGGGTAAAGCTGCCATGTTCGATATTTAAGATCCTTTCCACATATGCCCTGACCTTCTCTTGTTCATTCCTCTTGTGTGCAGCCTCCAGAGACAGCCAGCTGTAGCTATGGGCCATTGGGTCGAATATTCTTACGTCAAAGAATGCTCGCTGTGCTCTTGTCCAAAAACTTCTTGCACTAACGTCCACTCGTGCTTCGTTGGATGTGTTGGCCGTCCTGTGCTGCAAGATCTCTCCCACTACTACTACTACTACTACTACTACTACTACTACTACTACTACTACTAGAGCCTTTGAGATAGCCTATGCTAAATCCTTCAAAAGAATAATTAAAGTACCAAATGATGCCAGTCACCATGACACAGCAGAAAAGTGTCCCCAACTCCTACTAACACACCATGTAGCCCTCACACAAGCAAGGTATTATACAAGACTACAGAGAACTAGGAGTGCTATCATCAAGTTAAGGGGAGGTCTCCACTTGAGGGATTATTTTCTTGACTCCTTTCTCCCTCATGTTTAGCCCCATTGTTTTTCTAATTTTAAGACGTTTGCCCCATTATTTTGGCGATTTTAAGAACTTTCAACCCATTTCTGTCAATTTTAAGACCTTTCTTGCAATTTACGTGTGATTTTATCCTGGCGAGCGATAGCGAGTCTGTAATTTAAGAGGAACCGGCTTTCAGCCGGGACATTTTTCTACCGAAAAATGTACAAATTTATCTTGAAAGGGGCTCAAGGGGGTGTAATCTTAACTTTGAAGGATATCTAGGGACCAAACTAAAAACCTCCCCTTAAGTTTGCCATCTCTCAATTCTGGTTTGTTCCTCTCCTCTGTTCATAACATGTTCAGCAATAGGTACAGTCGCGCTAATAAGTGATGTCTCGGCACCAATTATGTTTTGATCAATAATTTGGTATCAGTAATATCTAACCTTCATTTCTTTATATCGAGTGCAATATATAAACATGTTCCTACATTTACCCACCCTATTCAATATCTGACAGACATTAATACAGCACAGAGCAAGTCACACGTAATAACAGCTGGGCCATGACTTATTAGCGCGACTGTACAATGTGGATTTAAACAATTTCACTCTTGATATAAGTGAAGCCAGGATTAACTGGGTGCAAAGACACGAAGAGCGTAGGATGCCATATACGATACATTAACTTCAGCCATATATAATATTATTATACAGTATATATATATATATATATATTTTTTTTTTACGTTAATAATCAATGTTTTTATATAACTGTTTAAATGTATTAATTAGACGTCTCTGCCCTGCTTAAGGGGAGATTTCTACTTGAGAGATTTTGTTGTTGACCCCTTTCTCCCTCATGCTTTTGATATTATAAAACGTTTGCCCCGTTAGTTTGGCGATTTTAAGAACTTTCACTCCATTTTAAGACCTTTCGTGCTATTCAGGTGTCGATTTTATCCTGGCGAGCGATAGCGAGCCTGTCATTTAAGAGGAAACGGCCTTCGGCCGGGAAATTTTTCTACCGAAAAATGTACAAATTTATCTTGAAAGGGACTCAAGGGGTGTAATTTTAAGCTTGATGGAGGTCTAGGGAACAAACTAAATACCTCCCCTTAATTGGTACTCTTAAAAGGGATATGGAGCCAGGATGCGGCGTCCCCACCGTGTTGTTACTGCCTCTCCCATTCTATTTGGGTGTGACTATGTAGCTGTGGATAACCTTCACAAATACGGTGTCCATGGTTACACGACCAATTTGTCAGTGGTGATAATTATTCTATTGAAATGTAAGGTTTTAAGTGTATAAGCCCCTCCAGGTGCTGCTTATCCCCTTGAGGACGGTGACACGTCTTGGTGGTTTATTTTGGCTATCATCGGACGATAGTGATTGTTTATATACTTTATATAGACTATTATACTGTACATAGACTATTATACTATATAGACTATTATACTTTTATGTGAATATGTATTGTAATACTGTAAATAAACTGTATTATCTATGTAAATTATTTACGAAATAAAGATGATTGATTGATTGATTGATTGACTACTACTACTAATAATAATCATAATGATACTACAACAACAACAACAACAACACCAACAACAACACCAACAACAACACCAACAATAACAACAACACCAACAACAACAACAACACCAACAACAACACCAACAACAACATCAACAACACCACCACCAACAACAACAACAACACCAACAACAACAACAACACCAACAACAACAACAGCAACTACTACTAAAAATAATAATAATAAACTAAAAACAAGACCAAACCAGAAAATATTAAAAAAAAAAAAAAAAAAAAAAAAAAAATCTTTTCTTCATGACCTCATTTCTCAACCTCACTGCTTCAAATTATGCTCAGAAATTTGGGCCTGTTTTTCGCCCACTCTGGCTTTCGGCTTGACCCTCTTCTTCCTCATGTTTAGCCCCATTATTTTGAAATTATACGACGTTTGGCCCATTAGTTTGGCGATTTTAACACCTTTCGCTGCAATTCTTTGTCAATTTTAAGGCACTTGTGACGATTTCTTCCTGGTGAGCGATAGCAAGCTTGCAATTTAGGAAGAACCGACGTTCGGCCAGGGCATTCATCTACTGAAAATGCAAAAACAAATCTAGAAGGCGGTATATTTGTAAAGCTTGATGGAAATCTAGGAAGGACCCCCCAAAAAAAATCTAGGAAGGACCCCCCAAAATAAATCTAGGAAGGACCCCCCAAAATAAATCTAGGAAGGACCCCCCAAAATAAATCTAGGAAGGACCCCCACAAAATCTAGGAAGGACCCCCAAAATAAATCTAGGAAGGACCCCCCAAAATAAATCTAGGAAGGACCCCCAAAATAAATCTAGGAAGGGCCCCCCAAAATAAATCTAGGAAGGGCCCTCCAAAATAAATCTAAGGACCCCCCAAAATAAATCTAGGACCCCCCAAAATAAATCTAGGAAGGACCCCAAAAAAAAAAGTCTAGGAAGGACCCCCCCAAAAAAAAACCCACAAATAAATAAATACATAAATAAAGTAAAATAAAAATAAAAATAATAAAAAATAAAAAACGGGTTATCACTATTATTATACCTCTTAATCCCTTCAGCACCATGCCGTAATTTACATTATATTCTGGTTACCATTAGTCGATTTTCTTTAGCTTATAATCTACCTCTAGGACTCAAAGGGGTAAATACGATCTCAGTAAGCCCTCTGAATAACATAGGTCCTTCTTAAACTGCACAAAATCATCTATTGTTAGCCAGAATCAAAGGTAAAAAGGCGTCATGGTACTGAAAGGGTTAAGGGCATATTATGACGGACACATTAATTACCCTGTTCATACCGTTGTAAACCAGTCATTATTCACTAGGTTTATAAGGTTCATTATTCGAGGCTTAACTTTATTAGATATTGCTGATACTAATTATTGATCAAAATATACTTGGTGCCGCGTCATCACTTATTAGCGCGACTGTACAGTCGCGCTAATAAGTGATGTCGCGGCACCAAGTATATTTCGATCAATAATTGGTATCAGCAATATCTAAGCATTAATTCATCGTTTCGAGTGAGATATACAAACATGTTCCTATCTTTACACACCCTATTCAACATCTGACAGACATTAATACAACATAGAGCCAGCAAAACAGCGGCGACATGACTTATTTGACCAACTGTACAGGCCTGGTGAGAAAGCCTGTTTATTCTGGCTATCATTAGACGATTATATACAGTTTAGGAAGGCTCTGTGGGAATTATAAGGGTAAATACTATCTCAATTATCCCTCTGACTTCCATATACCCTTCCTAATCTGAATAACATAATCTTATAATCTACCAGAGCTTATAGCTAACCTAGAATTCTAATTGTCACGATACTTATAATGGGATAGGGAGGTTCCTCACGTGATCTCTCTCTCTCTCTCTACATATACAGTATATATATATATATATGTCTGACTATCTATCTAACTATCTGTCAATAATATGTCTGTCAGCCTGTCTAACTATTTCTGTCTCTCTCAGGCTAGTTATTAGAGGTCAAGGTCAAGCGAGTAATGACCGTGTGTGCGTGAATGTATGTGTGTATGTGTGCGTGCATGTGTATGAGTATGTGTGAGAGAACATCAACTATTCCTTTACTTACAAACAATACTTAACAACAACAACAACAACAACAACAACAACAACAACACACATATGACTATAGTCCAATCATTTAAGGAGGGTCACCGTTTTTTTTTTTTATCTCTCTCTCCTTTTCTCTCTTTCCCTGGCTTGTATCCATTCGGCCCCATTCAGCCAACTGTTTTAAGACGCTTATCCCCATCTAGGTGTCGATTTCTTCCTGGCGAGCGATGACGAGCCAGCATTGTATGGAGAAATCCGGCTTCGCCGGAAACAAAATTCTATCGAAAAATGTACAAATTTAGCTTGCTGTAAAAAAAAAACATACATATGCTGGCTCGCTACCGCTCGCGAGGAAAATATTGACACCTGGATGTGAGTAAACGTCTTAAAACAGTAGGCCGAATGGGGCCGAATGGATACAAGCCAGAGAGAGAGGGAGAGAAAGAGAACAAAAGAAGCGAGGTGGGGTCCCTTAAGGGGAGATATCCACTTGAGGGACTTTTTTCTGGACCCCTTTCTCTCTCATGTCTAGCCCCATTGCTTTTGAGATTTTAAGATGTTTGCCCCATTAGTTTGGCGATTTTAAGAAGTTTCACCCCATTTATGTCACTTTTAAGACCTTTCCTCCCATTTAGGTGTCGATTTTCTCCTGGCGAGCGATAGCGAGCCTGTAATTTAAGAGGAATCGGCCTTCGGCCGGGAAATTTTTCTACCGAAAAATGTACAAATTTATCTTGAAAAGGGGTCAAGGGGGTGTAATTTCAAGCTTGATGGAAGTCTAGGAAATGCACTAAAAACCTCCCCTTAAGTTGGCCAAAATCTTAACCACTAACCAACCACAATATAACTCATAAACGACTTGAGTAATCCAGTAATTGAGTAATCTACAATTTAGGAAGAGTCAGCCAGGGTATAGGTGTGGACATTTACAGCTCATTTGCTCTAGCCCTTTGTGAGTTACAGAGGTTAGAGGTCAGGATTTCTGGCCTACCTGTAATGAATGGTCTATAGTACAAAGGAGTACAAAGGAAATCAAGCAACAACATATCTAGTGAGCCTTCTAGGCTGCTTGTCCTATAGTAGGATGGTGCTTTGTATTCAATTTATTTCTGGCAATCAGTAAATTTTGGTAGAATCTATAAGGACAAGATAAATAAAATACAATAAAAAAAAAATAAAAAAACAAGTAAACTGCAGCTCCTAAACTTAATATTATCTACTGCTGAACGCCAGAACAAAATTATTAAATTATACATCGCTTTGAATCAATCATTGTCACAAAAAATATATACAAATTAATTGATAGGTTACGGTAAAAAAAAAAAAAAAAAAAAAAATATATATATATATATATATACAGTATATATATATATATATATATATATATATATATATATATATATATATATATATATATATATATATATATATATATATATATATATATATATATAGTATACTGTATATATATAAAGAACATTTCACACACTAGCGTTCATACCTCAAAGTCTTAAGGAATTTCCGAGTGTTAAGAAAATTGCGTCAGTGCGTCAAGTTGTAGGACAGTTGGCTTGGGATCTGTGTGTGTGTGTGTGTGTGTGTGAGAGAGAGAGAGAGAGAATATATATATATATATATATATATATATATATATATATATATATATATATATATATATATATATATATATATATATATAGAGAGAGAGAGAGAGAGAGAGAGAGAGAGTTGCATGTTGAATCACCTGAAATGTGAGTTTTTGTTCCGGGATAATCCGCTACTGACGTTATGATCTAGACCAGGGGTGTCAAACATGCGGCCCCCCTCCCTGTAACCTGCGGCCCCCCCTCCCTGTAACATGCGGCCCCCTCCCTGTAACATGCGGCCCCCCTCCCTGTAACATGCGGCCCCCCTCCCTGTACATGCGGCCCCCCCTCCCTGTAGCATGCGGCCCCCCTCCCTGTAACATGCGGCGCCCCTCCCTGTAACATGCGGCCCCCCTGCCTGTAACATGCGGCCCCCCTCCCTGTAGCATGCGGCCCCCCTCCCTGTAACATGCGGCCCCCCTCCCTGTAGCATGCGGCCCCCCTCCCTGTAGCATGCGGCCCCCCTCCCTGTAACATGCGGCCCCCCCTCCCTGTAGCATGCGGCCCCCCTCCCTGTAACATGCGGCCCCCCTCCCTGTAGCATGCGGCCCCCCTCCCTGTAGCATGCGGCCCCCCTCCCTGTACCATGCGGCCCGTGAACCAGTTTGGCCAATTAGTGTCATATATTGCATTTTCTTGTAGACATAATTAGTATTTCTTAAATATATTATATGTTGGTATTTTTTTAACTTAAGGTCCAATTCTAGGAAGTATTTGTGAGAGTAAGAAGCTTAAGTAGATTAAATACTCCCTTAGATATTCTTCTTAAGCTGAAAAAATCGTCAACGGGTTTATGATATGCTCAATTCGGGGCCAATGGTACAGTTCTTGCAGTTATGCTCAGTATGTGGCCCAAGGCTACGGGGATAAAACACAACTATGTGTCACAGTTGCCGTAAATTCATATTTAAATAATATATTTTTATGTTTTTTTAATATTTTCTGAAATTGTGATATCTGGATAATGTGAAGCATTTATTTGTATTTATAATAGGACGGATGGAGGCATTACCGGTATATTATATTTGGCCTGCTACATTAACCGCTTCTGTACCAACGTCTTTTATAATAGGACGGATGGAGGCATTACCGGTACCGGTATATTATATTTGGTCTGCTACATTAACCGCTTCTGTACCAACGTCTTTTATAATAGAACGGATGGAGGCATTACCGGTATATTATATTTGGCCTGCTACATTAACCGCTTCTGTACCAACGTCTTTTTTTACTTTTAGCGGTTGGGAGTATGAACATGATTAGATTAATATCCAGTATTCGAGAATGGATAATAAGTCGTAGGCGTGTGCATAAACCTTTAACCGTCCTGGTGGTGTAATGGTTAAGGTGGCAAAAAACTGTGTGTGATAACCCGGGTTCGAATCCTGGCGGATCATATATACTTTAGTTAATTTCATTGGGGGTGTTTGGTGTTGTGGTGAAATTAATAAAATATAGATATGGCTACTATTTGATGATTTTATTCAGTTTCAAAAGGGCCTTCAGCAATTGATGGGCTCTAAACTATCACACTTATTCCTTTATACAACCACAAATCCTTCTTAAACTGCACAAAATCCTCTAAACAAAGCTACAATAACATATGAAAGACGTCACCGGTACATAAGGGGTTAATGCGGCCCGACAATATTGTACCGTGTCAAATTTGGCCCGCCAGAGCAAATGAGTTTGACACCCCTGGACTAGACCATGCTCACACCTCTGCCCTAGACCATGCTCACACCTCTGCCCTAGACCATGCTCACACCTCTGACTTCCACATACCATTCCTATTTTGGAATAAAAAAAAAAACAAAAAAAACAAAAAAAAACACGTATCTTGAGAGTATTAAGGGGAGATCTCCACTCGAGGGATTTTTTTCTTGACCCCTTTCTCCCTCATGTTTAGCCCCATTGCTTTTGATATTATAAAACGTTTGCCCCATTAGTTTAGCGATTTTAAGAACTTTCACCCCATATTAAGACCTTTCGTGCAAGTCAGGTGTCGATTTTATCCTGGCGAGCGATAGCGAGCCTGTAATTTAAGAGGAACCGGCCTTCGGCCAGGACATTTTTCTACCGAAAAATGTACAAATTTATCTTGAAAGGGACTCGAGGGGGTGTAATTTTAAGCTTGATGGAGGTCTAGGGAACAAACTAAATACCTCCCCTTAACCCTATTAGATGCAGGGCGGGCCAATTTGGAACCTCCCAGTTTTACTCCATTAGCTTGGAGATTTTAAGACGTTTCATCGCATTAGTTTGGCGATAAGGTGTCGATTTTTCCTGGGCGAGCGATAGCGAGGCCGCAATTTGGGAGAAATCGGCCTTTGGCCGGGAAATTTACACATTTAGCTTGAAGGGGGTCTGGGGGACGTTTTTATTAGTTTGAAGGGGGTTTGGAGAGGCGTTTTTCCAAGTCTAGCGGGTAAGCTAAAAACACATTGTTCGAAAATGGCTAAAATAAATAAAAACTTCTAATAATTCAACACAATACCATAATAACCCCCAAGACGTTGCACCAGGTAGTGTTAAGGCTAAAGGGAGTATAACTAATGGTGACTAATGGGTCGCTTTCTGGTCCCCCTTCGTCCTCATGCTTGGGCCCATTGGTTGTCAGGTTACAAGACGTTCGCCCCATTAGTTTGGCGATGTTAAGACCTTCCGCCCCATTTCATTGTTAAGATTAAGACTTTTCGTATAATTTAGGTGTCGACATTTTCCTGGGGAGTTATAGCGAGCCTGTACTTTAAGAGGAACCGGCGTTGGGCCGTGACATTTTTCTATCGAAAAATGTACAAATATATCTTGAAGGAGGGTCTTGAGGGTGTTTATTAAAAGCTTGATGGAGGTCTAGGGAGGAAACTGAAAGAAATATAAAAATATATATAAATGAGAAAATAAATATGCCCTTAATGTCAAAGGGAGAACAATATATGGTGACTTAAATGGTGCCAAGGGGAGAAGGGGACACTGGGGGATGTAATCTCATCACTCTGACTATATAATTATATGTTCAGTATATCATATAAGTTATGTTTTCCCATATGATCTCCATGTATATCTATCTATTTATGTATGTATCTATATATCTATCTACGTATCTATCTATCTCTCTCTCTCTCTCTCTCTCTCTCTCTCTCTCTCTCTATCTATCTATCTATCTATATATATATATATATATACTGTATATATAATAACTTTCTCCTATGCCAAGTAAAGAAACACATATAATATTTCCTAGCATAAAGTAACACAAGTCAAATCAAAATGAGACAAAGGAGAATGGGAATCATTTTGCAAGATTAGCAATAGGATTATGTGACAGATTATCCTGAAATATAAGGAGTTTTCTTACATCTCTCTCTCTCTCTCTCTCTTTAGCACAGACACACAGACACACACACACACACACTCTCTCACACACACACACACACACTCACACACACACCTCCCCGTGGCGTAACTGATAGCGCGTCTGGCTCACAACCAGAAGGTCCCGGGTTCGAGACCAGGGCGGGGAAGAGACATTTGGGCAAGTCTCCTAACGGTGTAGCCTCTGTTCACCTAGCAGTATAAATAGGAACCTGGTATAAGTGGACGAAGTTGTGACGTCCCATCTGGGGTTGGTGATCGGTTACAAGGCGAGATGGGTATCGTACTGGTCAACCTAAGCTACTGGTCGGGGAACCTAAGCCTTCGGGTGAGACTGGTACCGTAGTGAGAATGGTACCGTACAGATTAACCCTAAGCCTTCGTATCCAGATGTCGCCAATTGGCTAAAATACAGACTACACACACATCCACAGCCATTCCAACGATACATAAAAACACTTAACATGCATTTCACGCAATACATTCCCAGTTAAGGAGGCGCGATAATAATAAGCTTAGCTCATTAGCTCCATTGCGTGGATTCCCCTTGACGAACAAATAACTGAGTAACTGAGTAACACACACTTACTCACATTCACATCCTCTCTCTCTTCCTCTAACGCACACATAACCTCTGTAACTCCAAAAGGGCTAGAGCAAATTGGCTGTAAATTTCCATATCTATTCCTTGACGAACTCTTCCCAAATGGTAGAAATATTAGCTCGATTACTCAAGTAGTGTTTGAGTTACAGAGGATAGGTCATGATTTCTCGCCTACTTACAGCGAATAGACTATAGCTTCTCTGTCACGGGTTATCCAGAATCCTTCCATTGAATTACCCAAGAATTATTATGTGTGTGTGTGTGTGTGTGTGTCTGTGTGTGTGTGTCTGTGTCTGTGTGTGTCTCTGTGTGTGTGTGTCTGTGTCTGTGTCTGTGTCTGTGTGTGTGTGAGTGAGACTTCTAGACCCCCTTCAAGCTAAAAACATCCACCCAGACCCCCTTTCAAGCTAAAAACATCCCCCAGACCCCCTTAAAGCTAAAAACAACCCCCAGACCCCCTTAAAGCTAAAAACATCCCCCAGACTCCCTCCAGACTAAATTTGTACATTTTTCGGTAGAATTATTTTTCCAGAATCCTTCCATTGATTACCCAAGAATTATTATGTCCTTCCAAAGTCCTTCATGTGTGTGTGTGTGTGTGTGTGTGTGTGTGTGTGTGTGTGTGTGTGTGTCTGTGTGTGTGTGTTTCTGTGTGTGTTTCTGTGTGTGTGTGTGTGTGTGTGTACTTACTCTAGTTGTACTTACTCTAGTTGTATTGCGGGAGTGAGCATGCTCGTTATTTCCCGCCTCCTATATGTGTAGGTGTTATATGTATCGTTGGAATGGCTGTGGATGTGTGTGTAGTCTGTATTTTTAGCCAATTTGCGACATCGGAAACGAAGGCTTAGGGTGGATCTGTATGGTACCATTCTCACTATAGACGGTACCGTCTCGCCCGAAGGCTTAGGTAGCCATCAGCTTAGGTGAACCATATGATACCCATGTGTGTGTGTGTGTGTGTGTGTGTGTGTGTGTATGTGTGTGTGTTTCTCTAACCTAACTTAGCTTAACCTGACCTGACCTAACCTAGCTTAATCTTAAGGGGGCACATTAGTTTGGCGATTTTAAGAACCTTCGCCCCATTTCTGTAAATTTTAAGACCTTTCGTGCCATTTAGGTGTCAATTTTTGTCCTGGCGAGCGACAGCAAGCCTGTATTATAAGAGGAACCGGCCTTCTACACGGACATTTTTCTGCCGAAAATGTACACGTTTATCTTGAAAGGGGTTCGAAGGGGGTGCACATTTAAAGTTGATGGACAAAGAAATGTGGCGAAAGGTCTTAAAATTGCCAAACTAATGGGCCGAACGTCATAAAATCTAATAACTAATGGGGCTAAAGATGAGGCAGGAAAGGGACCATAATAACGACCCATCTCCTCTTAACTGATTACTGGGAATACATTGACCAACATCCACATCTTCTCTTTATAACATTACCTTTAACCTGACCTGCTTGTTGTGTCTCCTTTTCTCTCTTTCTCTGGCCTGTATCCGTTTGGCCCCATCAAGCCTACTGTTTTAAGACGTTTATCCCCTCAAGGTGTCGATTTCTTCCTGGCGAGCGCCGAGCGGTAGCGAGCCAGCATTGTATGGAGAAATCCGGCTTCGCCGGAGAAATTTTTCTATCGAAAAATGTACAAATTTAGCCTGCTGTCAAAAACGTTATTACAAATATGCTGGCTCGCTACCGCTCGCCAGGAAAAAGCGACACCTGGATGGGGATAAACGTCTTAAAACAGTAGGCTGATTGGGACCGAATGGATACAAGCCAGAGAAAGAGAGAAAAGGAGATGGAAAAAGCAGGTCACCCCCCTTAAGGCACATTGACACCGACTTACACACTTGAGAAACTCACACACACACACACACACACACACACTCTCTCTCTCTGTATACCACTTCATCTACGTAGGGTACGTAGTATTCGTCTTACAACACAATCCCACCCCTACTCTGTACAACTCTCCAACTCAAGAGTGAAACGATACTCCCAATCTTTCTTCTATTCAACAGCTGAGCTCTGGAACTCTCTTCCTGAATCCATCTTGCCCTCATCCTATGATTTTAATTACTTCAAACTCCGTGTGTCCGGACATTTTGGCTTCGAACATTCCTTGATTTTGGCCCTGTCACTGCTTAAACTCTGGGGGAGGCACTCGTCACAGGCAGTTCTACCTTTTGTCTCGCTCATCCACATAGAAATACAATATATATATACAGTACAGGCATATATATATATATATATATATATATATATATATATATATATATATATATATATATATATATATATATATATATATATATATATATATATATATATATTACTTTATCTTATAGCTAACCTAGAACCAATTACGACCCAATCAGCCTATTAATCTCTCGCCCCATAATACCGAAGCACCAAACACTGATATAATCAGCTGTTGTAATATTCATAACGTAAACAAACATGACGTAATAGCAGGACCCAGTGTTATAAATGCAACCTATATGTGGGGGGGGGGGGGGGCGAGGGGGTACCCAGTGTTTTATATCCAACCTATATGTGGGGCAGGGGGTACCGAGTGTTTTATATCCAACCTATATGTGGGGCAGGGGGTACCCAGTGTTTCATATCCAACCTATATGTGGGGCAGGGGGTACCCAGTGTTTCATATCCAACCTATATGTGGGGCAGGGGGTACCGAGTGTTTTATATCCAACCTATATGTGGGGCAGGGGGTACCGAGTGTTCCATATCCAACCTATATGTGGGGCAGGGGGTACCGAGTGTTCCATATCCAACCTATATGTGGGGCAGGGGGTACCGAGTGTTCCATATCCAACCTATATGTGGGGCAGGGGGTACCCAGTGTTTCATATCCAACCTATATGTGGGGCAGGGGGTACCCAGTGTTTCATATCCAACCTATATGTGGGGCAGGGGGTACCGAGTGTTTTATATCCAACCTATATGTGGGGCAGGGGGTACCGAGTGTTTTATATCCAACCTATATGTGGGGCAGGGGGTACCGAGTGTTCCATATCCAACCTATATGTGGGGCAGGGGTACCCAGTGTTTCATATCCAACCTATATGTGGGCAGGGGGTACCCAGTGTTTCATATCCAACCTATATGTGGGGCAGGGGGTACCGAGTGTTTTATATCCAACCTATATGTGGGGCAGGGGGTACCGAGTGTTTTATATCCAACCTATATGTGGGCCAGGGCGTACCGAGTGTTCCATATCCAACCTATATGTGGGGCAGGGGGTACCGAGTGTTCCATATCCAACCTATATGTGGGGCAGGGGGTACCCAGTGTTTCATATCCAACCTATATGTGGGGCAGGGGGTACCCAGTGTTTCATATCCAACCTATATGTGGGGCAGGGGGTACCGAGTGTTTTATATCCAACCTATATGTGGGGCAGGGGGTACCGAGTGTTCCATATCCAAC
Organism: Paralithodes platypus; assembly: GCA_032716605.1. Taxonomy (NCBI): domain Eukaryota; kingdom Metazoa; phylum Arthropoda; class Malacostraca; order Decapoda; family Lithodidae; genus Paralithodes; species Paralithodes platypus. The sequence goes on from CM064515.1 coordinate 29,824,630, forward strand.
CTATATGTGGGGCAGGGGGTACCCAGTGTTTCATATCCAACCTATATGTGGGGCAGGGGGTACCCAGTGTTTTATATCCAACCTATATGTGGGGCAGGGGGTACCGAGTGTTCCATATCCAACCTATATGTGGGGCAGGGGGTACCCAGTGTTTCATATCCAACCTATATGGGGGGCAGGGGGTACCCAGTGTTTTATATGGGGCAGGGGGCACAGTTGCCGAGACATGTAAAGCTACTGACCAATGTTCGTGAGCGCTAGCGATTTTCTATATGGAAATACCTCAATTATTTTTAACATCGTTCTTAGCACCATAAATAAACACCAAAATATATTAATGAAAGCATGTGATTCTCCCAGGATTCGAACCTAGGACATTTCATAGATAACTTACACATTCTAACCATCACAACCAGTTATTGAGATTGATGTTCAGATCAATGAACTAATATATATGATTGTATCCGTCTATGTTACCAAAACAAAGGAGTGTCGTGCAGGGTGGGCGTGAGGGTCTGTCATTTATATTTTATCTAGACAACGGGTACTGTCCTATAGTGTCACACGCGATACACAGCAGACTATAGACGATATAATACTCTTGGTGATCAGTTAAGATAAAACTATATACCATACTAACATAAATACAATTATTATGAACATACCTAAATAATGTTAGTCATATAAGATACACAAATAATACAGAACAAGAAAACAAATTGTAATTATAATTGAACTATTAATAGTATATCTATCTATCTATCTATCTATCTATCTATATAGATATATATATATATATATATATATAAAGGAGTACAAAGGAGTACAAAGGAAATCAAGCAACAACAGGTCTAGTGACCCTTCTAGGCTGCTTGTCCTCCAAAACACTGAGGATCAAGTGTCCAAACAGTGGTTAAGAGTGGGTAAGGGAACATTGGAAAGGGAACTACTGCCCTAGAACTAATGTCCGTGGCAGGATTAGGAAGTTAGTAGGGGACAGATGGAGAGAGAGAGAGAGAGAGAGAGAGAGAGAGAGAGAGAGAGAGAGAGAGAGAGAGAGAGAGAGAGAGAGAGAGAGAGAGAGAGAGAGAGAGAGAGAGAGAGAAGAAGAGAGAGAGGAGAGAGAGAGAGAGAGGCTAGAGGAGAGAGAGAGAGAGAGAGAAAGAGAGAGAAAGAGAGAGAGAGAGAGAGAGAGATATTACTTTAAACTCACCTCAAGTTGGTCCCCACGGGTGAATAGTTCTAGCAGTGTAGACCTAGAAAGAAAAGAGATGATAATATTAATAATAATAATAATAATAATAACAATACTACAACTACAACTACTACTAATAATCATGATAAATATAGTTATAATCATAATAATAATAACAATAATAAATAATAATATCAATTAACATTATATAATTATATGCATTACTCATTAAAACATTTCGTAATCAATATAATTAATACAATATTGATATGGTAATAGTTAATGACGCGTATATGAGTCTGTGGTGTTTATGTAAATTGGTTGCATTTAAATATATATTGGCCTTTAGTGGAAGGTTGTCAACTATAATTTACAATTATATATAACCAATGGCATACACACACACACACGATCTCTCTCTCTCTCTCTTTCATACACATTTTCACTCGCTTTTTATATCACACTCTCACACATGCACTCACTCTCATTATCTCTCTCTTCCTTTCCGTCACACACACACACACACACACACACACACACACACACACACACACCTTCCCAAGAAACGCTCACATTTTCCAAGAACTGATTTACCACGATTTTCTTCCGATTTCAGGGAAGTCTTAAATGTTTTAGTTAAGTGTAGAATTTTCCAACACTCACATATCTTACGTCATGTACACTTTGAACTTTACATACACACAAAACTCTCTCCAACACACTTGCTCTCGCTCTCTCTCTCAAACACACAGTTAGTTACACACTCACACATACACTCTCTCTCAAAAACACTCGCTCTCGCTCTCTCAAGCACACTCACACACACGCACACTCTCACTCTCTCTCTCTCACACACACTCGCTCTCGCTCGCTTTCTCTCTCTCGCTCACACTCACTCTCGCACCTCTATCCAACCTCTAATCCATTTCATGATATTTGGGGTTCCTGGAAATCGATGTAACAGCTGATTATGACCTTTTGTTGTTGTTGTTGTGAGAGAGAGAGAGAGAGAGAGAGAGAGAGAGAGAGAGAGAGAGAGAGAGAGAGAGAGAGAGAGAGAGAGAGAGAGAGATAGATATAGATAGATAGATAGATAGATAGATAGATAGATAGATAGAGAGAGAGAGAGAGAGAATGCATGTGTGTGTGTGTGTGAGTTCCAGTATGTGTGTGTTCATTTTGTGTATATGTATACCTGCATGTGTATGTAACTATGACAGTGTGCGTGTGATTATGTATGTATGTCTGTCTTGCTGTGTGTCGATGTGTACAATACAATACAACGCGCCATTATTATCTTATTTACTATCTAACTGTCTTGATGGTGTAATGGTTAGAGCGTGTCAGTTCTGTATAAGATGTCCTAGGTTCGAATCCTGGGAGAATCACATGTTTTCATTGATTTCATTTGTGGGTTATTGGTGTAACGAACGATGTTAAATATAATAATTCTTAACATCCCTGCTATTTAAATAATATAAATAAATCGGTTTTCCAAGACTCTGCTGCTGCGTGTTGAGAGAGAGCAGTGACCTGAGCTGGATTAGTTATACTCACAGGAGACAGACAGGAGGCAGGCAGACATACAGACAGCCAGACATACATACAGACAGACAGACAGACAGATAGATAGACAGGATAGGTGGGAACGAGGAAGATATTTTTGGATGGTATCATACAATATCACCTTTGACGAAACAGAAGTCGCCATTGTATGAATGTCATTATTTATCTAACGAATCATCCTAACCACAACCAGGGAACCTATGTATCGACTCCAGAGAGAATCGAAACTGTCGTGTCTTTAATATAAGCCCTTATTTCGTTATATGGGGAAAACTTCTCCAAAACTTGATTAACTCTGACCAATAACTTAGAGCCAAAACTACATACCCAACCCTGCAAAACCCATCAACGCTTTTCGGCTATAAGGAAGTTGGAGCTGTAGTTATCGATATTAAAACATTGTCTTTATCTTTCTTTCCAGAGCAGAATGTTGTTATGTGATCCTGAGAGATGAAGGATGGCGGGTGATGTGGTGGCAGGGGGGTGGGCTCTACAGACAGACCCGCCCTGGTGACCCATACCAGTTATACAAAGGTTAGTTTATGAGTCCGTGGTTCGAGTCCGGGTGGGGGCAAAAAATAAAAAAACAAATAAATACAAAAAATAAAAATTAAAATTAAATTAAATATATACTGTATATACCGTTATATATATATATATATATATATATATATATATATATATATATATATATATATATATATATATATATATATAAAACAAATATTATATTTTCTACCCACCCTTTATAGAAAGGTTAGTTTAGAATATTATGACCGTGGTTCGAGTCCTGGTGGGGGCAAAAATAATGTATGTAACTTAGTTAAAATAGGACTTCAGAGGCTATCAACCCTCTGGATTAAGCCAGCACACTGTAAGTCAAGAATAGCATCAGGAATAGAGGTCCTTTTCTAAAATTCAAGTCCCTTGAATGCAATGATACATTAACCCTCTCCGACATATGACGCAATTTTGAGCCTATTAGGGATACTTTAAAGCCTTTGTTACCATCAGGGGCATTTAGAAACCTTTAGTTTAGTTACTTCAACCTCTGCAGTTGTCTTTGAGTTAGCTGTGTTGAGCCTATTGGGGATACTTTAAAGCCTTTGTTACCGTCAGGGGCATTTAGAAACCTTTAGTTTAGTTACTTCAACCTCTGCAGTTGTCTTTGAGTTAGCTGTGTTGAGCCTATTGGGGATACTTTAAAGCCTTTGTTACCGTCAGGGGCATTTAGAAACCTTTAGTTTAGTTACTTCAACCTCTGCAGTTGTCTTTGAGTTAGCTGTGTTGAGCCTATTGGGGATACTTTAAAGCCTTTGTTACCATCAGGGTTATTTAGAAACCTTTAGTTTAGTTACTTCAACCTCTGCAGTTGTCTTTGAGTTAGCTGTGTTGAGCCTATTGGGGATACTTTAAAGCCTTTGTTACCATCAGGGGTATTTAGAAACCTTTAGTTTAGTTACTTCAAAACCTCTGCAGTTGTCTTTGAGTTAGCTGTGTTGAGCCTATTGGGGATACTTTAAAGCCTTTGTTACCATCAGGGGTATTTAGAAACCTTTAGTTTAGTTACTTCAACCTCTGCAGTTGTCTTTGAGTTAGCTGTGTTGAGCCTATTGGGGATACTTTAAAGCCTTTGTTACCATCAGGGGTATTTAGAAACCTTTAGTTTAGTTACTTCAACCTCTGCAGTTGTCTTTGAGTTAGCTGTGGGCAGAAAACTAATTTTGGAGGTAATTATAAGAGTGAGAGAACTCTATTTCTTATTGTTAATCTGGCAACCTCTGCGTCATAAATGCGTTAAAGGGGTTAAGGGGAGGTATTTAGTTTGTTCCCTAGACCTTTATCAACCTTAAAATTACACCCCCTCGAGTCCCTTTCAAGATAAATTTGTACATTTTTCGGTAGAAAAATGTCCCGGCCGAAGGCCGATTCCTCTTAAATTACAGGCTCGCTATCGCTCGCCAGGATAAAATAGAGACCTAAATTGCACGAAAGGTCTTAATATGGGGTGAAAGTTCTTAAAATCGCTAAACTAATGGGGCAAACATTTTATAATATCAAAAGCAATGGGGCTAAACATGAGGGAGAAAGGGGTCCAGAAAACAATCCCTCGAGTGGAGACCTGCCCTTAACTGCCCATATAGGCTAATATGTAACGCTTGTCATTTATATGCATTATACTGATAATAATCTATGTTTCTGTTTGTGTATTCGGCAGAGGAATAGTTCAGCTCGGGTTAACAAGATGGCGTCGGCTGAAACGGTGAAGGTGATCGTAAGATGTCGACCAATGAACAGGAGAGAGAAAGACCTCAAATGCAAGGTAATGTATTGTTGTTTAAAATGCAAGGTAATGTGATGTATTGTTGTTTAAAGGGGAGATTTCCACTTGAGGGACTTTTTTCTTGACCCCTTTCTCCCTCATGTCTAGCCCCATTGCTTTTGAGATTTTAAGACGTTTGCCCCATTAGTTTGGTGATTTTTAAGAATTTCCGACCCATTCTGTCAATTTTAAGACCTTTCGTGCCATTTAGGTGTCGATTTTATCCTGGCGAGCGATAGCGAGCCTGTAAGTTGAGAGTAATCGGCCTTCGGCCGGGACATTTTTCTACCGAAAAATGTACAAATTTATCTTGAAAGGGTGTCTAGGAGGGGTAATTTTAAGCTTGATGAAAACGTAGGGAACAAACTAAATACCTCCCCTTAACATCTTCTGTACAGAGGATATGCTTGTCATTATAATGCTGGCAACTATTTGATGCTTTTATTCAGTTTAAAAATGGCCTCCGGCAAGTAACAGACTTCCAACTATTTCACTTAAGGGGAGATGTCCACTTGAGAGATTTTTTTCTTGACTCCTTTCTTCCTCATGTTTAGCCCCATTGCTTTTCTAATTTTAAGACGTTCGCCCCATTATTTTGACGATTTTAAGAACCTTCGACCCATTTCTGTAAATGTTAAGACCTTTCGTTCCATTTAGGTGTCGATATTATCCTGGCGAGCGATAGCGAGCCTGTAATTTAAGAGGAACCGGCTTTCAGCCGGGAAATTTTTCTACCGAAAAATGTACAAATTTATCTTGAAAGGGGCTCAAGGGGGTGTAATCTTAAGCTTGATGGATATCTAGAGACCAAACTAAAAACCTCCCCTTAACCCTTTCTACTACCACATATCCTTCTTCAACTTCACAACATCGACTAAAGATAGCTGCCATATAAGTAAAGCACGTTAACCCCTTCAGTACCGATGACGCCTTTTTAACTTTGATTCTGGCAAAAATGAGTCGATATTTATGCAGTTTTAAGGGGAGGTTTTTAGTTGATTCCCTAGACTTCCATCAAACTTAAAATTACTCACCCTAGACCCCCTTTCAAGATAAATTTGTACATTTTTCGGTAGAAAAATGTCTCGGCCGAAGGCCGATTCCCCTTAAATTACAGGCTCGCTATTGCTCGCCAGGAAAAAATCGACACCTAAATGGCACGAATGGTCTTAAAATTGACAGAAATGGGGCGAGGGTTCTTAAAATCGCCAAACTAATGGGGCGAACGTCTTAAAATCTCAAAAGCAATGAGGCTAAACATGAGGGAGAAAGGGGCCAAGAAAAAAATCCCTCAAGTGGATATCTCCCCTTAAGAAGGTCCTCAGGGTAATGTTGTTTAACCCCTTCAGTACTGTTGACGTCTTTTGTATTGTATTCTAGCTATATTTAGACGGTTTTGTGCAGTTTCAGAATGACCTGTGGTGATAAAAAGGGTTAAGGGAGATAGTTCCAAGTCTGTTAATTACTGGAGGCCCTGTTCAAACTCAATAAAGTCGTCTAATGGCTGTCAGAATATGATGCTCAATATGTCGTAGTACATTCATAAATACGGTCGTAGTACATTCATAAATACGGTCGTTGTACATTCATAAATACGGTCGTTGTACATTCATAAATACGGTCGTAGTACATTCATAAATACGGTCGTAGTACATTCATAAATACGGTCATTCATAAATACGGTCGTAGTACATTCATTAATACGGTCGTAGTACATTCATAAATACGGTCGTAGTACATTCATAAAATACGGTCGTAGTACATTCATAAATACGGTCATAGTACATTCATAAATACGGTCGTAGTACATTCATTAATACGGTCGTAGTACATTCATAAATACGGTCGTAGTACATTCATAAATACGGTCGTAGTACATTCATAAATACGGTCGTAGTACATTCATAAATACGGTCGTAGTACATTCATAAATACGGTCGTAGTACATTCATAAATACGGTCGTAGTACATTCATAAATACGGTCGTAGTACACTCATAAATACGGTCGTAGTACATTCATAAATACGGTCGTTGTACATTCATAAATACGGTCGTAGTACATTCATAAATACGGTCGTAGTACATTCATAAATACGGTCGTAGTACATTCATAAATACGGTCGTAGTACATTCATTAATACGGTCGTAGTAAATTCATAAATACGGTCGTAGTACATTCATTAATACGGTCGTAGTACATTCATAAATACGGTCGTAGTACATTCATAAATACGGTCGTAGTACATTCATAAAATACGGTCGTAGTACATTCATAAATACGGTCGTAGTACATTCATAAATACGGTCGTAGTACATTCATAAATACGGTCGTAGTACATTCATTAATACGGTCGTAGTACATTCATAAATACGGTCGTAGTACATTCATAAATACGGTCGTAGTACATTCATAAATACGGTCGTAGTACATTCATTAATACGGTCGTAGTACATTCATAAATACGGTCGTAGTACATTCATAAATACGGTCGTAGTACATTCATAAATACGGTCGTAGTACATTCATAAATACGGTCGTATTACATTCGTTAATACGGTCGTAGTACATTCATAAATACGGTCGTAGTACATTCATAAATACGGTCGTAGTACATTCATAATACGGTCGTAGTACATTCATTAATACGGTCGTAGTACATTCATAAATACGGTCGTAGTACATTCATAAATACGGTCGTAGTACATTCATAAATACGGTCGTAGTACATTCATAAATACGGTCGTAGTACATTCATAAATACGGTCGTAGTACATTCATAAATACGGTCGTAGTACATTCATAAATACGGTCGTAGTACATTCATTAATACGGTTGTAGTACATTCATAAATACGGTCGTAGTACATTCATAAATACGGTCGTAGTACATTCATAAATACGGTCGTAGTACATTCATAAATACGGTCGTAGTACATTAATTAATACGGTGGGAGTGCATTCATAAATACGGTGGGAGTGCATTCATAAATACGGTGGGAGTGCATTCATAAATACGGTTGTAGTACATTATACGGCCGTAGTACATTATACGGCCGTAGTACATTATACGGCCGTAGTACATTATACGGCCGTAGTACATTATACGGTCGTAGTACATTATACGGCCGTAGTACATTATACGGTCGTAGTACATTCATAAATACGGTCGTAGTACATTCATAAATACGGTCGTAGTACATTCATTAATACGGTCGTAGTACATTCCTAAAATACGGTCGTAGTACATTCATAAATACGGTCGTAGTACATTCATAAATACGGTCGTAGTACATTCATTAATACGGTCGTAGTACATTCATAAATACGGTCGTAGTACATTCATAAATACGGTCGTAGTACATTCATTAATACATAAAACCCAATTCAACATACCATTAATACATCAGAAACGTAGATTATTATGGCATTTCTGTTTAATATCGATGTTTACGGCTCCAATTTCCTTATAACCAGAAACTCTCAAGGGGTTAATTGGTGGGTTGGTAATAATATGAATTAGCGAAGTGATTATGGTGAGGGCATGGCAATTTACCGTCAACTAAGAATAAACTGAATATCATAATCGTGCCTCTAAACACTGTCCATAAATGTATGTGCCTGCCTGTAGGCTACTTGTGAATAGCGTTGCCTGGATTCAAAGGGGTTGGTCACGTGACATTTGGAATTTTATAGCGTGGGAGGGAGAGAGAGAGAGAGAGAGAGAGAGAGAGAGAGAGAGAGAGAGAGAGAGAGAGAGTCAGAGTCAGTGTGAGTGTGAGATAGATGTGTGAGTGTGAGATAGATGTGTCAGTGTGTGTGTGTGTATAATATATATATATATATAGGCTAATCTGTAGCTACACCGGGACCTTTGATAATGCCTATACTGTCTACTAGGCCGTGACCTAAACACCCCACTAATAAAATCGATCTGGTTGTAATAAAAACGCTAAGGAGGGGGATGGGGGGTGGGGGATGGGGGGGGAGGGGGCGACATAACAAGGGGGGGAGGGCCGCCGTTGGTATGTCAGGTCAATCCATGTTATTAACAAGTACAGTCGGGCGCTAAAGTGTCCTCCCCTATCTTTCACAACCAACCCCTTCAGTACGGTGACACCCTTTTTTATCTTTTAATTAATTGGGGATGAGCGTATTTATTTGTTCATTTATGTATCTGTTTACCATTGCCTTTAGTTTCCTCCCTAGACCTCCATCAAGCTTACAAAAAAAAAAACCTAGACCCTCCTTCAAGTTAAATTTGTACATTTTTCGGTAGATTCCTTTTAAAATACAGGCTGGCTTTTGCTCGTCGGTACTGGAAGGGTTAAGCAATGGACAGTTAAGGGGGGATGGGCCGGTTTTCTGGACCACTTTCTCCCTCATGTTTAGCCCCATTAGTTTTCAGATGTTAAGATGTTTACCCCATTAGTAAGTCGATTTTAAGACCTTTCGCCCCATTTCATCGTCAATATTTAGACCTTTCGTGCTATTGAGGTGTCGATTTTTTCCCTGGCGAACGATAGTGAGCCTGTAATGTTGTAAGAACCGGCCTTCGGCCGGGAATTTTTTCTACCGAAAAATGTACAAATTAATCTAGAAGGGGAATCTAATGGCTGTTTTTTTTTTTTTTTTAAATTTGATGGAGGTCTAGGGAAGAAACTAGAAAAATAACGAATACATGCACAAATCACCCAAAAAGTGGACAGGCAATCCGTTTTGTATAACCTACATACTGCGAGAATACAAGGTTGAATTCCTCTATACATATTTCAGCATCGCGAGTACAAGGTTGAATTCCTAAGTGGTTTGCTGTTTGAACACCTATATACTGCGAGAATACAAAATGAATTCCTCAATATATCCTCATTGATTACACCTTCAATTTCGCGAATACAAGGTTGAATTCATAAGATCGTCTAATGGTAACCAGAATGTGGTGGAGATTACGTCGTGTTGAAGGGGTTGAATAGAAGGTTAAATTACGTCGTGTTGAAGGGGTTGAATAGAAGGTTAAATTACGTCGTGTTGAAGGGGTTGAATAGAAGGTTAAATTACGTCGTGTTGAAGGGGTTGAATAGAAGGTTAAATTACGTCGTGTTGAAGGGGTTGAATAGAAGGTTAAATTACGTCGTGTTGAAGGGGTTGAATAGAAGGTTAAATTACGTCGTGTTGAAGGGGTTGCATAGAAGGTTAAATTACGTCGTGTTGAAGGGGTTGAATAGAAGGTTAAATTACGTCGTGTTGAAGGGGTTGAATAGAAGGTTAAATTACGTCGTGTTGAAGGGGTTGAATAGAAGGTTAAATTACGTCGTGTTGAAGGGGTTGAATAGAAGGTTAAATTACGTCGTGTTGAAGGGGTTGAATAGAAGGTTAAATTACGTCGTTTTGAAGGGGTTGAATAGGTTAAATTACGTCGTGTTGAAGGGGTTGAATAGAAGGTTAAATTACGTCGTTTTGAAGGGGTTGAATAGAAGGTTAAATTACGTCGTTTTGAAGGGGTTGAATAGAAGGTTAAATTACGTCGTGTTGAAGGGGTTGAATAGAAGGTTAAATTACGTCGTGTTGAAGGGGTTGAATAGAAGGTTAAATTACGTCGTGTTGAAGGGGTTGAATAGAAGGTTAAATTACGTCGTGTTGAAGGGGTTGAAAAGAAGGTTAAATTCCCGTTCTTAAAATTAATTCTCCATTACAAACCCCAGTGTACTTGAATATATTAATGACAACATAAGGTCCTCCCGTGATTCGAACTCGAGACACCACACCCAGAACATAAGCACCTAAACCATTACACCACCAACACAGTTCATACAAGGTTGAATTCCCCAGTCTATATTCGCTTTGATCTAGTCAGCGAAATCATGCAGGTACAAAACTAGACCACTGATACTTGTTCATGCAGCATACATAATTCGTCAGGTTGATTAATTTGAGTTGGTCACGGGTTTCTAAACTTAGTCAGGTAAAGTACACACAAATGAATCCAAACACTCTAATTTTCCTTCCATACATTACAAAAAAAATATATATATAATAATAATAATAATTATAATAATAATAATAATAATAATGTATTTACTATATTTAACATACCGAAACATGGAATTGATTGCAAAAACAAAATTACAGACTGTCAAAAGCTTCATTTGTGCTTTTCGACGGCTACATAATTATAAAGGTAAAATTCTGGGAACTGGTATCGAACCGTGACTTTGCTTTGGACGTCCGTGTCATATGATCCTCAGATTCAAACTCTATCTATATATATATATATATACCGGTATAATTATATATATATATATATATATATATATATATATATATATATATATATATATATATATGTATATATATATATATATATAATATATATATCTATATAGCTATATATATATATATATATATATATATATATATATATATATATATATATATATCTATCTATATATCTATATAGCTATATATATATATATATATATATCTCTCTCTTTTTATATGACTTAAATTGCTTCAAACTCCGTGTGTCCAGGCATTTTGGCTCGGACGTCCCTTGATTTTGGCCCTGTCACTCTTTCAACTCCGCGGGAGGCACATAGGAAGTTTTGCCTTTTGCCTCCCTCTCTCACATAGAAAACAAAAAAGATAGATAGATAGATAGATAGAGAGAGAGAGAGAGAGAGAGAGAGAGAGAGAGAGAGAGAGAGAGAGAGAGAGAGAGAGAGAGAGAGAGAGAGAGAGAGAGAGAGAGATATTAACAGTATAGACATAATATTATATAACCTAGTAAATAATTATGTGTGTAGTTGTGAGGAGCGTACTTAACATACCGGTTCAATACCAGGTAATTGCTGGGTATACCTGTGAACACCTTGTCTTATACCTTACCCTTTCAAGTCTCACACACACACACACACACACAGATATATACCAATATTTACATATTTATGTATGTATGTATGTATGTATGTAATAATACTATGTGTGTATGCGTGTGTTTGTGTTTGTGTGTGTGTATAGGCTACTACTCAACCTAACTGTGTGTTTGTGTGTGTGTATATGCTACTACTCAACCTAACTGTGTGTTTGTGTGTGTGTATATAGGCTACTACTCAACCTAACTGTGTGTTTGTGTGTGTGTGTATAGGCTACTACTCAACCTAACTGTGTGTTTGTGTGTGTATAGGCTACTACTCAACCTAACTGTGTGTTTGTGTGTGTGTATATGCTACTACTCAACCTAACTGTGTGTTTGTGTGTGTGTATAGCCTACTACTCAACCTAACTGTGTGTTTGTGTGTGTATAGCCTACTACTCAACCTAACTGTGTGTTTGTGTGTGTGTATAGGCTACTACTCAACCTAACTGTGTGTTTGTGTGTGTGTGTATAGGCTACTACTCAACCTAACTGTGTGTTTGTGTGTGTGTATATGCTACTACTCAACCTAACTGTGTGTTTGTGTGTGTATAGGCTACTACTCAACCTAACTGTGTGTTTGTGTGTATAGGCTACTACTCAACCTAACTGTGTGTTTGTGTGTGTGTATAGGCTACTACTCAACCTAACTGTGTGTTTGTGTGTATAGGCTACTACTCAACCTAACTGTGTGTTTGTGTGTGTATAGGCTACTACTCAACCTAACTGTGTGTTTGTGTGTATAGGCTACTACTCAACCTAACTGTGTGTTTGTGTGTGTGTATAGGCTACTACTCAACCTAACTGTGTGTTTGTGTGTGTATAGGCTACTACTCAACCTAACTGTGTGTTTGTGTGTGTGTATAGGCTACTACTCAACCTAACTGTGTGTTTGTGTGTGTGTATAGGCTACTACTCAACCTAACTGTGTGTTTGTGTGTGTGTGTGTATAGGCTACTACTCAACCTAACTGTGTGTTTGTGTGTGTGTATATGCTACTACTCAACCTAACTGTGTGTTTGTGTGTGTGTATATAGGCTACTACTCAACCTAACTGTGTGTTTGTGTGTGTGTGTATAGGCTACTACTCAACCTAACTGTGTGTTTGTGTGTGTATAGGCTACTACTCAACCTAACTGTGTGTTTGTGTGTGTGTATATGCTACTACTCAACCTAACTGTGTGTTTGTGTGTGTGTATAGCCTACTACTCAACCTAACTGTGTGTTTGTGTGTGTATAGCCTACTACTCAACCTAACTGTGTGTTTGTGTGTGTGTATAGGCTACTACTCAACCTAACTGTGTGTTTGTGTGTGTGTATAGGCTACTACTCAACCTAACTGTGTGTTTGTGTGTGTGTATATGCTACTCAACCTAACTGTGTGTTTGTGTGTGTGTATAGGCTACTACTCAACCTAACTGTGTGTTTGTGTGTATAGGCTACTACTCAACCTAACTGTGTGTTTGTGTGTGTGTGTATAGGCTACTACTCAACCTAACTGTGTGTTTGTGTGTATAGGCTACTACTCAACCTAACTGTGTGTTTGTGTGTGTATAGGCTACTACTCAACCTAACTGTGTGTTTGTGTGTATAGGCTACTACTCAACCTAACTGTGTGTTTGTGTGTGTGTATAGGCTACTACTCAACCTAACTGTGTGTTTGTGTGTGTGTATAGGCTACTACTCAACCTAACTGTTGTGTTTGTGTGTGTGTATAGGCTACTACTCAACCTAACTGTGTGTTTGTGTGTGTGTATAGGCTACTACTCAACCTAACTGTGTGTTTGTGTGTGTGTATAGGCTACTACTCAACCTAACTGTGTGTTTGTGTGTATAGGCTACTACTCAACCTAACTGTGTGTTTGTGTGTGTGTATAGGCTACTACTCAACCTAACTGTGTGTTTGTGTGTGTATAGGCTACTACTCAACCTAACTGTGTGTTGTGTGTATAGGCTACTACTCACCTAACTGTGTTTTGTGTGTGTGTATAGGCTACTACTCAACCTAACTGTGTGTTTGTGTGTGTATAGGCTACTACTCAACCTAACTGTGTGTTTGTGTGTATAGGCTACTACTCAACCTAACTGTGTGTTTGTGTGTGTGTATAGGCTACTACTCAACCTAACTGTGTGTTTGTGTGTGTATAGGCTACTACTCAACCTAACTGTGTGTTTGTGTGTGTATAGGCTACTACTCAACCTAACTGTGTGTTTGTGTGTGTGTGTATAGGCTACTACTCAACCTAACTGTGTGTTTGTGTGTGTGTATAGGCTACTACTCAACCTAACTGTGTGTTTGTGTGTGTGTGTATAGGCTACTACTACTCACCTAACTGTGTGTTTGTGTGTGTGTATAGGCTACTACTCAACCTAACTGGTGTTTTGTTGTGTGTGTTAGGCTACTACTCAACCTAACTGTGTGTTTGTGTGTGTGTGTATAGGCTACTACTCAACCTAACTGTGTGTTTGTGTGTGTGTGTATAGGCTACTACTCAACCTAACTGTGTGTTTGTGTGTGTGTGTATAGGCTACTACTCAACCTAACTGTGTGTTTGTGTGTGTGTGTATAGGCTACTACTCAACCTAACTGTTTATACACCAAATGTCAATTTCTATCCAACGCCCTGATTCGTTGACTATAGTCTATTTGTTTCCAGCTGATGGTATATTGAATCCCTTTGCATCAGATGTCATGATTCTTACTGGACAAATCTGATACTGCTATGTCTGTGCGTCATATTATTGCCAAGTACTCATAATTAGCAACCTATTTCGCAACAAAATCATGATAATAAAGTAGTAATCAGAATGGAGAGATGGCAATTTAGTATCAGCTGGGGGGAAAAATGGAGTATAGTTCTTATGTTTCACGTTTAGTTTTATTACTTTTAGTACTTTTATCAATCGAGTTTAGGAGTAAAGTTGGTTGGTGGAGAGAACATAATAATTAATCTCTCTCAAAAACAAAAACAAAACAGTTATCTAAATATTTACCCTTCTAACCAAGGCTAAGTCACTATTATTCCTGCAACCGCCAATAGATTATCTCAGGATTAGAAAGGATTAACGGTAAGCCCTCTTATGCCAGTTTCTTTCTCCGCCCTTTCCCGAATGGCTCCTAGATTATCCTGGCCTTATTATTAGTGGGGCTTAATTGTGGGAGTAGGGGAGGGAGGGAGGGAGGGAGGGAGGGAGAGCGAGACAGAGAGAGAGAGAGAGACAGAGAGAGAGAGAGAGAGAGAGAGAGAGGGGGGGGGGGGGAGAGGAG
>CM064515.1:29844892-29846817 GCA_032716605.1 Paralithodes platypus
CATAGTTATTGTTGGTACTGTGGATTACACAGTCATACCAACTCAAATAAACCAGTTTCACAATTCCGAATATTATTTTCTGTTCTAACTGTCTTGATAGCGGTAATGCATAGTGCGAAGAATTCAGATGTGCGTGTGAGTATCATAGGTTCGAGTCCTTGGAGTGCCACATGTATTTGTTGATTTCCTTAATGTGTTTTAGAAGTGAAGGGGGTTTGGTGGGAACAAAAAAAAACATTAATATTCACTTTTAAACCAATCTGAACCAAACTTGAAGGTACTGGGACATGGTAGGCGTCTTCTCTTCTTATGTGAAGGGGCAGATTTCCTACTTTCAGAGGGATGTTTTTCTTGACTCCCTTTCTCCCTCGTGTTTAGCCCCCATTGCTTTTATAATTTTAAGACGTTCGCCCCATTATTTTGATGATTTTAAGAACTTTCAACCCATTTCTGTAAATTTTAAGACCTTTCGTGCAATTAAGGTGTCGATTTTATCCTGGCGAGCGATAGCGAGCCTGTAATTTAAGAGGAGCCGACTTTCAGCCGGGAAGTTTATCTCACCGGAAAAAAATGTACAAATTTATCTTGAAAGGGGCTCAAGGGGGTGTAATCTTAAGCTTGATGGATATCTAGAGACCAAACTAAAAACCTCCCCTTAAGGGGTAATTAATGCTTGCCTTTCCAAATAGAGAAACAAATCATGTCGGGGTTCGGGAGGGGGGGTAACAGGACTTATGCTCGTGACTGTACATCTACACATATACACTGAACACTTACACACCTACTATATATATATTCAAACTGGGAATTAAGGGGAGGTTTCCACTAGAGGGATAGTTTGTTGGACCCATTTCTCCCTCATGCTTAGCCCCATTGCTTTTGAGATTTTAAGATGTTTGCCCCATTAGTTTGACGGTTTTAAGAACTTTCGCCCCATTTCTGTCAATTTTAAAGATTTAGGTGTTGATTTTTCCCTGGCGAGCGATAGCGAGCCTGTAATTTAAGAGGAACTGGCCTTAGGACAGGACATTTTTCTACCGATAAAAGTGACACATTTATCTTGAAAGGGGGTCTAGGGGGGGTAATTTTAAGCTTGATGGAGGTATAGAGAACAAACTAAAAACCTCCCCTTAACATATATTCTGCCTCACTCAGTACTACTCTACTTCTTTCTCTCCCTATACCCACCCACCCCCTTTCTCTCTCTACAACACACCCACACCCACACACACACACCCACCCACACCCACACCACACACACACCCCCACCCACTCACACACATAATCCATACATTACTGAAAAAAAAATAACGTTCTACTAATTATTCTTAACCCAATGTTGACACCTGTTACAGTAACCCACCCCAACCGTGCCAAGGTCCAAGGTCTTCACTATTACAAGGGACACTACTGACCATAACTTAACTTACTACCAGCAATTTATTCTAGATGGCATAGTATTGCAATCACTCATCTCTCTCTTCTTGGCTATCCTTTCCGTTCAATTAATACCCATCTATACCTTATCTCTTATTTACCACACACACGAACACAATCACTTCTCTATCTCTCTCAACCACACATTCTCTCTCTCTCTCTCTTCCACACCACAACACATACACATTATCTCCTCTCTCTCTCTCTCTCACACACACATTCTGCTCGCTCTCTCTCTTCCACACACACATACACATTACCTGTCTCTCTCTCTCGCTCTCTCACACACACACATTCTCTCTCTCTCTCTCTCTCTCTCTCACACACACATTCTCTCTCTCTCTCTCTTCCACACACACACACACACATTACCTGTCTCGCTCTATCTCACACACACATTCTCGCTCTCTCTCTCGTCCACACCCACACACATACACATTAACTGTCTCTCTCTCTCGCTTCTCTCACACCACACACACATTCTCTCT